>BFEA01000754.1:597704-625801 GCA_003427395.1 Chara braunii | reverse complement strand
GCGACTGTTTTGTTCCCTCTGTGCATGTCGCTGCAGCAACTGTGTTTCGTGCCATGCCCTGTGTTTATGCTGGCTCCTCTTGGAGTGCGGGGAGCTAGCTATCCGCATCTTTTTTTTCTATTTTTTTTTTTTACCGATTTCCTTCATCATTGTTCTTTTCGTTGTCAGTTTGTGTCGTCTCCATTGGGAGTGCTAGTATGCGCCAGCTGTCTACTGCTTTGTTTTTTGTCTTTCCTTTTTTTTTAAGAAAGAGAAAAAAAAAGAAAAGAGTTCCGATCTATTCGTGGGGAGCAACACGTGCTGGGAACCGGGGCCAGCGTCCCTCATGAAATTATGCAGGAAATTTTTGAAATACCGGGGACATTACCCGGCTCCGGCTCAATAATGATGATGATGGTCCATTCGGGAAAATGCCTCATGGACCACTACTAACCTCCCATCTACCGAACCCCCACATTCCAAGTTATGGCACAGGCCTAASCTTTAAGCAGCCATAGCTGTCCTGTTYGTARTGCCAAGCCTATAYCCGGCCTSACGCTCCCAACATGCTAGGTTACAGGGCAGCGAGACCCACCCCAGCTCCAAACATCGTTGGCCTGGAAGCCACCCCCGATTAGCCGCTGGATTGTCTTCCACCCTCRACGAATCCCCAGATCTCTCTACCAGGCCTCACCCTCCTGCCTTCTTTTCTAGTTTKTTTTTAACAACAAAGCCAGACATTGCCCCATTCACTCGTACACAAACCAGGATCTAGGAACCGGACTCAATAGGGATGGGGGGAAGGGGTCAGGGAAGTACGAGAAGGGGCACATAGGGTCAGTAGGTTTCATCGTTGATCTTTGCTATCCCCAACACTGGCCAGCATCGTTCTGACATTGGCTATAAACTAGAGCACTGATCACAGCATCGTCGTCTGAAGCCGGAGGGCCAAGCACATAATATCATACAAGATCTCTCTTTCATTCTCTCTTTTGATTCTTATGCAAAAAAAAAAAGAAATTAAAATCACGAACCGTAGAATCATTACAAAATGCGCTCTTTACGCATCTCCATTTTGTTTAGTGTCCAAATGTACCGCACCTACCGGCTATAGTTCGAATTTGGTCACAATAGGTATGAGATGGAGAGGGTTGGTGGGTGCCTATTAATTTTGCTGCATTAAATGTATTCAATCTGAAACTGCCAGGCACCTACCGACCTCGCTTTCATTTTCATAAGAGAAGATACAAGAAGAGTAGCATCAACTGGGGCATATTCATCCAAGGAACGTGAATGTTTGACCTCCAAGTAGTTCACAACTACTAACCAGGATTCTGTTTGTGTTAGGGAAGGCATGCGATTCGTCACGAAAAATATGTCTCYCATATACTCTTTTTTTCTTTCTTTGACTCGTATACCTAATAGCACTCATACATACACAGACAAAAAAATATATATATTCAAAGGATGCGCAGACCCTATGACATTCTGGGGGATCCCCGTACGATGTGTTAACCCTCACTTATATTATATGTCCCTTGTGCTTCGAAATTTGTATTATTTATTTTCTTTCACTAATATTTATCTTATGTAAGATACAATGTATGGTCTCTCTCTCTCTCTCTCTCTCTCTCTCTCTCTCTCTCTCTCTCGCGTGCCGGGTCTCTTACAAATTGTATGTAAAAAAAAATAAAAATACAGCAATACTGCAAGCATTGTAAATGCGGCCTTCTAGGTGTGGTGAATAGAAGCCTATAAATTTTTGCGTATACATTTTGTTTATTGTGAAAATAGTAGGCGTCTGATGACCGCGGTTATACTTTGCTCATAAAACTTGGGTCGGAGAGGGTCAGTTGGTGCCTATAGAATTTGCGCATTGAACGTGCTCACCTCAAAACAATAGGCAGCTACCGACCTCATTTTAATTTTGACCACATCAATGCAAAGGTGGGGCATATTCATTTCAGACAACCTGAATGTGTTCTACCTTCAACTCATAAGCAACTACCAACCACAGTTTCAGTGTTGTCCTTAAATGTATGAAAATTTTCACTGAAAACCAATGGCCCTTGTACTCTCTTTTGCTTTCTCAAAGTCGTATAGATTGCACTCATACAGACACATACACAAAATTATATTGAAAGGAAGCATGTTCATGTTTTCAATACCTGACTTCTTCATTTTTATTTTCAGACTTATCGGTTGTTCATTTCAATTGTTCAGTGTGTCCTTTTGTGTAGGGTATGTGGTGATATAACGGTATCTGGTGTGGACTCAAAGGTCATACTTGTTCGAAGACATGTCCACATCGTTTGAAGAGATAGCACGGAATAAGGTTCTGAAGTATGCAATGCGAAATGTACACTACAACACGGACAGCGAACTGAAAGGGATCGAAAAAAGGGTTCCTGAATATTTTTCTCTGCACATCGATGTAGAAGCAACTATTGCCTGTAACATTGAAAAAATGTTGGATGCAAGTGAATTTTTGGACAGCTTTCACTCGTCCCATGATGTGGAAGCTGTGTGTGTTTCACACACGAATACATCTGTTGGTATGAGATCTTACACTGTGAATTCAGTTCTCAATTGGCTTTGCATTTAGGAAAACGTGGACAAATCAAAAAAAAAAAACACCGGCGAATACACAACTTTCGCGTACAGAAAGAAGTTATATTTGAAGGTAGGCGACAGTGCTATGCGAGATCCGTCTGATCATAACATCTTGAAGCCAGGCATGGCTGAAGTGTTTTGTTTGTCACAACTGATGATGCGAGATCATATTTCACCAACATCTGTTGCTAACTTACCAGTGTTAGTGGTAGATGGGGTCGAATATGTTCTTTTAGATGAGATAATGGACTTGTTGAGATCATACGATGGGGAACAGAATATGGTACAAAAGTATTTTCTCCTATAATTGATAATGTGCTTGCTGGAGGTGGCACCATTTTGTACTCATCGGGGTCATCCTCATTACTTCTTCTATGAATATGATTGAAGGTGCTGAATTTGATTATGCATTACGAGCAATTTGTTCAGCAACAACCGAGGTGGACAAACAACGAACGAGGGAACAAGGATGGGATATTATTGCTGAAGAATGCATGAAGATTGAAGAGGAGGATGTGAATGAGAGTCTTGATATCCATTTCAATAAGGACAAAATTGTTTTGCCCGCAACAATGTTTGAGCCACATTGGATGAAGATGTCAGAAGAAGATTTGAAAGCTGAAGATATTATAACTCAGTGGACGCTTTCAGAAAGTCCGTTCTTCAGTCCTCATCAATCATGTGTTGTTGAGGAAACACAAAGTTTTGCAAGTCTGTCCATACAAGAAGAAAGCGACATTGATGATGATGACCAAATGAAAAGCACGCAAGGAATCCCATTGAATGATGAACCACCACAAAGCAGATGTAATAGTAGAGAGAATGATGACGAAGAAAAGTGTGTTGATGATTATTACCTTCTTCATCGAGATTCAACAGACATAGACTGCGGGTGGTGTCATGCATTCTTGAAGTTGGCAAACTGATTCAGGGAGCCTCATATTGTGATTCGTGTGACCCACAATGATGCATCTCCTGATGGGAAAATGTTATCTTTGACAATCTCATCACTCATGAGGACGTGTCAAACGGGAAAGGCCTTTCATAATACTGGGAAGTCTTGGTTTGTATTATTAAATAGAGAGGCTGTCATGTGCACATTTTCAGGCTGGGGCAACGATTTAGGTTGTCTGATACAAGGGGCGATAGCACGAGCTCGAGGCTATGATGTTCACCCTCGACTCTGTATCGCTGCAGAGATTGTCTCCATGGTTTCAAATATGTCTCTACACACCAAGGATGAAATGCATAATGAATCTTGCAGCAAAGATCCAAAAGGAAAGCGCAAATGCTTCTAAGGATTATGAAGAACACGTAGTCGTTCATATTAGTCAGTGAGAGGAGGATAAAAACGTTTTGGGATTGCATTAATTTCGTATTTTTTTTTTTATTTTTTTTTTTCCTCTCTCTGTCTTCTTCTCTCTCTTTCTCACACTTTTCACCTGTCTCTCTCTCTCTCTCTCACACACACACACACACACACGCACACACACACACACTTCTCACCTCTACCTCTCTCTCTCTCTCTCTCTCTCTCTCTCTCTCTCCGTCTGACTAAATTTTTCTTATATCAAACTTTTAAAATAACTTTGAAGGTTTTGAATAGCGTTGTGCTTATTCTCTCGCTCTCTCTCTCTCTCTCTCTCTCTCTCTCTCTCTCTCTCTCTCTCTCTCTCTCTCTCTCTCTCTACCTCTCTTCGTCCGGCTAAACTTTTCTTAGATCAAACTTTTGAAATAATGTTGAAGGTTTTGAATAGCGTTGTGCTTATAACGTTAACGGTTGTGAAAAGGTGAGTGTGGTAATGTAAAAAATGAGTAGACAGCAAGGCGCTTAAATCGATGGAGAGGAGAGACATGTTTATCTTCCTTTCATTCTCACTTAGTTTCTTCACCCATATAGACATGTACACGTGCATCCTTCGATACAAATTGTGTAAAATTATTAATTGTTACTTCTTTGTTACAATCACATGACTTTATTTGAGGATTTATGTTAATGTGATTGTTCGTTACAATCTGTGGCGGTGATTTCATGTGGGACCTGTCATCCGAGTTTTTTTAATCCTTTGGCATGTATAAATGGGATCGATACCAATTTTTGCAATGAGTAACAATCGCAAAGGAGTCTCGGAGTTGATGCAAAGTTGCTGACGAGTATGACTGGTTTGTTACTTGGGATTGCTTGTTTGCATGCAAGGGTGTTTTGATATTCTGGTTGGTTTTGTTCCGTTGTTTGACCTGTGACGGAGGGGGCGGTGCTTACATGTGGGACTTGTCGCTAGGCATCTGTTTATGTTTGTTTCGTAAGGCTTTGTTATTGGTTGTTCCGTTTCTTTTTCATTGCATTTTTGCTTTTTAAATGTGTGCAAGTGGGTCAATATGACACACGGGGGTGGGGGCATCCATCGATCCACTTCGGCGGCCTTCTACGCAAGAGGTTTCAAACAGAGGGAATTCTAAATAAAAAGATAAAAATGAATTGATTTTTCTTGTTTTTTTTCTTTTTGCGCTCTCATATCTTTGTGTCGATATATATACACGCAGTACTAACTAAAATTATCACATAGGACAACACAATGCACTGAATGACAAACGTTACATGCAAAATGTTGTTTATTTTTAGAAAACAAAATAAATTCAGACGAAGAAAACCAGAAGATTTCTGAAATGAAAAACGGGATTTTTTTGCATTGTAAAATAAGTTGTAATACAACGAAAGTTGTTTTTATGTACAAAGTTAAATTTTCATTGTATCTGTGCGTGTATCAGGTTAATCATGTAATAATTTTCAATATTATTTTTTCATGGTGCGACTTATTTGCTAAAAAATGGCAACACAGAGTGACATGACATGTGAATGCGGTCGTCTATTCAGAAGTTTGCAAGCTCTAAATTCATACCGTTCAAGAGCATGCATTGCACAAGTGATTGATTTTATGTTATCATCGGATAACAATGATGAAGACGACGCTGGACCATTCAACATACATGAAGCAAACATGAGAGTGGAGATCGACCCGGGAGGAGACAGTGAACGTGAAGGGGTTCGAACAGAATACCACATGTTTTGGTGGTAGTGATAATTGCGGAGAACAAAGAGATGGTGATGAGAATGCCACACCATTCAACACAGCACGCACAATGTCAGCTTTTATGTTGTCAGCACGAGGAGGAATCGGGTTGTCTGTGTGTGATATGGATGCCTTGTTGGCAACCATAAAACATCTTCAGTTCGACCCACAGTCTATTCCTTTTCGTAATGGTCATGAGTGTCTTTCCTGGTAAAGTGCGCAAGCTGGGACAGCTGGGTGGCGAGAAATCGATGTGAGGAAGGAAGATTGGCCACAAACTGCACATGCGAAAATTTGGTTCCGTGATTGGAAAACTGTTTTTTCATTCTTGTTGGAATGCGCTCTAACATCAAAGAATAAATTAGTGTTAGAAACACCATTATAGTCCAATATTAATGGTCCAATTAGTGGCGCTGCGACCGCATTGATGTAGCCGTACATGCAAGCTGTATTGCGCGAGGACAAAGGTGTAGACACAAACAGCAAATAACGTTATGTTGTTCCATTTACTCTGTATTCTGACAAAACTCATTTGGACGGGAGAAAGAAAAAAACAGCCTACCCATTGATGATTTCTATTGTGGACAGAACGGCAGATGCTACACTCATAGCATACTTGCCTATTATTATGCACAAACCAAAAGAAAGCGGATGGACACAAAACTCGACAGCATTTAGAAAACGGAAGAGCATCGTATTACATGAAGCTTTCACAATAATTTTACAAACAGCGGAGGAAGCATCTCATAATGGCATCACTGTTGAGACAAATGAGTACGGCCAAATAACTGTTCATCCTTTTTTGTTGAATTATATACAAGATTATCCGGAGAGATGCGCACTTGCAGCGGTCAAGTATGGGCGTTGTTCGACATGCATAGTTGCAAAAGCGGATATGAACATGATTGCCGATTTTGGAAACAGTAAGCGGTCTGAAATGACTGCTCAAGCAACATTGTGTGAGATGAGAAACGATGCAAACATCGACGTCTGTAATTTGGCAAAAACGCGGGTGAAAGAGTGGGGGTTGCAAACTCATGTGATCGAAAATGGTTTATGGGGATTATATAGAGGTGCAACGGGTGATGACCCAATTATGGATTATCACCTGGCTCTTCAACCGGATACGATGCATACGATAAAACATGGAATATTTTTACACATGATAGATGCATTTCTCGAGGCAGCTAGGGACAAACTAACTGGAGTCTCGTACACAGAGATTTTAAGAGAACTTGATGCACGACTTCAGTGTGTGAGTGAACGGTGCGTGAGGACATTTCCTCAACTAATACTGCCTGTGTCAACAAGTTGTGATTTTTTTCAAGAGAAGGCAGATTTGAGGCGAAGCAGAATCGATCTGTTATGACGGTGTGTATGTTTTTAGTTCACTATGTCGTTAACGGTAGATCAGGAAAGAAGCTTACAAAATATTTTTGTAAGCTTATGAAATTTTATATTCAAACCTTTCGAAGAACGTCACATACCGTTGACTCACTTGATCATTGTGATGTGTTGCTGCAAGATTTTATGCAAGGAATCATAAAGTATATGGGTCGGTACCAGCCATCAAATTGAAAAATTTCAAAAATGCATGATCTGAATAGGTTCAGATCATGTATTGAGAGATCAGGTCTCTCAGACACGTTTGCAGCTAATGTGTGGGAACATCATCACCAAAAATTCTGCAAACAACCATATCAATCCTCAAACCGTCGACAATCAGAAATGCAGATGGTGGATCGTATACGACGATCTATCGCATTGGAAAACGAAACTCTCTTATTGCGAAGGAGAAGAAATCGGTGTGGAGAAAATCGATCATCGGTAGCCAATGTAGAGATGACAGGAAGAAATACACTGTCTCTAAAAGACTAGGCTTCATTGCGTTTAGAATGGTTCGCATTGGATGATATTGAGCCAAATACAGATGAACGACGGACTGTTGATGTGGTAACGACACTCAAAGAAATGCCTTTCAGAAAGGATTTTGCGGCTGCATTGATTACATTCATGAACGAGAACTTGTATGATGCATTCACGGCGATTACTGTGATAAGAACTAGATCACAATTAGCAATAGCATGAAGAGATGATGGTAGCAATAGAGGATCATTAGTGCAAATAGCAAGAGCGACCGCGAGATTTCATGGAAGGGCTGTAGATAGTGATGTCATAGTACGAGCAGGGGAGGACGAGAATCGGTATGCATCAGTAACTATGTTTTTCGTCGTGCAAGGCAGGCGAGATGGAGTTTCTCATTCAAATGAGTGTGCCTATGTGCAGGACCACAGGTTGCCGAATTGTGTAATGGGAGAAAACGCATAATCGACAACACAGCAGCGTAATTTCGATTGATACGATAATTGATGATGTACACATTGTTCCTTTTTTCAGAAAGCCGCGTTGGGGAACTGACGAATTTGCTGTCCAAAGAGAAGACAGATTCTATGTCAATGAATATGTGTTATAAAGTGTAATGTTTTTTTATTACAAAAGTGATTGTAGTTGTTTTATACAAGCAATAAACAGAGTAGTGTTTTCATATATTTTAGTAGAAAATTGTCCTTAGTATTCTTTTGGTACACTTAGAGAGAGTAGCTAGTGAAGATTCCTACTTTGTTTTTTCACCCCACTCTCGTTCTATTTTTTTCTCTCGTCCATCTCTTTATCTAAATATCTCGTCTCCTTCTATCCATTTTTTGTTTGCCTCGCATGTACAAGACCTTGTCATGAAAATACATGCTTACACAGAGGATAAATGTGTTTGTGGCGCAACAAGGGTGAATAGTTAAAGCACTTCGGTGATATTCAATCTTTCTGTAGTCCGATTGTTTTTTTTCCTCCCTCTCTCAGTCTACCTCACTCTCTCTCTGCAATTACCTAACTGAGGTTTTGTGATGACTATATGATGATTGTTTTTTGCTCTCTCTCTCTCTCTCTCTCTCTCTCTCTCTCTCTCTCTCTCTCTCTCTCTCTACATATTCATCCTTATGTAAGCGCTTGCATGGTTCAGAGAGCGAAAACATCAAAGAGATAATATGTGCATGTATGTATTGTGGTCCTTTTTTGAGCTGTATATTTGAACTGCGACAATATGTAAAACTTTGTATATTTGAGCGAAAACATCAAAGACACAATAAGTGCATCTAATCTCCAAGTGTGTATTTTGTGTTTTATACTTTTTTTTTTTTCCTTGTTTTTTTTTATTGTAGGGCTACAATTTTTTAATTATGTTTTCGAAAAAACTATTGTGGGTTCTTTTACAAGTGAGGTATATCTTGACAAGTTTAAAGTCAAATTGAATTAAAAAATAATAAAAATCATCAAAGACTGCGGTGAAAACAAAAAAATAATCCTCCTCCTCCTCGACCAGCAGGTACCCCCTTACTATTCTTCTTCTTTTTCTTCCTCCTCGCCGTACATTAGAAGGATTGACCCCATTCCTCCTTCTCCACTGCGGAGGGGCTCCTTCCTTTCCTCCTCCTCTTCTTCCTCAACCCATTTTCCTCCTTCTCCCAATCTTCTTTCGCCTTTTGCTCTTTTTTTTTTTCCTTGTTGGGATCCTCTATCGTCTATGCCCCCTCCTTATATTCCTTTTACTCTTCTTATTCTTCTTCCTCTTCCTTCTCTTTATCTCCCTCCTCCTCTTCTTCTTCTTCTTCATCCTCCTCGTCACCGTGTGTAGCAGCGGACCCTTCATTAAGCCTCACCCCTCTCCCTCATTTCGTGAAATTTTATTCGTATTTGCTCAGAATAACCTGAAATATTTTATTTTTTTTTGGGCGGTCTAGGGTCGTACAGACCCCCACCATTTTTTTTTTCTTTTTGTTTTTAGCCCGAAAGCTGTTGTCCATGCTCCCGGACAACTTCATCCCGACTGTCTTCTGGAGACGTCCGGGGGAGACATCTTCGGATTGGTTTTATGGCAGCCTATATATATATATATAATTAGTTTGTGGTGATTTTCATCATCTATTTTTGAATCTCATTGTTTTCATTGCAACCGACATATATTACATCTTCCTTGCTAGGAAAACTAATAATTAGGTGCACCCGTCGTGAGGTGAGTGGCCAAACGAATCATTCCATACTGTATTTATCGGTTTCTTTTTCTATCTATCTCACATAGACGCACATATAAAGATATATAATGAAGTGTCCGTTCGTGATTTTTTTCATGACGTCTACAATTATCGGAGCTCAGGGTGTTCACTGTCTTCAATGCCTTAAAATGTGTTGAGCCTTTAAGTGTCATGAACGCATCGAACCTCTATTGATAATTATTTTTAGGAGAACAAATTATTTATATTCAAGCTTGTGTTTTTACTTTTTTCTTTATTTGTTTCAATCTCACGAAGATATAATTATGAACATACATACGAGCATGTAACAATGCAAAAATATATATAATAATTATTTTTTATAAAATACRCRYTATGGTCGGTAGGTGAATACTAATTTCAACACAATCAATGTGTTACGACARAAAGTTGTRTACACCTAYTGACCTTATCTGCTCCTATCAACCCTTCCTATCTACTGTGAATGTGGAAGSAAACAATAAATTAAATATTTTTGTTTGTACTWGAACATTTKTAGTTTACATTTCGAGTTTTTATGTTTACATTGATGAACGACAAGAAGGGTCGGTAGGTTCACATATGATTTTGAGGCTTAACACATTTATTGTGTATAAATTAGTATGCACCAAATAACCATTGCATAAGTTTTACATAACCATCAAACATAATTTTCATTATGAACGATAACAAGGGTCGGTAGGTGCATATGATTTAGATGCTTAACACCTTGATTGTGTAAAAATAAGTATGCACCTACCGACCATTGCAGAAGTTTTCATAGATAACCATCAAACAAAAAAGTGATTGTTACATGTTTTTATTTATAGAACTTGTGTGTCGTTCATCAAAGGTGCACAAAGTACCCGACAAAGTTGATGGAATCTACGTTAAAATACTATGAGCCTGCAAATTCATGGTACATAACAGTTATTAAGCAGACACGTGACTGGAAAATTTTTCACTATCATCGGTGTTTCGGATATGTAGAACGGAATGGAGCGCAACAGACTTGTTAAAATGGAGGTGGTGGTGTTCATGTACACAATGATGTGTTAAGATTTTTATCTTGTTTTATTTTTTTGTAAAAAAAAAAACATTCAAATAGCATGAAGTTCATTTTTCGTCGGTTTAGTGACATACTGCATTGCTCAAAGTTAGCATGCAAGTATTAACTACAATAAAATGAGTGTGTCCACCCTCACATTGGAGTGGTGCATCAAAGCAGCCATAATGCATTCCACGTATATATTGTTCAATCATTTTATTATTCCTTGAATCGCTGCATTTTTATGAAATACTCTCTCTTTCTCTGATTGTCTGTATGTCTGTCTGTTTCTCTCTCTCTATGTCTTTACCGATAAAAAAAACCTGACCTATTGCAATCCAATTGCTTTCTTCACATATTTTTTTCCTCTCATGAACTTGTGGTCAGACGCCATGTCGGACGCAATAAGGAGTGGCAAAAGGACGACACCTGCGAGAAGTACAGTGATGATGTCATTTAAAATCCCTCGACGAATCCCATCAAGTTCTGCTGAAGGTGTTACAGAAGACGTTACAAAAACTCATTCCGAGTCGATGCAGAAGAAAACGACAACTATATCAGAGGACCAGGAGACACAACTGAGTCCTGGACAACGTATTGAGATCGACCTCACAAAGCAAAATGAAATTGATATATCAGATCCGACGAACGATTTTCAATACCTTGGAAACGATGGACAGAAACATGAACCGATAACGCTGAAAAGTTTGCAAGAAGGAAAAGTTGCGCTCTTGCAAGATGCGTGGTATGCGGATGCATATGATATGTGTCCACACGCAGGACATCGTTGGGATCGCATAGGAGGATTGTGGGGGTGCGCATCAGAGACGAGGAAAAAATATGAATTTATTAGAGAAATGAATATATCATATTTGCTTCCTTGCAGCTTCGTTACTTCAATTGGTGAAAGTCTGAGTCTGCAAGAATTTCACATCGCGCGTCCGAGAAATGGCAAGTGGTTGCACGACACTATGATTGATTGTATTTTACAGTCAATTGTCGTAGATGTTGCATAGTCGGTTGGACAGAGCGCTGTTTTTGTATGCTCGGAGATGTGGTACACACACATAGAAGGAAAACAGACAGTTGACAAAACAATGACAGACTGCAGACAAAGATTGGCTCAGGGCCGACAAAAAAATCTGTTTTTTTTGTACTCGCCGAAGATTTGGGACAGCAAAATAATTCTCGTTCCTGTTTGGAACGAGCTCGTTCCTGTTTGGAACGAGAAACATTGGACATTGTTAATGATGATTAATGTAGGTGATTTTGTTAAAGGAACCATTTAAAACGGTAAGAAGAGACCGACTATGATGTATTTCAACTCGTTGCGAAACATCTCTGAGCCGAATTGGAGTGCATTGCGCTGTTGGATCCGCGATGAATTTCTGGTTTATAATGCAGAGGGACGACTTCCTACACACTCTGAAGAAACAACATCGTGGGCTGCGTGCAGAAAATCGTTTGGCAAAGACATGATCCGTGTGAAGTGTGCACAGCAAGACAACGAGGACGATTGCGGCCCACATACATGTGTTTATGGACAAAAGATCATCAGACACTTTGCTAAGTTGACGTCTGACGATCATATTTATGGAGAACTAGTTGAGAGTGTCATAAACAGAATGAAAGTTGATTCTCATGTTATCTCTGAAAAACGTGCCGAATTCATGGAATGTATAGCAAGACATATCGCAAAGGAGAAGAAACTCGGTGACGTGAAGATAGGAGATGTAATGAAGATATTATTTGAAGGGGAATTGAAGGAGGACACTGACAATCCTTAAGGGTATATTTTTGTTCATCGATACGATCACTCATGAGATTGAATTCTCATTTGAGTGAAATGATGAAGATTAAAGTATTTCTCCATAAGGATAGACAACAAGAGGATAAACAACAGGATGTTGTTGCGCAGATCGAGATCGAGATGGATAGATAGATGGATAGATAGATAGATTGATATAGATAGATAGATAGATAGGATAGATAGATAGATAGATATACACAGAGAGAGGGAGAGAGAGAGAGAGAGAGAGAGAGAGAGAGAGAGAGAGAGAGAGAGAGAGAGAGAGAGGGTCGTACATTAAAGGTGGGTGTTCGCCAATGCAGGACTTGCGATGACAATGAAAGGGTGTCTATTGCGGGTGATACAAACAATTATTGAGGTGCTAATTGAAATGTCGATGATTGACATTGTACCAATTTGGATTTTTGCGCCGCATAATGACATCGAAGATTGTAACTGTCTTCTCCTTTAATAATTTTGTTAATTGAATGAAAATAGTATAATAAGTATGTTGARCTCACTGTCTGCATAACTAAACTTGTGTTGTTCTCAAACATTTTCATTTTTGAAGTTGTTATCGACAATGTCATTGTCTGAGTCAAAAGTTGAGAATAAGTGATCTACTGTTTAGTTTTGTAGAATCTTTTATAAACACGTCTTGGGTCGACTTTTTAGCATGTCTTGGTCGCTGGGTAAGAGACTATATCATGTTCCTTGAAAATGATATATTTTTGGTGTATGTGTAGGAATATAAAGTAATAATTAAGTTGTTGAAACTCAATACATGGAGATTCTCACTTTATTATTTTTATGCTCAATTTGCAGGGAAGATTGATCTTGAATACACAACGTTACGAGTGATTCGTAGTTCCAAAAAATGGCTACGAAACAAAAATACGATGATGTTTGCAGGAGAAGGCGGGAGCATCGTGAAGAAAAACAAACACATATCAGACAAGGAAAGAAAACCGACATTGAAAGGGGAAGCAGCGAAGATGATATGCGGTATGAAGCAAAAGGCTCTAACCATATGAAACAAAGGAAGACTATATATCACACGTTGTTGAGAAAGACATCAACACCAAAGATGAGAGAAARGTCACGTGGGACTCCCTYCATATCAACACCCATAAGAAATGTTGGTCGAAAAAAATTTGCGGGGARAGTGCSAAATGCACCGAGAAAGRCMAAAAAGAAACGTATGTTTGTTGATATAGAGACAATGGATATTCGACGCTCGGAAGTGTTCCCTGTATATAGACATGAACAATTGGACAGAAAAAAGAAAGAGAAGGAAAAACAACATGTAAAAATGAACAAAGAGATTCCAGTAGAAAAATCAGAAGTAGAGACTTGTTTTGAGGAAAGGAGACAAAGTCATGGAGAGAGAGATCGTACGAAAAGCAAGTCAAGGCATGACTCATTTGAAGGGAAAAACCAGTTTTGTGACTTGGAAACAAAGGGTCAGCAAGTAGCAAGTTCAAAAAGTTTGAAAGACAGATCAGACCCGAACGAGGAGTCCCAATCATTTGCAGAAGAGGACGACGAAGAGGGTGAAGAAGAGGACGGAGAAGAGGACGAAGAAGAGGACGAGGAAGAGGCCGAAGATCTTGAAAAAGATGAGGATATTTTACAGGGGGATCATGAAGACGATGATGAACATACGGAGCAGTTTCGTTCATCAAAGAAAGGTATATATACATTTTTATAAAAACAAGTTATTGTTTATCAATGAGCAAGTGTGTTTCATAGTATGCATCATTAAAATGATGTAAACGATAAAAAAGAAACTACGTAAGAGTGAAGAAAAAAGTTCAACATACACTTAAGGAAAAAAACAATTTGACACTCTCTCGTCAGCAATGTGTACAAGTTTGTTTTCAAGTTAAGTACGGTGGTATAAAGGTGTGTTGTGACAGAGGGAATGCGTAAAGTACGATTGCAAGTTTGTGTTTTTTTTATTAATGAAGTTATTTTTCAAAATAATTATCACAACGAGTAATATATTGACCTTTCATTCGGTGTCGGTATCTTGTTGGTTCATTATGAAATATGTGTGTTTTCAATAAAGATCGTCAGAAGTGCAAAACAAGCAAACCAGAGATGCCGGAAAGAGAGATGGATACAATTTGCACCACCACGATGGGACAAGGATTACAAATGACAAAGAAAAATAAAGACTGAATTTTGAGTTCTGTCGCGAAGGCGTACTCGTATATGTCTGTAGGTGATTGTACTTTTTACCTGAAGGAGGAACAATTTCTTCAGTCTGTTGTATCGACAACCAATAAACTCGGTGATTGGGCAGTGGAAGGGATGACATTGTATATAGAAGAATGTGGAGTGCGACAAATCTTTGTCGAATGCAACAGAGTAATGACAACAATCAGCGGTGAGATCACATGGAACCTGAAACATGAATTTTGGGCGGAGAAGGGATACCCTCTTGTGAGAGCCAATCAAACAGATAAACAAGATGATGTGAGAAGAAAAATGAGAGACAAAATGTCAAAAAATATGACATGGAGATTTAGTGGGAGAGAGTCGTGGGGAGATCCGGCGTTCCAGCAAGCGCTCACAAGGGTGTTCCAACACGCGAGGAAAGGACATGGAGTAGGAGTATCATTGCAACAACTTGCATTTGCAGAGATGGTCATACGCAACGATGTACTGCAGACTCGTCCGGGAGGATGTATAACAGACAAAATCTCTAAGTTGACTGCCATCAAGAATCATATCATTAAATCGATCCACGCACGAGACACAGTTGTAAATTTCAACATCTTCAACCTCGACCGCTCTACAACTTTGGCAGACAAGGTGCTTCTTCTTTTCCAAGCAGGAGTGTCAGTCAAACAAGACGTTGATATACGTGATATTTTGTTCGTCGACGAGGATTTCACTTTTCACCACAATGGTTCAACTGTGTTGTGACGAGGGAACGCATGAAGGAAGAAGATGCACATCCTGAACGTCATTAATTAGATGTATCTTTACGCTCGTCTTCTGTTATGTTATTTCTTTTGTCTATTGATGTGTTTTTAAAGGACGGGTAGGATCATGCGTACATAATATGCTTAAGACGCACTCTTTCGATCGGATTATCATCGCAAGTCGCGATATTTGTATTCAGCGGTGTATTGAGTGACTTTCCCATAGTCGAATCAACCTCTGTCTGCTCGTCATTTACATTTTGTACGAAAAAGAAATACTTTGTCAAAAATTATTTTTTATGTGGTGGATAGTACATGATGACATGTTATTTATTTTAAATCTGATATTGAGTGGTTGTTTTTGCCAGTATATCCGTATGATTCTCACATTTGTCATAAAGTAGAGTTGTCATATTTCATTTCATTTCTCTATGGTAGGCTTGTTTTTTTGGTGATATTGATTGATAGGAATGCCGAATATTGCAGTGCAACACAAGTTATTTATTTTAATAACTTGGATAGTCCCTTAATTCACGTAGTTGAAGATGGTCAGTAACATGTTGTTCACATTTTTTTTATTAAACTTTTTTTAGTTTTGCTTAATCCTTGAAAGTCGTGTTCTTGTCACCGCGAACTTCAATGACATGGATACACAAGTGAACTGGACAGGGGATGCTTGAAAGATAACTTTGGTATGGTTCGATTTTGTGGACTTTGCATTTGTAGATAATCTTATTCTCTCGGAAGCATGGGTAATTTTATGTCGCTGCTACGTAAACATTCTTCACATTCGCTCTGACCACCAATACGTTCAACAATAGTCTTGCTCTTTCGTTATGGGTGACATTGCTCTTAAGCTCACTTGGTATGGTTTTAAACTTTGTTTTTCTGTATTTGGGGGTTTATCTTGTTGTTTATGTTTAGTTATCTCAAACTTAATCTATAATATTGTTTTCTGTGTTTTGAGAAAACATTGAATTTTAAACTGTTCAAAAACTGAATTTGAGGACTTTCCTCTTACATTTTAGTTACAAAAATTGCGACAAATTGATCTCATCATTTTTTGTACAATATTAAGTGTAATATGAATTTTAAGGAATGAATACATTCCATGTACGTTCGGTGACGGTTTTATAATGTTATAATATTTTAACACGGACTATGTTTTGTTGACATGCACGTGAGGGGAATGTTCGAGAAGGTTATACCTTGATGTTTGTGCATGTATCGATGAGTTCAGAAACAAAGGGAAAACTTTATTGTTTGCAGAAAGATTTAGGCACTTGCCCCTGCTTTAAAATTTGTTATAATTACCTTTTATGACCGAATGCGCCTGAGGGCTTAAATTTAATCATCAACCTACCACAAGAAGTGTCAGATGGTACCATTTTATAAGAGAAATAGTACCAATTCAATTTCACTTTTTGTTTTTTTTTAAGTCATCATATTTTACACATTGTAATATATGTATATATCTATATATATAATATATATATATGTATATATATACATATATATATAAATATATAATGTGTATATAAATATATATTTTATTAAATACAACAATTTCGGAAACCGATGGTAGAGAGGACGAAGCAAACAACAAACCAAGGGGTTGGGAAAAAAAAATTTATGTATCACTTTCACCGACTTATATATATACATAAACGTCGTCGGGATTAAACACTTCTCTAAAACGATATTACGCTTTAATTTATAATCGTCCTCAGTGTATTATCACGTGTCTAACAATGTTTGCGCATGAGGTCGGTAGCTGCATATAATTTTACGACTTAGCTATCCGGTGCAAAACATAAATTTAGGCACCAACCGACCCTGAAAATTGTCGACTGGAACAAATGACTTATTGACACTTAACAATTTGACAATGTATGTGCTCCTGAGACATTCATCACTCTTGAAAGAAACAAAGATAGAGAAAAAAATATACAAATTTTGTTATATGATTAAAAAAAGTTAGTTCAATTTTTTTTTTTTTTCTTCACATTTGATATATACATATATATATATACGTATCATCAGACAGAACTGCAAACTGAACAGTTGGCAAAGAGAAATAATAAAAGAACCAACGAGGAGTGGTGACAAACTGTTTCGTCGGAGTTTCACCAACTTATATATATTAGAAAGTTCTAACTATTAAGCAGTTCTCATAAATGGTATTGCGTTTTTGTTTCACAATCATCTTTTGTCTTCTATCATGTTTCTAACAATGACATTGCTCTTGTGGTCGGTAGGTGCATATTGAATGATCGACTTTGCATATCCGTTGTAACACATAAATGTAGACACCAACCGACCACAAGAAGTGTCACCCGGAATAAAAGAACTATTCACACTTCACAATTTGAAAAATAATATGCTCCCGAGGCGTCCGCCGTCATGGAAAAGAACAAAGATATTGAATACAAAATAATAAAATGTAGTTACCTCATTCCAAAAAATGAGTTCTCACTTACTTGAAAAATATTATTCGCCTTTCCTGTTGGTCTGTCAACTCTGCAGTTGCACAAGTAAGCTGGGAGACAGACACATATCGATTTCGGAATATACTTATTGAACTGCGTTTGAATAAGAAGGTGCAGTTGAATAAAAATGTGCGTGATTTTGGTGGGTAATGTAAAGAATGTGCGTGATTTTCTGTTTTGACAAACAAAGTTCGTTACCGCCTTCTATTCAGAGAGAGAGAGAGAGAGAGGAAAAAAAAAAAGAAAAAGAAAAAACTGAACATATGTAAATATCTTACATATATAAACTTTAAAGTTCATTTCTATGACGTCCACATCAACTACACAATCCTAAACATGAGTTGGTGTTTATGATAAGAGCGCTAGAATAAAATATTGAATGTTTTGTCAGCCTACATATGCTATTTTTTTAACATAATCAACAACCGTATTATTCCAACATGATTCCAATATGATTTCAACATGATATCAACTGTTTATGAACAAATTTTCAACACATGCGCAAAATGTTCAACAGAATATCAACTATTGTTAAATTGTTTGTATACAGTTTAAAACAACCATAACAACACAGAGAACATGATCAATGTTTGACCAAACCAGATTGATTGACTTTCTGTTTATATTCATGAACCCCTTCGTCAAACAGTTTATAAACTGTTAATAATCTGTTGTTATTCGCAAAGGTATGTGATAAACTTGCTTTCAATAACACGACATTTTTTCTGTTGATGTAAATAACGCACGTTCAACCGCTTCGTGTGCATTTTTTATTGTTTTTTTTTCTTTTCCTTTTCTCGAACACTTTCGTCTCCACCCTTCTTTTATTGCCCATTTGTTTTTTTTTTTGCCCAACCAACCCCTTCGTCTCATTACATAGCTCGCCCATCAATTTTTTCAACCGTGCACCTCCGCGACCCCCGCAGCCACGAGAACATCACGGTTCACTACTGCGGGCCACATAAAGGTGAAATGAGGTCACGTGCGCCACCGTTTCCACGCAGTAGTGAACTGCATTGCTGGGAACTTAAGAGCATAAATTTTTGAGCACATACTTGTTGGAAACGTGTTGGAAACATGTTGGACCAACGTTGAACGCATGTTGAAAACATGTTGGCCTCATGTTGGTAAACAGTTGGAAACATGAACCCGACCCTCCTAAACGGTTGGCCGCATCCTTTCACGTACTTCCAATGCTGGTCTAGTGTTGTGCCAAAGTTGAAAACTTGATGAAAATTTCCCACAATTTTTCTGTTGGCGCCCCCAGCATATCGCATGTCATGTCTCATACCCGTTTGTTACCTTTACTCTGTTTTCCTCCGGTTCCGCGGCCTCCGGTCTCACGGCCTCTGGGAGTCGGCTGTCGTGAGTTGGCCTCAGGTCCCTTTTCCATCGGCTCCGCAGCTCGGTGGTGCTTTTGGATCTCGTCGGGTCTGTTCTAGGACATGAGATCCGTCTCTCGGTCAGCCTCGCTCATTTCGCTTTCCCCACCTGAGTCTTTCTCGTTATATTGTTCTTCCCTTGTCTCGATCCCAGTTGATGACTTGGTCTCGTGATAGATGACCGTCACCCTCAAGCCCACGGTCACCCCGTCTCGTCTGCACCTCCGCTCAGCCCTGTCGCGCGCTTTGGAAATGGCAGCCTGCAGCCATTCATCACCTCACATCTCCTCCTCTCTCCCCCCTTCTATGTAGACCTTCAGTCGGACTACTTCTCCCCCATCATAGTTCAGGGTCGTCGTAATCAGAGGGCCTTCACCCGACACTGGAACCCAGCGCACCGTGTGCCGCCAACACCCAGGCCTATAGCCGTGTAGTGCCATTGGTTACCCCACAACTACTCCCTACTATGAATAGTGAGTGTCGATACTCGACGCGCGCATGCACGATAGGCCGACCGATCTCTCACCTCGCCACCCTGCTCTCCATCACGCGAGAACACTGGCCAACCCAGGCGACCGAGAGCGGAGGGCCTGTTCCACCAATAGATCTTACCGACCAAAACAACAAACGCACTTCTCTGTGCCCCTGTAAAGAAAAACGGGGAACCGCTTTCGCTTATAAAGATAATGGAGACCCTGCGTCTGCCGTTAGTGCCAATGTGCAGTGGTCCTATAACGGGATACCGGCGGATCTCCAGCCCTCTTCAAATCGTATCATCAGCCTACCTCTGTCGGGTACCCGTGTCCGATGGCAAGGAGGGGGCTTATGACCCTTCTGAGGGGTGATAAACCTCCTACCAATGCGGCCGCGGGTCGCCCTCCCCTTCTTTTGGAGCCTAACCACACGGCGTCAGTTCGGAGCTCACCCGCTGAATATATGCAAGGCAGGCCTACTTTGGCTATGACCGCTGACTCATAAATCGAACCGTTGGCTTCTCGGGAAAGGACAGGCCAACACGCCAAATTCGAAAATAGAAAATCTAAGCAATAATAATAAAAATAGTAATAAAGACAATAGTAATAAAATAATGATAATAATCGTTGGAAGAGGAAAGGGAAATAAAGGGCTGCGCCCCAGAATCTCCCTGTGCAGCAACCTTGCCTGAACCGTGCCCCTCGTTCACACACGTGTCTGAGATTCCTACCCTTTCTTTTCCTATATGTATTTTTTTTTCTTTTTAGTCCTTACTGTATCTGCCTCTTAACCTGGCCACCGGGGTCCACGTGGCTCGGACAGACAGGTCTGGTACAGACAATTTACGAGGGGTCGATAAGACCCTGACCATGAGACGACAGTTACAGTCCGAAACTCGAATAGGCGGCCTTCCCTATGGAATGACAGATCGACGGGCGGAAAACTGGAAATGGGGGAACTAATTAATAACAACAATAATAATAATAATAATAATAATAATAATAAAAGAGGAAAGAAAAGGTGGCACTTCAAATTTTCTTCGCGCCACAGCTTCGCCTAGATAGTGATGCAAGTCCACGCACAAGCCCAAACCCGATTTTCATCCTTACCTGTCTTCCTTTCTTTTCACACTTCCCCTATTGCTGCTGGGGTCCTACCGAGCGGAACCTAGACGCGCAAACCCGGTACAGGTGATAGTTGAAGAGTTGGGCCCGTCTAAACTGCAATACCACCGCTCGAGTTCGAAGCCCAGTCTTGTCGGCCTCCCCACGAAACGACAGACCAGTCAAAAAAGGCAAAAAAAAGGATAATGATAATAATAAATTAAAAAAAATAACAAAAGAAGTTAGACGCAACGATAAGTGGGGTTCGAAGGCCATCGGATTTCCCCCGAACTAAAGCTAGTAGTGCAACCACATTAATCAGACCTCTGATTTTCTATTTTTATTTTCTTGTTGCTTTTTGTTCAACTTTCTACCTTCTTAACTGCTGTCAGTATCATGCACCTGACCCATAACTTGCCTAGGGCGCGATCGGCATGCAGCAGAAAAGATAGCACCGGTCTTCTCACCTTCATGTCCCAGGGCGAACCCGGCAGCTACCACAGTTACAGGCCGGTTGTGCTCTGCTGTACAGCAAGGCGCCGAGCCTGCGTGGACCAACAGAAAAATTCCCATGAAAAATGAAAGTTGAAAAAACATTCCATAAAAAAAAAATCCTTCATATTTATAAGTTATCATTCGAATGTTTGTCCAATTCTAAACTTTCCAATTTAATTTGATGAGTTCCCATCTAAATATGAGCTTTCTCTTCCAACTACATCTATTTGTTCAAAATGGAATGAAAGTATGAACGAATGAAATGTTTTAATTAGACTTTTTACTACAACAAATATCGTCTAATTTAGGTTGGATTTACATATTTATGGCTGGAAATCCTTACTTAGAATGACAGTCCAATTAAAATATTTCATGAACTCATCCGGACTTTCATTCCATCTCTAGCATGCAGTTCAAATAAGAAGGGATACCCCATTCTTGAAAGGAAATTTTTCAAGTAAGACGGAAAATTTTAAAATTAGAACGACATTTTTAAAGATGGAATGAAAATTTAAAATTTAGAATGTAATTTTACTCTAGAATGATTATTTAATTCTAGGAATTTTTTTTGTTGACCAATGAAAGTCCTGTGACGCACCTGTTTTGTTGAGGGCAACGTCACCGGGACTGGTCCGCGCCGAGGCACAGCCTGGGTACCAGGAACAGCAGGGGTCCAAGATACATCTATAGGCCAGAGCATCAGAGCGAGGACTGGTACCAAACAGGAACTTGGTACACAGAGGAGGGCCGGGATATCGCGCCCTCCGACATAATACCAAACCCCCACCCAGCGTCCACGCTGGGTTAAAACGCAACGCACTTTCAGTATAAAACTAATACGAGCAAACGACATTCTCATTCTTTTCTATTAGTTGCTCGCTGTAGTATCCGCACTGCGGTTTAACGCAGCTAACTTTCCGTCTTACCTTCAGCGCCCATCCTCTCCTTCAGCGCTCGCTTTGACCCTCCCTTTTCTCTGCGTTCACTTCTCTTTCCGCACTAACCACTTCTTTTTCTCAGCGTTCACCTTCTTTCCCTTATCCGCTTTCCTTTCCCACGTCCGTCTTTCTTTTCTACGATCGTCCCTCTTTTCTACGCTAGTCTTATTTTTCTCTGCGTTAATCTTTCCTCTCATTGCTCATCTTTTTGTATTAAACCGTGGTTCTCCATATCCCGCTCAACCATTTTTCCATCCTCTCTCTTTAATAGCCCCTTACTTTCTGATTTTGTAATCCGTTAGTTGTGAACGTCGCTTACACCACCATTCTTGTCATAGCTCTTAGTGCTATATCATCTACTCCTTTTCTTCTCCCTTGACGACCGTTCATTCTGCATCATGCCTGAGGCGCGTCGTGGGCAGGGTAGAGGAAGGGGAGGTAGGATAGGGAAGGCAAAAGAAGAGCCGCCGACTAGGGCACGACGAGATTATAGCTCTAAGGAGGAGGAAGATAAGGAGCCGCGAGGCTATGGCCGTTTAAGGCCACATCCTCGTTACCCGTTAGGAGGGTGGTACGAGAGAACTCCATCCCCAGACATGATGGAGTTCCTTCGCAAGAAATTCGATGCGCACTATGGTGCGCCTAACGCCTCTTCTCCTCCTTATATCCCCAGAGCTCCATCTACTTCGGCAGTAAGGAAGGCCATACTGCCAGCTCCGCCTCCTTCTGTCTCATGTGCCGTCTCATCACCCCATCATCCCAATCACTGCATTCTCTTCAGCATCTTCTTTCTCCTCTTTCTTTTCCAGCTCGAGCTCATGGCCGTTTTTTATGTCTTATATAAGCGCGACTTTTTTTCAGCTTTCTGAGTCTGATTTCGACTTACAAAAATTCCACTTCACTGTCCACTCCACAGCGTCCCAGGCCTGAGAGTTTGGCTTCCTTAAGGCCAAGGATGCAGGTTCCTCGTGAACCAGGCCGCTTGTCGGCCACCAAATAAAATTTTAAGAAGGATTTTGTCTGCTTGTCTGACTTGTTCAACTGTTGGTCCTTCATATGGAGGTTACCTTAGTTCTTGATCAGGCATCTATGCCAAGGATGACCCCAATAACGGGGGTACTCACTCTATCTGCTAGGCTGGGCACAGGGTATACCAAACCCTCTTTTCTGTTATTTAGTCAGAGAGATCTTCTCAGCTCCTCACTTGATGGAGATACCAAACCCTTGTTTTCTTTCTCTGGCCTGAGTGAGGTGTCTCCTCAACTTCTCAGACAAAAGGGAGAGGATACCAAACCCTTTTTCTTTTTCCTGACCTGGGAACTTCAGATAAGTATTTGTATACCTGCAAAACCAGCAAGTCCCATAGACAATAACCATGCCCCAGCAAAGAGACTCTCTGACAACGAGCAGTTAAGCATCAACAAATTAAAATAAAACCCATAAATAAAATAATAAATAATAATTAATAATCAATAAATAAAAACTCTTCGTGCCCACGATTTATTGATTGCCTTGGTTTCGGCCCACCACTGACCAGGAATGTTAGACGCCATTTTTGTCGCACTTTTTCTCAGTCGGGCCTCTACGGGCGACCGAAAAACCAAGAGGCTGTCACGCAGGATTTTGTGCTGATTTTTGCAATAAGGAAATAATTAAATTTAAATAGAGCAAAATCCCTTCCTGTTGTGTGCGGCCGGCTTCGAGCGAGACCCTTCAATTGCGATCTTCGCCGGACCCCGGTCTAAGGAATCTTTGATTGTGATTCGGAACAGAAATGATATTGCAAATAATAAAAGTAAAATAAACATGTCATGAGTGTATCGAGATGCCAATTTAGGAATTTGAGAATTGTGACATAATCAGCAATGAGATACAATCATCAAGCAATGCCAAAAGAGAGAACCAAGACTGACTGACTCAAGGCAAAGACAAGATGAATGAGGGAAAAGTGAGAGCTCATATCATCTCAAGAGTACAATGACAAGGACATGGTCAGTGCTCAGTGTCTGTGCTCTCACTCTCCCCTCTCACTCTCGACCTCAATCTCGATCTCTCAGAGCATCTGACACCAYGTCCAAGTACATCTTGAGAAGGTCTGCTGCGGTATGTTTATGATGACTGTACTCAAATCTTGAGTATGCTCTTTTCAATATATCTGTCGTGCTTTATAAAACCTCGCCTTGAGTCSGCTATACTCAGATACTCGCTGATTCCGAAATTGCTCACATATCATCTGATCAGTCTTGTCGAGTGCTGATGTCACCGAGAGCACTTGCTGTGACATAACTGTTGTTGCTGTCACCAGGMGACCCCGCTAAAACCAGCGTTACCGCTGTTGTCTCCRTGATTGCCTGCTATGACCAGCGTCGTTGTTGCTGCCACCGGGACCTCCCGCTGTGGCCAACATTCTCGCTGCTATCACCGGAACTGTCCGCTGTGACCAGCATCATGGCTGCTACCACTGAGACCTCCCGCTGTGGCCAGCATCGTCGCTGCTATCACCGGAACTGTCCGCTATGGCCATCACTGTCGCTGCTGTCGCCGGAACTGTCCGCTGTGACCAGAGCTATGCCCCCTGAGAACGGGATCCGCTGAATAAATTGAGATCATCGATGAAGTTCACAGAGTCTGAACTCAATGAGACTGAGAATTGAACTCACTAGTATCGAGGTCACTGTAACCAAACTGAGAACTGAGTTGATGCTTTCCCTGAAAGCCGCAGTTAAATCTGAAATCAGGTCTGAACTGAACTTGCTGGAAACTAGGCTGACTTCACTGAGTCCAAAGTGAATTTGTTGAAATTGATCCGATTTCTCTGAATCTGNACTGTGACCGAACTGAGAACTGAGTTGATGCTTTCCCTGAAAGCCGCAGTTAAATATGAAATCAGGTCTGAACTGAACTTGCTGGAAACTAGGCTGACTTCACTGAGTCCAAAGTGAATTTGTTGAAATTGATCCGATTTCTCTGAATCTGAAATGGGCTCACTGAAACTGATCTGAGCTCAYTGATGCTGCACTTGGATATGAAATGGAAACTAGACTGAACTTGCTGAGATGAAACTGAACTCACCGAACTTACTCAAACTGAATTGAACTCGAAGAGATGAAACTGAAACCCGGTCCAATCTCACTGAACTTACTGGAACTGAAATGAACTTGAAGAGATGACACTGAATCGGACTTGTTGAAACTGAGCTCGTTGATCTGAGCTCACCGAGGCTGAACTGAACTTAYTGAGATTGATTTCAGTTCTCTGAATCTGCACTGAACTTACTGAAACTGACATGAGTTCACTAAATYTGCWGTGAGCTTACTGAAACTGATCTGAGTTCACTGAATCTGCAGTGAGCTTACTCAAACTTAAATTGAACTTGAAAAGATGAAACTGATCTCACTGASCTTACTGAAACCGAAATGAATTTGAAAAGACTGTATCCTTTGAGACTGAACTTAAGAAAACTGAACTGAAATTGCTGAGAACTGGACTGAGGTTACTGAATCAGAAATGAACACCTCCCTGAAGCTCAACCGAGTTTCCCTGAATCTCACTTGTTTGGACTTACTCGAAACTTGTTTGAATTTGACGAGATGAAACTGATTTTGGTGAGTCTGATCTGAACTTACCAAGATAAAATTGAGTTTGCTAAGTCTGGGATGAACTTGCTGAGAGTGATCTGAACCTGCTGAGATTACACCGAGTTCACTGAACCTGAACTGAGAATCGGCTTGAAACCACTCTGAAATCTCACCGAAATCTTATGCGAGAACTGCCATGAGATCGTCGAAAATTGACCTGAAAATAGATACGAGATTCCGATGAGGCCTGATCCGAAACAGATCTGATATTTTACCAAGACTCGTAGTAAAAGCTGCTTATGTAAGATATACAAACTGATCGAGCTTGCTTGCCCCGCTTCATGGGAACGGAGTGTGTCCGCTGTGCACTGATTGACCCATCGGAAACAGATTAAAGTTCGATGAAACTCAAAACTGTGTTCAAAATAGTAAACTGCATTTGAACCTGGACTCAAAGGACTGAACTTGGTATTGAATCGAAGACTCAACCTGAACCTGAACTGGAACTTGTCTTGAAAGTGAGCCCAAAGCAGGAGTTGGAACTGAACTTCAACTGTACTGATATTAAAACTGAGACCTCAACTGAACTCGAGTGAGATTCGAAACAGAGCTTGAAGCTATTCAAGGAGAAAGTTGTTGTTATGACCTGCCCCAGTTTAAAGTCAACGTAGGGTGTGGCTTAACACTGCCCCTGTTCTTGTACTTTCTCCTCTCATCCTTCAGCATCAGTAGCAGTCTCCCGGCCTTAGGGACCAACGCCCGACCCTCAATTTTTGTGCAATGGTAGGCAACCGATCTCGGTCAACGCGTGTTGAGTGCTGAAGTCCTCTGAGCCTTAGTCTGATTTGGCAGATCCTAGGTCTGCAGGTCTTAACTTCGCCTGTCGGAGAATGAGAGTCGCTGCTGTTTTTACCGAGTTTGAAGTTTCAGATTTTACTATGACTGCTATTGATAGCTGTCGTGGGTTTCACTAAGGCTGGGTCCGTCCAGATCTCAGCCCAAACTCATACCTGAGTTCCCAAAACTTGGTAAGTACATTTCCTGAGTCCGCGGTGTCTACTGGCTGGGTTTAAGTCAGCAGAGATAAGCAGGTTGAGTCCTGAGCCTGTGATCTCTGTTCCCTGCTAATTTCCATTTGCTGGTCTGATTTCCGCTTGCTCAAGTCTATGGAGATCAGCAAAAGCCTGAACCTGTCACCATTTTGCTTAAGTGAGTCTAGGCCTGCAGACTCTGGCGTCTCTGTTGTAAAGTCGAACAGTGATGTCTGAGTTCCGCCGAACTCACATCTTAGTCGTTTTTGAGTCCTGCTGAGTCTGTTTCTCTGTTGCACTGTCTGCTGGTCTGCGTCTTCCGAAATGTCCCTTCCCCTCTGTGTGTGCTAGTCTGTTCCTGCTGTCCCACAGGCATCACTACATCCTGTTTTAGCAAACCACAGACAATCGACATTCCCTATGTTCACAATCGTTGGTGTTCCCCTGGTCATCACTGTCGACCCGTCTGAGCCCTTTGAGACCCGCTGCAAGTTTCTGAGTCCGCTAGGACCCTTCTGTATCCACCGGGATCCGCTGTAAAGTTTCTGAGCCCTYCGGGATCTGCTGTACCAGCAAGTCAGGCTTTCAGAGTTTATTGAGTTCCTCCTCACATGCCTCTCTGAGCAAAAAATGAGTATTGCTTCSAATAGGACGGTTCCGTTTCTCATGGAATCCGAACTGTCACTTGTATGAAGCTGATGCTCTAACAAAAACTAATTCTAACATAGGTTCAATCAGGGATAGAATCAGCCATTAATTTGAATAACCGCACTTTGAGATCAGAATGCCGCCTCTCAGCCTCAAAGTTCCTCTTTTGTGATATGTCTGACAATCAAGGAGAAAGAGTCTCAACTGGGACTCGAAACCAGTACTATTCTCTAGATCTAGTTGGGGTGGGGCTACTCTTTTTGCCAGCACCTAGAGTGTGCCCATCGAAGGTGTGAAGAAGACCACAAAAAAAAAGGCTGGAGAGTGGCATTTCTGGAATTACCAAATTTTGCGATGGCAATTTTGCGAGGATCAGTGTCCTCGGTAGGCCCCCTGTCTGCAGCCTTACCCGCCCTAAGTGAAGGCGGAGGTGCCCGCCCTAAG
>BFEA01000754.1:443319-455626 GCA_003427395.1 Chara braunii | reverse complement strand
GCGGGTCTGTTACAGATCCGATCTTCCTCAGTCACTCATGTGTCACCCGTTCCTGTACATGAAAGTAGCCTTCTGATTCGTCCAGATCCATACACTTTCGTCCCACGGACGTGTGCTGTCTCAGTTCAGCCTCACAAGTGGGTCACAAAGCCCCGCAGCAAGCATCGCGCTCTCTCTTTGTTATCTCCACTTTGTTGTTCTCACGAGTACTGCGTGTGTTGTTCTGTTGGCTCYACGCAAGTCTGTGAGCGTGTGTGTGAATGTGTGGATCCGTGTCTGCTGCTKTCCCCCCCCTCTCTCCGTCACTTCCCCAAGTACARGCGTGGGCGRAGAAAAGAAAACGATTGAGAGAAACACGAAATTTTCGTAGTGCAACTGAGAGTGGCATTTATGGAATTTTGCCATTGCTCAGTGGCAGTTTTGGAATTCACGGAGCACGGTGACATACTCCGTCTTCTATGGCGGTTTTCTCATTCTAATGTCTTCAGCATGCTCCACCTGCACGTTCACTCACCGCTTAGGGAGGAAGAATGGGACGTTTACTCACCGATCAGGGAGGGAGAGTGGATCTTGGGCAAGAACTTGGGTGGGTACCGCGCTAAATAGCCATGGTCAGCCTGATAACTCACCGAAAGGGAGCGTGAGCACGAATCTTCTGCAAGAAGACGGRAAAATWCAATTGCCTTAATTTTTCTCTKGACGGCGCTACAGCGGCGCAGTCCGCTTCTTTACTTCACCAATGAGAGTGAACTTCTGGCTAGAACACGGGAAGATCCATAGCCCTTCTTCATTGATTGCTCGAGATTTATAAACTCTGATTGCTCATCAGAAGAGAAAGACATGATGTACCTTCAGCTACAGAATGGGAAGATACACCCTCGTGTTCTTTCTCTTTTGTACTCTTTTGGCCTTTCCTCGCTCACATTCGTCCGGGAATCAATCCCGATTCGTACTTTCAGTCTCTCTTTTTCTCGCGTGCTCTTTCTCTCTGCCCTTTCACTTTGCGTTGCAGCTCACTTCCTCTCTTGTGCACTCCCCCGAGCATTTTTCCTTTCTCTCTCGTTCACGGCGCACGCGGTTGATGTGTGGGTCCGTGCGCTAGATCTGGTAGTATGTACGTTTTGCCACGGGCCATCTCAGCACCCCTTGTCCACCCGTCTTGCTCTCATGTGTATGCATTACTGGTGMGTACTTCCCTTGCTAGCGCCCTGCTAGCTTGCTTAGTCCTTCTTCCGTGCATGGGTTCATGCTGCGCTCTGATCAGACCTGTCCCATAAGTTGATATGCCCATCCGTTATTATGATCCATACGCTGATTTGTAACCTCACCCTGCGCGCCTCCTTCTCTACTGTTCCCACTTGGCGTGCACTGATTGGATTATCAAGGTAAATATCGTGCATGTCACCAGGGTTCGGCCCAGGTTCGTGCGTAATTGTAGCCAGAATATTGTGCGTAGCTCTTCCGTGATTGGAGAACATCTGTTTGCCTGTGCGATAGGCTTCCCACTCCTGCATGGTCGGAGCGTCTCTATTCATGCTTGTCCTCCGGTGTGAGGGTGTTGTGTGTGTGTATCTGTCCGGTTAATAGTCCCGGTCCGTGCGTGACTCTGTCAGCCCAGTTCCAGTTCGTAGGTCTCCTCTTCCCGTCATCTGGTACACGGATGAGAATGTGAGCCAGCACCCTGTCCTGGTCCGTGTGTTGATTGGGGCAAAATCTCCTATTTTCGAGCTTACATGGAGCCCACTCTATCTCTCACCAAATGAGGAGATGACAACGAACCTTCGACTAGATCCTGGAAGAATATACTGCAGCATTCCTTACCCATCGTGTACTGCTGCCCGCTCACTCAATTACCGGACGAGGGAAATAGGAATGATTTCCAATGCAGAAGCAGTAATTAGCTCTCGACTCTACTACCTTAAACACCACCATAAATGACCTTCCTTGTGGATACATCAGCGACATTAAACAACACTGCCAATCAACAATGCTAATGAACGGTGGTAATCAATGACGGTCTTCTCATGTCCTCCACCTTGAACTCTAAGTGGACTGATGCATTACATGTCTTGGTTACGCACACTTCATATCCAATCGAACTACTGACCCCCCCCGTCAGATACCTTTAGGCTTGTAGCCCATAAGTAGTTAGCCATTTAGGACCTTGTGCACCTTACTCAATCTTATGGACAAATAGTGCTTGATTGGTTATGATAGCTGACAACTGCCGACAATTGGGGTCATTGCCTGCTGCTTGATACCCCGTCTTCCTAACATTCGCCTTTCCTCCCTCGTTCACTCTCTTGTCACAATGGACCAGAACTGCACCGGGGGGGGCGGTAACAGGCCACTCGTTAATAGGATGAAAACAAAAGCATACATAAGCTGTTGACATGGCAAGGACGACATCTCCACCATGCTGGGGAGACACCAGTAGCCGACGTCACGCCCTCATCCCCTGAGAATAATAACACTCTGTGCGCTGCTTGGCAAGGGAAGAACACTAAGCAGCAACTCGAGGACCACAACCCCCGTCGCTTCTCCTTGAGCCAAGCAGTGCAGGAGTGTGAGCAGAGTTCATGAGACACTTGGCTGAGCTACAACTGGTTATGCGACAGGTGGCACACGACTGTGCTTATCTTGAGGGGCAGAGACACGGTCATTGGCCTCATCAGATCGATACATGTCTGCCAGTAAGTGCACGCCGCAAAGAGTAACGACGTCACTCTTCACGAGAAAGTTGTTAGGGACACTATACCCGCTTCCTCCCGCTGTTACCGCAGTCTGTGTGTTGTTGCTTTCTCATACCAAGTAGGAGCACTCAGCAGTAAACTAAACTGGGACAGAAGTGTATCGAGTCCCAATAATGGGAGTATACACTCCACACTTCTCAACTGGGAATTGGAACCCGTCTCACTGAAATAGCGGACAGATACTTCATATAACTATTTCTCCAGTAATCAATGCCAGTAGACAGGGGCATATCTACACTCATCAGCAGGTTTTATAATTAAAATAGATAAATAATCAAGATAAATAAATAAATAAGTAAAAAAAAAACGCATGAGTGCGGTACTGAATGCTACTTACAGTCGTGCCTGTTCAGCATGATCTCCCCCTGTATCTCCCACTAAAACAAGGGGAGACACACCTTCCTCTTCCGTCCGTGAGACAGGATCAGGGCCGGCCTAGGTTCACGCGCTGTCTGAGAGAGCACACACTTGTGTGTCCACGCTCACGCCCCCTCGTTCAAAAAGTCAAAACCCCAAGTGTTGCAGCTGCCAGGCGGCCGTTCAGCGGGTTGTCACTCGGCACGTGCGCGTCTGACCGAGGGACAAGTCAAAACCCTWATCCTCTTGTAACTGACAGGTGGCAGTCCCCCTCTGGGTCGACAGCTGACTCGCACATACTTGTCCCCGGCTGCATACGTCAATACCGTACTAGTGGTCCAGACATGACGGTACCGCTGCAGRCACTGATCCTAGATCCGGTAGACCCACTACTGGTGCTGACTCCAGGCCCAGTACTGGCGCAGCAAACGCAATTTCTCAACGGACTATCCCACTACATACCTGTTCATACAGAAGCGGGCTGAATGAAATACCGCTTGGTCCAGGTCCAGGCCTGGCCAGTACGCACCCAACTGCGGCTTAGGGCCGCTTTCATTGAGTCATTTATTTATTTATTTATTTATATTTTTATTTTCATTAGGAGCGGGGCGAACCCCCTACAAGAAAATCAGCGGTAGGCTTCTCCAATCCCACTACGAAGAATTAACGTCGTTGAACCTTGTGAAAACCATACCGTAAATCGCGGTCAGGTTTAAATAATAATAATAATAAACAATAATAAAATTAAAAAGAATGGGGTTAGACCGCTTACTTCCACAGAGCGTGTCAGCCCACCAAATCGGTGTGGCAAACTGACACACCGCGGGGGGCCTGAATGTCGGGCCCTCCGACATAATACCAAACCCCCTGCCCAGCGTCCCCGTTGGGCCTGAAGTTAATGTAGGATCAGTATAAAAGGAGTGAAGAGACGCAGCGCTCTCATTCACTCTCCGCAGCTCCGCGTTAGAGAGCTCATAGCGAGCCAGCATTAAACTGTTATCGCAGTGTAAGCGCTACACAACCTTGTGCAACAGTTTCCCTCTCTCTTAGTTTGCTGACTCTTTGCACCGCGCTCTTTCTGCCCACTAGCGCTTAACACTCATTCTCCCTATCGACTTTAGTGGTGACACACGCAGCACTATGCCTGAGGCGCGTAGGGGACAAGGAAGAGGAAGGGGAGGTAGGACGGGGAAGGCTAAGGAGGAGCCGCCAGTTAGGGCACGACGCGCTTATAGTTCAGAGGAGGAAGAGGAAGAAGAACCAAGAGGCTACGCGCATCTGAGGCCCTATCCACGTTATCCATCATCAGGGTGGTACGAGAAAACTCCATCCCCAGACAGGATGGAATACCTCCGAAAAAAAATTGATGCGCGCTACAGCACACCCAGTGCTTCTTCTCCCCCTTATATCCCTAGGGCTCCTTCCACCCATGCCGTGAGCAAGGCCATAGTGCCATCTCCGCCGTCCTCTGTCCCATGTGTTGTCTCGCCACCTCATCACCCTAACCACTGCATTCTCTCCAGCAGCTTCTTCCTTCTCTTTCTTTTCCAGCTTGAGCTCATGGCCATCTTCTATGTCTTGTATAAACATGACTTCTTTTTATCTCTCTGAATCTGTTTCATGCCCATAAAATTTTCAGTTCACAGTCCCTTCTATAGCATCCCAGACCTGAGAGTTTGGCTTCCTTAAGGCCAGGGATGCAGGTTCCTCGTGAACCAGGCCGCTTATCGACCACCAAATAAAATTTTAAAAAGGATTTGTCCGCTTGTTTGACTTATTCAGCTGCTGGTCTTTCGTATGAAGGTTACCTTAGCTCTTGATCAGGCATCTATGCCACGGATGACCCAAGTAACGAGGGTACTCACTCTGTCTGCCATGCTGGAAATAGGGCATACCAAACCTGGTCAAAGTGAGGCGTCTCCTCAACTTCTTAGATAAAAGAGAGGGGATACCAAACCCTTTTCATTTTCTCTGGTCTCGGAACTTCAAATAAGTATTTGTACACCTGCAAAATCAGCGAGTCCCATAGACAACAACCATGACCAGCAGGCAGACCCTCTGACACCCAGCCGTCAAACATTAACAAATTAAAATAAAACCCATAAATAAAATAAGAAATAACAAATAACAATTAATACATAACAACTCTTCAAACTCAGGATTTATTAATTGTCTTGGTTTCTGCCCACCACTTGCTAGGAATGCCAGACGTCCCGTCAGTCTGACATACCTCATTTGGCCCTCCTCAGGCCAGGACTAGTCAGACCATTTGTCTTGACAGCCCCTTTGACTTGCCTCCAGGTCAGGACCCACCATACCCACTACTCGAGAATGGCAGCCCTTTGGCAATCTCGCCAGGATCCCCAGACTATAGCAAGTCTAGTCACCCTATGACAGTAGACGTCCCGTCAGTCATACTGTCCACGATCCGGATTTGACCTCGGCGGTCAGGGACCGGCTCACCCACCAGCTTCTGGCCTAGGGTTCTGGCTATCCCGCCCAGATTTTCGAGTGTAGGACCCGGTCTAACTACAACTCAAGGCTGTGGCTAACCTTACTAGATTGCATCCTCTTACTGCGGTAGGGTTCCAACTGAGCCCGACGTTCTGGCCCTCCTCGGTGTATCAAATTTGCCACACCAGTCCGACGTTCTAACCTGCGGGGTAAGACGTACCCCACTATTCCAATTTGAGGGAACCACAGTCTTGTCCGCTCTGGTTAATGGCAAGACACTGCGCTGCGGGTTTCAAATTAATTAGCATAACTTTTTCGTAGTCAATCCTGCTGAGACCCTACCGCTGGATTCTATTTTTATTTCTGTTATTATTATTTTATTTTATTTTTTATTTTTTTTTGCGAAGGGCTCGATTAGCCTCGACAGCAAATAATAAAAAATAAATAATACTGCAAAAAAATAATGAGTCGGCCTAAGTGGTGGCGGTACTCGCGTTGGTCAGGCCTAGGATCCAGACCGGAGGGTGCATGCCGAGACTGTATTTTTGCACCCGGGCCTGGAAACCAGTTCCACCAGCGGGACTACCGGACCTGGAATCAGCGTCAGCGTTAGTACCACTGGGCCTGGTCTAATTAGGCAGAACCCTCCTCGGTTCCGGGGGCACCGTACGCGTGTGCTCTAGTACCAAGCGCCGACGAGCACAGCGGCCAGTTGTCGGCCCAGAGGGACTCCCATCTGGCGGTGACAAGAATGGGGTTTATATATGCGTACGTCCCAAGTGTTGACGCGTGGGACAGTGCTTGATCGTTACAGGACCTAGGGTTTTGACCTTTTTGCTCAGTTCTGAGACGCACGCAGGGCGACCATGGAGAACTGGGCGCATAAAGGTGGACGACTAGCATGAACGTAGCTCGTTGGTGTTGCCGTGGCTGTGGCAGCCATAAGTGTGCAAACGTGGAGGGGCCAGCTCCACTGATCAGTCAATCAAGTATTCTGCTGGCCAGCCAATCAAATTTTTCTACTGCTAGCGGGAACTGCCAGTGTCACTGATTAGGCAGCTGAGCTTTCGCCGGTCAACTATTCGAGTATTCCCACTCCCCGAGTAAGCTCACTAAATTTGCAGGCAAACAGATACGTGTAACTCTGATATGAGAGAGAGAATGCACAGAGTCAAGGATTGTGAAGGGAGAGAGTGAGCACTGGGAGAGAGAGACGTGGAAAGCAGAAGTTGGAGTGCTTTTCCGTCGACCTACAAACGCCAGTGTCACAGTGGTAAAACTCGAATATCGAACGAATCGGCACGGTGTTCGTTTCACGGTATAAATGATTTTTCCTAAATTTTCTGTTATTTTTTCTGGAAAGATTATGAGCAACTATACGGGCCCTCAAATTCTCATAGTCTTTGACGCATTTTTTCGAGCGGGAAAAATCGTAGAAGTTGGGGTACTTTTCCCGTTGGCCTGCGAACGCCCTCATGGCAAAACTGGAATATAAAACAAGTCTGCGCGGCGATTGTTTCATGATCAAAATGATTTATTTATATTTTTCTGATATTTTTCTTGGAAAGATCATGACCTAATCTACCAGTGGTAAAACTTTCAGAGCATTTGGTGGATTCCTTTGAGCACGAAAAATTGCCAAAGTCGCCACCATCCCGCTGATGATGAACACAGTCAGTTGTGTTGGTCACAAGAGCACCCATTTTCAGAGAGGAGAGGAAAAGCCATCCCGCCATTTTCAGAGGAGAGAGGGATAGCCATTCGGTAGACGGTGAGCACAGCCACACCATGGTGGAGATGTCATCCTTGCCGTATCAGCAACTTATGGTTGCTTTTATTTTCATCCTATTAATGAGTGGCCTGTCGCCGCCCCCCCCGGTGCAGTTCTGGTCCAGTTTGACAAGTAAGTGAATGAGGGAGGAAAGATGAATGTTAGGAAGACGGGGTATCAAGCAGCAGGCAGTGACCCAAATCATCCGCAGTTGTCAGCTATCATAACCAATCAAGCACTATTTGTCCGCAAGATTGAGTAAGGTGCACAAGGTCCTAAATGACTAACTACTTATGGGCTATAAGCCTAANCACTAGTTCGATTGGATATGAAGTGCGCGTGACCAAGACATGTAATGCATCAGTTCACTTAGAGTTCAAGGTGGCGGACATGAGAAAGCCATCGTTGATTACCACCGTTCATTGGCATTGTTGATTGGCAGTGTTGTTTAATGTCGCTGATGTATCCACGAGGAAGGTCATTAATGGTGGTGTTCAAGGTAGTAGAGCCGAGAACTAATTACTACTGTGCTGATAACTCACGCTCACTAGGCATCCCTCGTTCAAGATCGATAATTACAACGATCTATCCACGTCGCCATAAGCCCCCGTCCCTTCTCCCTCTTCTTCTTCTTCTTCTTCTTTTCTCCTTTTTTTTTTTTTTTTTTTTCTTCTTACAATACCGCGCATGATCTGGTATCTCCGCTTCTTCTCCTGCTCCTTCTTCTTCTTCTTCTTTTCTCCTCGCGCACCACTACCTCGCTGCTTCCACCTTCTCATCGTGCGCTCTTTCCTTCGCGCGAGTCTCCTTTCTTCTGCGCAGCTATCCCCCTTCTTGCTTGCTTGCTTGCGCTACCTCCTTGCACCCTCCTTCTTCCGCGCGGCCATATCCGTCTTCTTCTGCGTGATTCTCTTTTACCTCCTTCTGCCATCTTGTTTCTTCCACTGCACCGCCTTCTCCGTTGCACCGCGCGTTCGTTGGTCGCCTCCTACTCGCGGTGACCCACTTTCTTCACGGCAACGATCTTCACCGTGTCGTAGCAATGCGAGATCGGGCCGGAATCGTCAATCTTTTCCGAGAATGAACTTGCCCCGGTTCTACGACACATTCAACAAGGTTTTTCAAACGGGACCGGAGGAAAGAAGAATAATTAGTAAATAAATAAAAAAAAAAATGAGAAAGAAAATCATAAAGAAAAGAAGAAGAACACTAAATAAATAATTAAGTAAATTCAATAAGAAAAAAAAATCGAACTACTAAACTACCATGTCTTGCCACTTGTCACGACAAGTTCTAACTGTGACTAACCCCGAACTAAAGATCACGGGTGCAAGGCCTGACCGTCCGAACTCGGGTAAAACCAAAAGTTGAACCCCCCCGGCTTTTCAAAAGGGTAGCTAGCTTAGTGGCCAGTAGGTCTCGATCCCCGGATCCCCCGTATGTCAAACAGCACTGAAACCTACTGAGCTAGCTCCCACTTCAAATAAAAGGGGAGGTAGTGGGCTTAGTCTAACCAGCGGCCCGAGCCCGTTTCTAAGTCTGTCTATGTGTACACTTGTCGGTCTGCGTGCCTGTCCGAGTGTTTGTCGGCTTGAGTGAGTGTGTGCCCTGTAAGGGCACTTGGTTGCTCAGAAGGCCCGAAAGGTCGGTACTTACCTGTAGTCGTGACATCGATGGTTACGGCGGGAAAATTACCAAGTAGCAGGGTAGGCCCGCACACTTAGCACAACAGGGAAAATACTCAAGTAGCARGTAGACCGATACCACACCAAGTAGAGGCGAAAGCGCCAGGTACTCAAGGCCGATCACAAGAAGACAAAAGTTGGTACTTTTAGCCCGCCCAGTACYGGTAGATGCGCGGGTACCAGTTTGAGCAACCTGAGTCTAGGGCATATGCAGACGACACAAGGGTGAGCAATGATGTTTCTTCCGGAGAGGGAGGAAGCTTGCCCGGCGGCGCGGTCAGGAAGTCACCGTCCAAGAGGCAAACGCTTCGCCATATGCGGGAAGACTGGTGAGACCCTCAGTCTTACTTATGGCATACTGCTTGAGCAGGCGTCAAGACTTTCATTTCATCTTGAACAAATAGATATAGTTGGAAGGGAAAACGTATATTTAGATGAGAACTTATCAAATAAAACCGAAAATTTTGGAATTGGATGAACATTGGAATGATAATTGATAAATATGAATGGTTTTTTTTTTATTAAATGTTTTTTCAACTTTTATTTATCGTGGGAATTTTTCTGTTGTACAGTATACGAAATAGTCAAGTATGATAATGTTTCCTCCTTCCCCTCACCCTTAGACCTTTGGTCAGGTCATCGTTGGTTGTCTTCAGGGTCATTTGTCCGCATGCGAACTCAACCCCTCAATCCTGGACGAAGCCTAATACAGTAGGACAAGCAGTCTCCATCTTAACCCACCACAGTCCTGCTGATCAGGCTGGAGCTGGGGCCTACCATGTTTGTTATATTAACGGTAGTCCCTATATTGGTTGCGCAATGACGGGTAAGTCTTATCATCAAAATTTTCACATATATTTAAAAACACTACATTCGACCCCTCTGATAACTACCTGAGCTGATTCCTTCATCAGGGTGGTCACCCCTCARGTCTCAACTCCAGKTCAAAATCAGAAGGTCCTCTGCCTSGTTATACTTGGTCAGCAGCCCACGCTRGGAGTTACGTCTCAACGATGCCAAWTTTTCACCATAGGCTTGGTAATTYWGTCCCTCAGACTRACCTCCTGAGGTGGATGAACAATGTTCAATTCAATATATACAAAAAACCATCGTTAAAATATTTTAATCCTTGTCAGGTTGCCACTCAGTGGATGAACAAGGACCATCGTCAGGTTGCCACTCAGGGATCGTGTCCTCCAAGCCCTGATCACAACTCAGTCAAGCACGCTTCTCGAGGATCTTTCAAAATATACAAAAACTTGTTTCATGAAAATGTTGGCTTCCACGTTACCATTGATGCAAAGATATTTTTCAAAGCATCGACATATTCGAGTGAGTTCCTCGTTCGGATCCCATAGGTTTATCTCATACTAACCCCATAGAGGAATGAGCGGCGCCTTTTCAAGACATACTTTTGATGTCTTTGCAAGCAGGACACTTATCGTGGCTGCCTAAAAATAATTTCAAGTTTTGTTACAGGTCTTCTTAATCGATTGATTCAAGATTTGGGCTAGATTCAGCTTGATCCTACAAGGATCATCTTCTGTTATCATAGATAACAGATCGGTTGCCGATTCATCGGTTTACGACTCAACTCCAATCCACTATTGCCACTGAACGTAAAGGCTTCAGCATTGTGATTTGAATTGTTTTGTTGTGTTTTCATCTGAACTTTATTTGAATGGTCATTTAAAGAAAAATACTGAGCATTTTATTTTGAGGACGTGCACAAGAGTGAGGTTTGTATGGCTAAAAGCAAGGAGTGTGAGTGCAGAGAATGGTTGCAGTTGACCCCGTGTAGTGTATGGACTTTTTGGTTGCATCTTTGATGTGATTGCAGGTATGTTTGGTGATTCAGACTCTGGATTTGACTGTCTACTCTCACATACATATATATATGGCTGAGAGGAGGCCCACTGTGACTGTGAGAAGTGATCGTCCGGTATGAATAACCCTCTGTATATGATATATATATGTCTTGAGTGTTTCGCGCGGCCTATTGAGACCACGCATAAGGGTTAAACAGATCGTGTGCTTGAGAGAAGAGGGAGATCCCCTGTTATCCTTTCCTTTTTAGATTTCTATGGTTGGACGTTGTAGTCGGTGGCAACCGTCAAAGTCATACCCCTTGACTTTTCTTTGAGGCCCTAGATGATGGAGCTGGTCTCTAGGGCGATAAGAGGCGATTGTCACCACAGGTATGAATCTGTGTACCACCCACTCTCCGCAGGGTGCAGAAGAGGGTGTGGTTTTCAACCGCCCTTGGCGGTTGTCCTGCGTTGAGAGATTAACCCTCAAGGCGCGTGTCAGTCGAAACTTGAGTGTCGAATGCGACTCTCGAGATTAACGAGGACCTCATGAGTTTGGGCACTACATAGTACGACATCATTGCGGCCGCTTGCGTACGTTTGCATTGCGAGTCGATATGAGTTAGCCCTGCGTCCGCGCGGTTTTATATCAAGTTTCGCGCGAGACGCTTATCCGATTTCTGCATCGGAAAGTTATGAGATGGTTACTAAGGGACAAGGAGGGTTGTCGCGTTGTTTGTTCTGTGTCGTTTCGTATATATGTTCGTATGCGTGTGTGTGTGTGTGTTTTTACTTTTATGTTCTTATAGTGGTGTGCGCGTGGCGTGTGGGATGCGTCCTAGTCGACCGGCGACGAGTCGCACTTGGGACCTTAGCCCCCGAAGATGCCGGTTTGCGTGCGGGTCCGATAGAGGCGTACTACTGCGCGTACCCCGTATGTTATTGCGAACGAGAAACGCCATCGGTTGGTCCACCTCTGCGATTGCAACCGATCAACTTTCGTACTGTGGATTGGTAGCTCGGCGGGGATACGCCCACCGAAGGGAGGTGACAGCTCCTGTAAGGTGGAGGTAAGTCGTGCCTCGGGTAGGCCCTATCCTATCGTAGGGGCTCGCGAGAGGTATGGCTGGCGCACTCGGCCGGAGCGGCTTGCGGAAGCTCCATGTGTGTATCGCGACGAGGATTAGAGTTCAACTCCTGCGTGACGAGGCCGGAAGGGTCCCGCGCTGCCCTTGTGCGGTGCCGGACAGATGCGCTCGACAACGACAACTATATGAAATTGTGTATAGCGGACAGTGGTGGAGCGAGACCCAAAGCCACGAAGGGCCTCGCTCCCAGTGCCGTATCCCCGTTCACCGTTCACGGGGTCTGTGGACAGAGACCGGTCATGGAGTTCACAGAGTTCACGACACGGGAGTTCATGGAGTTCACGGAGAGCGTTTTTTTTTTTTTTTTTTTTTTTTTTTTGGCCGGGGTGGT
>BFEA01000754.1:403524-443158 GCA_003427395.1 Chara braunii | reverse complement strand
GGTCGGCCCGTTCACAAAAAAAACACCAAATGAACGATCGGTCACGTTCATGGGTCCGGCATTCCTCGCTCCACTACTCTCGAATGTGCAGAACGAGAGTGAATCTTCCCTTAAAACATGGAAAGATGCACCGTCATTATTTTTGTCTTGTGCGCATGTCGAGAGTAGTGGATAAATTCCCATAGAATATTGATACGTCGGGCGGAGGTGGAGCGGAGGTCGGCGGGGGTCGGCGGAGGTCGGCGGAGGTGGAGCAGAGGTGGGCGGAGGTGGGCGGAGGTGGGCGGAGGTGGAGAGGAGGTGGGCGGAGGTGGACGGAGGTCGGCGGAGGTCGGCGAAGGTCGGCGGAGATGGAGTGGAGGTGGGCGGAGGTCGGTGGAGGTGGAACGAAGGTAGGCAGAGGTGGGCGAAGGTCGGCGGAGGTGGGCGGAGGCGGGCAGAGGGGATCGGGATCAGGATCGGGATCAGGAAGCAGAGGTAGCGGACTTGCCACGTGGCGATCTTCGCACGTGGGAGGGGGAAGAAGCTGAAGGGGCGGGGAATCTCTCTCTCTCTCTGAGGGAACCGGATAGGGGTCCCGATCGCGGTTTGGACCAACGAACCAATCAATCAATCAATCAATCAAATCAATCAATCCAATCGATCAAGTTGATTGATTGATTGATTGATTGATTGATTGATTGACTGAGTCAAGATTAGTCGGAATCAAGCCGGGATTGAGTCAGCATTATTCGGGATCGAGTCGGGATCGAGTCGGGATCGCTCTCTCTCTCTCTCTCTTTCTATCTCTCACTCTCTCACTCTCTCGCTCTTTGATTGATTGATTAATTGATTGATTGATTGATTGATTGATTGATTGATTGATTGATTGATTGATTGATTGATTGATTGATTCTTTCATTGACTGAGTCGGGATAAGTCGGGATCGAGTCAGGATCGCTCTCTCTCTCTCTCTCTTTCTCTCTTTCTCTCTCTCACTCTCTCGCTCTTTCTCTCTCTTTCTCTCTCTTTCTCTCTCTCTCCCTCTCTCTCAATCTATCAATCAATCAATCATTAAAAGAGGGAGGGGGGGGGAGGCATCAGAATCAATCAATCAATCAATCAATCGATCAAGTCTGCATGTGGTTTTGTTTCGTATTGTTCTTTCGAAAGAAGAAGAAGAAGAAGAACAAGAAGAAGAAGAAGAAGAAAAAAAAAAAGAAAAAAAAAAAGAAAAAGAGGAAGGAGAAGAACAAAAGAAAGAGTGTTTTTGTTCCACGTTGTCGGACCAAATACCCTTACAAGGGTATTTGGCCATGCTTTTGCAGATGACACAGCGACGACATCGGCTACCGAGACGGGGGCGGTCCGAAGTTCAAGGCGTGTGTGTTTTCGCACAGCGCTCTTAAACGATTTCCTCAACCATTGAGGCCGGGGCAAATCGGCGAGAAAATTTCATTAAGTATGCGCGCGTGTTATTGTGACGCGCGCTTTGATGGTTGGAGTCGATAACAATACCCTTCGACCGAAGAGATTGAGAAGTCGATTGGGTTAAGTGTTATGTCGGGTGAGCCTACGACATACACCGTGACGGAGGCTTAAACATCAGTACGATAGTCAAGTTAAAATTAATATACGCCCCGACCGTACGGCCGGAGCAATTAACAATGTGTGATCGTCAGGTTGAGGTAGAACCCTGAAATGCAAAGCACTTGCTCAAGCGGTATGCCATAAGTAAGACTGAGGGTCTCACCAGTCTTCCCGCATACAGCGAAGCGTTTGCCTCTTGGACGGTGACTTCCTGACCGCGTGGCCGCCCAAGCCTCCTCCCTCTCCAGAGGAAACATCATTGCTGACCCTTGTGTCGTCCGCATATGCCCTTAGACTCAGGTTGCTCAAACTGGTACCCGCGCTTCTACCGGTACTGGGCGGGCTAAAAGTGCCATCTTTTGTCTTTTTTTGATGGGCCTTGAGTACCTGGCGCGTTCGCCTCTACTTGGTGTGGTATCGGTCTACCTGCTACTTGAGTATTTTCCCCGTTGTGCTAAGTGTGCGGGCCTACCCCGCTACTTGGTAATTTTCCCACCGTAACCATCGATGTCACGACTCCAGGTAAGTACCGGCCTTTCGGGCCTTCTGAGCAGCCAAGTGCCCTTACAGGGCACACACTCACTCAAGCCGACAAGCACTCAGACAGGCACGCAGACCGGCAATTGTACACATAGACAGACTTAGAAACGGGCTCGAGCCGCTAGTCGGACTGAGCTCAGTACTACATACATACTGAGTCCCTCCCCTTCTACTCGAAGTGGGAGCTAGCTCGGTAGGTTTCAGTGCTGTTTGATGTACGGGGGATCCGGGTATCAAGACCTGCCGGCCACTAAGCTAGCTAGCTACCCTTTTGAAAGGGGGGGGGGGGTTCTACTTTTTGTTTTACCCGAGTTCGGACGGTCAGGCCTTGAACCCGTGACCTTTAGTTCGGGGTAATTTACAGTTAGAACTTGTCGTGACAAGTGGCAAGACAGGGTAGTTTAGTAGTTAGATTTTCTTTTGTCTTATTGAATTTTCTTAATTATTTATTTAGTGTTCTTCTTCTTTTCTTTATGATTTTCTTTCTCGATTCTTTTTCATTTATTTACTGGTTTATTCTTCTTTCCTCCGGTCCCGTCTGAAAAACCTTGTTGAATGTGTCGTAGAACCGGAGCAAGTTCATTCTCTGAATAAATTGTCGATTCCGCCCCGATCTCGCCTTGCTACGACACGGTGAAGATCGTTACCGTGAAAAAAGTGGGTCACCGCGGGTACGAGGCGACGAGCGAACGGGCGGTGCAATAGAGAAGGCGGTGCAGTGGAAGGAACAAGATGGCAGAAGGAGGTAGAAGAGAATCGCGCGAAAGAAGACGGATATGGCCGCGCGGAAGAAGGAGGGCGCAAGGAGGTAGCGCAAGCAAGCAAGTAAGAAGGGGGATAACTGTGCAGAAGAAAGGAGACTCGCGTGAAGAAAAGGGCGCGCGATGAGAAGGTGAAAGCAGCGAGGTAGTGGCGCGCGAGGAGAAAAGAAGAAGAAGAAGAAGAAGAAGAAGAAGAACGAGAAGGAGGAGGAAAAGAAGCGGAGAGCACAGATCATGCGCGGTAGTGTAAGGAGAAGAAGAAGAAGGAGAAGAAGGAGAAAAGAAGAAGAAGAAGAAGAGGGAGAAGGGAAGGGGGGTTATGGCGATGCGGATAGATCGTTGTAATTATCGATCTTGAACGAGGGATGCCTAGTCAGCGTGAGTTATCAGCTCACGCTGACCACGTCCTTGCCATCTGTACACACCGTCGTCGCCCCTACCGATTGAATGGTCCGGTGAAGTGTCTGGATCTTGGTGATCTCGGTGGTTTGCCGCTGGGGAGTGCGATGCATCTACAGACCAACAACGACGACGATGACGACAACTAACGACGGACTGCTGACGACAACGGAGCAAGAGAGTGAGAACAGGTACATCTCCGGTTTCGCGGCTCACCCCGACACTATCAACGACCAAAAAGAGGAAAATAAATAAGCAAAAAAAAAAAAAAAAAAAGAAGCAAATAAATAAAATAAAATGAATGAATCTAACGCTAGAAACTGGAGAGACACATTCACTACACTTGTGTGTGTGTATGTGTGTGTGTGTGTGTGTGTGTGTGTGTGTGAGAGAGAGAGAGAGAGAGAGAGAGAGAGAAAGAAAGATTATGTGTGAGAGAGAGGAAGAAGAGGGAGAGGGAAAGAAAAGGTAGGAGAGGAGCGCATAATGGTTCTTGGGTGCACGTGGCATCTGTGAGTTGGGGAACAAGGTTGTGAATGAGGCGAGAGACATACCTGGTGGTGGAAGCGTGCGACATTGGTCGCTGTATGCTCGTTCTTCAGAAAGCTGCTGTCGTCATCACTTGGCATTGTAGTCTAGGCTAGATAGGATCTGCCATTTGTAGTCTCGGCGTCGAGCGCCAGATAGGATACCAACATTGGTTCTTTGTCGATGATGATGAGACTATACCAGCATTGTCAAATGTGAGCTTTTGTTGTGCTCTCATTTGGTGTGACCCGTGATGCAACTTTTGCTTTTGGTTCGAGGTCATGACTATCTGGTCACATGTATATAATGCTGTTTTGATTTCTGACGGAGCTCATTTTTTTTCTTTTCTTGCATTTTAATATTTTTACTATTATTATTATTATTATTATTATTGTTATTATTATTATTATTATTATCACTATTATTACTGGGTGCACGGTCCTTGGGTGCATGTGGCATCTGTGTGTTGGGGATCGAGGTTGTGAGTGAGGCGAGAGACATACCTGGTGCTTGACGCGTGTGGCATTGGCCGAGATCTGCTCATACTTGCAAAGTTGCCGACGTCATCAGCAACATCGTAGTCTAGGCTAGATAGGATCTGCCGTATGCAGTCTGGGCGCCGAGCGCCAGATAGGATATCAACTCTGGTTCTTCGTTGATGATGATGGGACTATATCAGCATTGTCAWYTATGAACTCTTGGTGTCTTCTTATTTGGTGAAACTCGTAATGTAATTCTGTTGTTGGTTCGAGGTCACGACTATCTGGTCTTATGTATATGATGTTGTTTGGTTGCTGAAGTTCGCTATTGCTCATCTTCCTTGATGATGATGATGATGATGATAATTATTATTATTATTATTATTGAGCAATCAAACTCGCTTTCATTCACACTTTTCATGCATGTAAACAGTAGCGCAGCAAACTGACAACATGTGCCCACTCAAAACTCAGAGATATGGCATCCAGATACGAGTACACTTCCAATTGGCTATGGCGACTTAGCGCGCAAACAACTCACTGTTCACATACACCGGATCACCCTGAATATCCCACACTTATACACACTAGTTCTTACACTCTCACACACACACTACTACTAACACTAACTAGGGCGCTTTATCTCTGTCACGTCCCACTTCAACTCCGGGCATCTGCAGGCCACCKTGCACAAGACGCTCAGGCAGTGCTTCCGCATGRCTCACGYAGCGATCAATGAATGGCTGGAAGYTGRCTCTTGATTTGTACTTCAGTAACTYGTTGGTCTGCCTCTTTCCACCGACCCATGGTACACACAGTCCCATATGGTAGTTGCTTGACTGGACTAGGACTRACTSGGACCGGTACCGTTGACTACATGGGTTTGCACTGACAACTCGATGCAGTCGCACCGCCGACGTCGCGAGGTTGGATTTGTCATCCGCCTGACATGCTGAATGCATACCTGTCGTGCTCCCCATGCCGTGACCTCAGAATGCTGCATGTCGTGACGAATYTYGTAGCGCAGCGAAGAGGGAGAGAGAGCAAGTAAGTCTTCAATCCTARGACAATCTTCATGGTACTTTCGTCCACAGGATGAGTAAAATCAAATGAATCTGCTGTAAGAACAAGGAAAGCATACACTTCYACGGTTGTGTGTAGATGTACGTGTGWCTGTTTATGAGCGTGCGTGTGCATGTGTATGTGTGAGAGAAGGAGATGGAGACTGGTATGACTCACCTKAGCGACATAGCTGGAGTTTGCTCCTGCAACTAGTATTAGAGAATTGCCATCTCCGCTGATCGGTATTCGTGTGCATCTTCRGTATCAAGGTGTGTGTGTGTGTGCGTTTGCGTGTGAGAGAGAGAGCGAAAGAGAGAGTGAAAGCAGGCATACCTACAACATTGGCTGATCAGATACAAACACTAGTAAAYAGACTGAGATTGAGATTCTCAGCCAACTGGTCGACAGAACAGCATTCMTCAGGGAAGTGCAGAGTTTTCAGCCTAAGACCATGTGGGTCTTTGGACACARTGAAACATACACAAACATAACAAACATACACAGGCACCGTGACACTTAYACGGGTGACACACAGACACATACACTGAATGAGTATGTGGGGTGGGTTTTATGGCATCGATAGACTGGGTTCTTAGACTTAACGACGTTCTCATCAGGGGTTTGGACCGACAGTCTGCTAGCATTGCAGGGCAGGTGTGAGTAAAGTGGGGACCACTTCCATCTCTCAGGGGTATGCTAACTCTGTGCAATGMAKTGTGTCCTTATCCATCAATGGAATATATCATGGGAAGAAGGTTGGGGACGTGTGATGCACCGACCGATGGCGTCGTGAGGATGAGCCTGTCATTCGCCCAGCTCATTGGGATACACGCCTTGCCTGTTGTGTCCCATGTTGTGGTTTYCGCGTGCTGCACATTGTGMCGGATCGTGTTGCGTTATTGCTCCGCTGCGTTTTGATAAAAGGACRGACAGACAGACACACAGACACACAGACAGACGCCGCAATCCACATACAWTGTGACAGTCAAACAGACACAGAAAACATAGTGACACAGACATTGTGACATACCAAGTGTGACACAGACTGYGGCACGCACGGTGAGATACAGACCGTGACATACACAGTGTGACATAGACTGTGGTATACACGGTGAGATACAGGCCGTGACATACACAGTGTGACACAGACTRTGGCATACACGGTGAGATAGAGACTGCGACATACAACAATGAACACAGGCACTGTGACGCGCACACATACACAGGGAAACRCACAGTCACAGTGGTGCATACACAGATACATMGTCACAYAGATGTACGGTGACACAGCCACAGTACACAGTGACACATGCACKGTCACATAGTGACACACATTCACACTGTGACACGCAGACACAATGACACAGTGAGACACTCAGAGACACGATGAAAACAGGCAGATARCCAGATGTTGTGACACGGACAAATATAGTGACACAGTGAGACACACAGACAYAYAAGTAGCACTGATACACAGTGACATACACACTCAGACGAACAGACAAAGGCAGACAGACAAACATATGAACAAACAGACAAACAGACATACATATACAGTGAGAGAGAGGAAGAGGGAAAGGAGAGAAAGAAAGATGATGATATTGTGAGGGCASATACCTAGTGTGGGCGAAGGTCTGTGTSGGTCGACGTCGTCCATTACTTCGGTWYTGCTGCTGATACCAGSAGTTGCATTGTCAATTCGTMGAGTGGTAGTAACTGCGTGATCGTAGGATGGGTGYCGAGCGMCAAGTAGGGGGATWGGGCCTGGACACTCATGATGGTGGTGGCGAGGATAAACTCTCATTGACATTGGTCTTCAGTGTTACGACTCTTCATTGGTGTTATATTGGGGCATTTCTGCTTTCTGGACACTGTGATACTATCTGGCCTTCAATGTGATTGTGCATTCTGGACATTGTCATCTCGCTATTGCTCATTTCCCTTGCGCTGTTGGCGCGAATACCCTTACAAGGGTATCCGCCCTGGTTTTTGCAAGTGACAAAAATAAGTTTAAAGTTTGAGGATACCGCCGGAGTCGCGGCAGTGTCTGTTGTTTACGCGACTGATGGTTGACTAGAATAAAGGGTGTGTGGAMGYGCGATTTTAAGGCGCGTGTGATTACATTTCCTTCGTGTTGATTATAAAGCCGACRCGGAYGTATGTCGCCTTGTTTWATTTATCATTATTATTCKGGATTRRAGTAGGATTAAAAGGTATTATTCCTTTTATCGGTACRTTTGGCTGAGACATGGGCGCGTGCGTGGCGATCGGCTTCGACKRCGGCGCGRCATCTATGGGGTAAATAGAGTGGGCRGGGGAGAGAAAGCGCACCAGGYCTCCGTGCGGTAGGTGCGGTAGTTTGGCGGGCGTGGAGTACCGACGGCAAGGTGCTATCCYTCGAAGCCATGGAGGTGCTGCGTCGTGGGTATGCGACGCAATGATCCCGGGTTCTTTCATTTTTTTTCTGGGTTCCGTTTATTTTATTTCTTTTTTTTTCTAAGTATTAATTGTCAATTCCGAGACCCGCGGTGAGACCGGCGGGGCTGGTTCAATCGGTATACCGTGGAGCTGTTGAAAACCAGACCCGMGGTTGGGGTTCCGCGTGGTCGAGATGCTGGCGAAATTTCCTTTCTCCCGCCTGTCTTGAAGGACGGGGCCAACTAGTTCGACCTTCGAGCCAGCTGGTGGAGGTCTGGCTTACGGTAGAGGCAAGCGCCAACTGATAGGCGTATTGCCCAGTTCCGCCGTCTGTTGTGTGAGGTTTGGGTGTGAGTATGCCGCGGGACTTTCCCCCCCCCCCCGTCGGTCCTCAAAGTTCTCATTTGAATATTTGCCACTACCACCGAGAGCCGCACAGGGCTCGGTCCACCAAGGCCTTTGCAGCAGGCCGCGCCTCTGACTCTGTGACCGACTGTCTGTGAGGGAGTTGCCTCTTGGGGGTCAGAGGCGGTGGTGAACTCCACTGGAGTAAAGCGGGCCGATGGGCGGACCACCGCGGTGTCAGGCGGCCACAAGTAGTGCGCCGCCTGAAAACGGCAGTTTAGGGGTTTAGGCTCAGGGTTAAGTCCGCGTTTTGACAAGTGCTTTGGGATGACCGGGCTGCAGGAATTATGAGAACTCAGGGTACCCCTGATTCTGGACGCACTANCCCCCCCCCCCCCGTCGGTCCTCAAAGTTCTCATTTGAATATTTGCCACTACCACCGAGAGCCGCACAGGGCTCGGTCCACCAAGGCCTGTGCAGCAGGCCGCGCCTCTGACTCTGTGACCGGCTGTCTGTGAGGGAGTTGCCACTTGGGGGTCAGAGGCGGTGGTGAACTCCACTGGAGTTAAGCGGGCCGATGGGCGGACCACCGCGGGGCATCGTCGGGCTGAAGAGAGTTGAGGCCGGATGGAGTAGGCAGGGAGCAGGTTGCTACGACAAGGGAGGCGCAGAGGAGAGTGTGGCGGGGGCAATATTAACCAAGCAGGCTGGTCGCGGGCATAGGGGCGAAAGACCAGGCGAACCGTCCTATACCTAGCTTCTCCCGAGGATCACTTCAGGCTGGCCGGAGCAACGACGAAAGCCGCCACACTAAGGCGCTGGCGGACCGGTGTTGGAGTAGCGAAGAGGCAGACCATGTCGGGAAGTGCAGACAGCAGCGGGTGGAGCGAACAGCGCAGCGAGAAGCGGGGCAGCAGAAGGAAGAGAGCCAGATGAACCCGGATGTGAGGCTGCACCGGGTGCGTACGGGGATTGGAGCACGCAAAGAGGGTGAGAGAAGAGGAGTCGGGGGGAAGGGGGCTGAACCAAGGTGGATAGCTGAGGCGGATGTGTGCGCAGGTGGAAAGAAAGTCGGGCATGGCAAAGCCAACGTAAGGGAGTATGGCGAAGGGGAGAAAAGGTGATTGCGCCCGTTTTCCTCTTCCCTACCAACTTTCGTCTAAAACTAACACTACCATCCAACTCGCCCGGGGCCATACCCCGGTATCGCGTCCTCTCTCTCTCGATTCCACTCAGAATCGAGAGCTATCTGCCTTCTTGACCGTACTCGACTCACCCTTCCGCCATCCCTTTTGCTGCACGTATCTGGCGCAAAACCGCGCCAGATACATTCCTTCCCGTTTTCATTTCCACGCGATCTTTCTCTTTACTAACTATAATCCTACCGACATATTACTAAAACTAACCATAAATCTAAGGTCGCCCGCCTCTAAGACATGAGGCGCGACCCTCTATTCGCCCATTTCTGTGTTAGTGAAGGAATGGCTGCGTGAAGTGGCGGATATGGTGGACGGACGGAGTGCATAGCTTGCCTGATTCTTAACGGAATCGTGCAATCGAAGATGCGAAACTGAGGTTTGGGGGTAGGGCGACCTCGACAATGAGGTTAGATCTAGGAGAGAGTAAGTAGAATAGGAGGGTATGAGAAAGAATGGTTGCGGGAAGCTATGGCGGAGGAGGAAAATAACGGGCACAAGAAGCTTGTACCTCGCCCGACCCTCGATGGACTCCAGCGAGGGGAGAAGCTGTTTGGCAGTTTCTAGATCGAGCGGCCACGGTAGTGCAGGTGAATTCCGGGCAGGAGTGACTGATTCCACGATATAAAGAAAAGGCATTGCGTGGGAAAAGGGGATGGTAAGAGGGGAATGAATCCGTCTGTGTTCTAGCGGAAGGTTCATTCCAGTTTTGTTCATCCTATCGAGGGAAGCAGAGTGTGGTTAGCCACACTGCGCATACAGGGAGGGTTATAGGGAGATGGGACATACATACCTAAGACTACGATGAGGCGAGGACGCAGCTGCGATGTCAGAGAATTACCCGTTCACCAGCACGTTGCTTGTCCTAGAGGATGCACCCGGCCACGATCTAGCGGTCGATTCATTCGATTTTGTCCCTTGCTATCGGTGAGGGTGGCACGAAGGCCACTATGGGCTGAAGGATCACCATTTGGTCAGCAAGCCGCCTGCTCGGTCGGCAGAGGCAGCAAAGTGGGGGATAAGAGGGAGTTGCTTGCAGTTGGGGAAGAAAAGTACTTACCTTGGGGAGCTAGCGATGCGGGATGGACGGATAGCCGAGCTACGTTGCCGAGTTGTGGTATACCTGGCCAAGTCCCAGCGTTAGAGTCATTCGATTTCGTTCGGCCAAACAGGGAAGCCAGCCACGGAGTCAGGGTGCTTATCTCACGCTACCTGCAGGCTGGGTACCAGCGGAAGACCCGTTCGAGGTTATTCAGCCTATCGGTGGAGGTAGCATGAGACGATTGAGAAGTGGGGGCTTGCCTATTGGTTGGGCGTTGCGGCTGCGAAGACTATTGAGCCAATGATGGTTGTTTGTTGAAGAGTTGCTGGGGATAAAGACTCACCTATTGGCTGGTGAGCCGTTCATCTAGGCGACCGAGGCGACAGGGGGGGCCAGCCGCAAGTGTGTGGATCTGGCTATTGGCCAGCACACCACTCACCTCATCGTCTGCGGGGCTTGCTGGCCCGCCTGGTAACCGAGTTAATGTGATCACGGGACACGAGGCAGAGATCGGAGGTAAGCCGCTGGTTGGCTCATTGTGCACTAATCATACGGAGGAGCGACGAGCGAGCAGAGGGAGGAGCCTCATTTGTTATGGTCAGCGTACGGCTTAGCCTGCGGAGCTAAGTAGCTGGAGTAAAGCTGGCCACGAGGTTATGGACTTACCTGTTGGCTGGCGCCCAGCCCATATTAATTGGGTGAAGTGGCTGAAGGTAAGCAACGGTGCTTGGGAGCCCGCTTGCTGACCAATACGCTGCCGTCCTATCGTCCGAAGTGGTGTGGATCCAGCTGCTCCAGGCTGCTCCAGGCTTGCTGATCCACGGCTGGGCTTCCGCGGCTCGTTTTCTACTGCGCTTTCTCCCACGACAGTTGCTGAGCCTGCTGAGGATTGTTGTGCCACTTTGAGCACGTTTGTTTGGGACTGTGTGATTGCGGCTTCCATCAGGAAGCAAAGTTGTGCGTGGAGTTGTTGGTGGTTGAACGGTGGGGAAGGGCTGCGGGTGCAGCTTGGAAGAGTAGTTGTGGAACGGGTCATTGTGGCGGTTCGAGGGATCGTCGGAGAGTTGACCTTGACAGTTGACTTTCGGTCAGACCAAGTTGCTGCGTTTTGTTTGGCCTCCATTGTGGGGCCCTCAGGCGCGTCAAGGAATCTAGGCCCTCTCGCGCGAGTCTGAGAGCACCCTTCTTGTGTTGAGCGAATCAAACTTCTTTCTCTGCCCTTCTAAATCTAAGTCTAGTTTATTGGTCCTGAGAGGAAGGCGGCAGGCGGGATTGCAACCCGTAGGACCGCAGCAAGGCCTACGTGGGAGGTTACCCCACTGATTGTGGGAGCTCTGCCGGAGCCTAGGCGAGGCTCTGAAGGCAAGGAATTAAAAGGTAACTGTTGCTTTCCCTCTAAAAACCCAGATTATAGCCCCTATTTGTACTGCCTGTTGTGTTTTGACTAAGTATGCTGCCTGCACTATTCTTTGACTTTGGGTTTGACTTCAGGATACAAACCAGATCAAGTAAAGAAATGTTTGTTTAAGTTCAGTTTTAGCTTATTGATTGAGTGAAAGCAGATTGTTAAAAGAGGTCGCATCTAGGAAAGGCAGGATGGAGGGTTGGTTTGCATGAGGTTTGACTGGGTCATTAAGGCTGGGATGTCCCCATAAGTTTGGGGAGACTAAGTGCTTTATTTATTTTGGATATGCATGGAGCGTCAGACCCTTCTATAAGTTTAGGCGGTCTGATTGCTGTGGAGGCTGGGATGTCCCCATAAGTTTGGGGAGACCCAGGGCTGTGGCTTTGCATGGAGGGTCAAAATGTTCTATAAGTTCAGGTGGCTTGACTGCTCTGACTTGCGAGGGTTTGATTGTGTTTGATTTTCAGGAACTCAGGGCGCTCTACAAGTTTAGGTACCCTGAGTTGCCTTGTTTCTTGGGTTTTCTTAAGTTTCCTTGTTTCCGAACGAGGGGGCCGAGCTTATCTGTTAGTTTAGGTGGCTCAGTCTCTCCCTGCGTTTATTCTAAGGGGGTAATCATTGGCAAAGGGCAAACCCTTCTGTAAGTTCAAGGGGTCTGACTCAATGCCACACACATGGTGGTTCAGAGAGAAATGAATTTGGCAGAGAGTTAGATCCTTCTGTAAGTTCAGGGGGTCTGGCTCAAAGCCTCGCACATGCTGGAACCCAATGTTATAATTTGGCTATATGTTATTATTATCCTATTAAAAATAGGCTAGTGAGACACGGGTTCCATAAGACTGGATGGTCTGACTATAGCTTATCGTAAATTGAAGAGAGTACAATTAAGAATATAATTGAAGGTAACTTGGGCCAGCTGAGCATTGTTTCTAAGATGAATGGCTCAGTCCTACGCCCACCTTGAAGATTAAAGTTCAGAGAGATATATACAACTTGGCTACGTAAACAGTTCAGCGCGACTAGGATGGCCTAGTCATATGCCCTATGGAAGAAAAAAGTAGGTGTGCAAACTGGTCGTGTATACTTAATGGCTGAGTCAAGCATGTTCCATAAGATTGGATGGCCTGACTTTACGCCTTTGGTAAGCTGGGTATAATGGGGTAAATCATTGAAAGATTATGAAGTATTGTTTGTTAAATTGACTTTGGGATGACGAAAGTACTTACCTTTGTGGTTTGACCTGCATGTGATTGAGTGAGGCTATTAATTGGTCTGAGTTTCAGTTAGACAGGTAGTTGCTTTAGAGACTCGCCACGTGCTAGAGCGATAGGAGTTAGTTTCAATTTCTGCATTTTCTGAGCTAAATTTTTTTACTTGGATCAATTCTCGCATTTTCAGGGATCTTTTATCATACTTGGCTTTGTATAAATTTTGGTAAACTACTTTCCCTACGGGAAGCGCTGCCGAAATTTCTGCAAATCCAAGGAGTTAGTCAAACTTCGACTTGTCAAAGTTCAACTTGTCTAAAGTTTATATACGACTTAGTAAAAATATGGAAAGTCTCCTTTTTAAAGAGAGTGCTGCCCAAATTTTTGCTAAATCAGGGAGTTAAACAAAATTGGACTTTGGAAAGTCAAAGACTATTTCTGTTTTCATATTTGGGCTGATATAAATTCTGGAAAAACACTTTTCCTACGGGAAGCGCTGCCGAAATTTTCTTAGTTTAAAGGAGTTAGATTATATTTTGACAGGTGGCGATTCTGACGTTCCACCCTAAATAGGGGAGATTCTGCCATTAGTCCACCTTTGCTTTGGGCACTGGCTTAGAGGTAGGCTTAGACTTAGTTGGCAGATAACTTTGAGTGACAATGTGCTATGGAGGTTCATCCCCCATATGCTGATGATTTAGCTTGGGCATTGACCTGTTTTATGGTACAGGTCTTTCTTGGACACTCGATTCAGGACTTGGACTAGTTCAGCTTGATCCTACAAGGACCATTTTCTGTTATCACTGATAACAGGTCGGTTGCCGATTCGTCGGTTTACAATTCAACTCCAAATCCACTCATGCCACTCAACCTAAAGGCTTTAGTCTTGTGATATGAACTGTTTTGTTGTGTTTTCGCCGGGACTTTATTTGAATGGCCATTTAAGGACGAGTACTGAGTATTTTATTGGAGGAGCTGCACAAGAGTGAGGCCTGCATGGTTAAAACAAGGGTGCAAGAGATGGTTGAAGTTGACCCCGTGTAGTGCTTGGACTTTTGTTGGAACTTTGATGTGATTGAAGGTATGGTTGTGGTTCAGACTCTGGATGTGACTGTCTGCGATTACATACATATATGGCTGAGAGGAGTCCCACTGTGACTGTGAGAAGTGATCGTCCTATATAAATAAACCTTATGTATATATTTATACTCGCCTTGGGTACGCGCGCGGCTTATTGTGATCTTGCTCAAGGATTAACCAGATTATGACTTGAGAGAAAAGGGAGACCCCCTCTTATCCTTTTGCTTTTTACAGGTTTTTATAGTCGGACGTTGGTCCTGGGCCGGGATTCAAGGTCCTTGTCTAGGACATCCCAAGCCCTAGGCTCTGCAGGGAAGGAATTTGCCCCCGTGCAGAGTCTATTTGCCTTGCCTGCCGAGACAGACCAAAGGCCGGAGGTCTCGCGGYGCYTGCACGACTATTCCTTCAGCCGTGCAATATCGTGAGGGATTAGACCCTCACGACACCTCGAGTCTGACACTTGAGTGTCATAAGCGGTACTCGRATCCACGAGGGACCGCTTGATTATGAGCACTACATATTACGTCATCATTGCGACTGCTTAGGTACTCTTGCATCRCGAGTTGATATGAGTTAGCCCTGTGTCTGCGCGGTTTTTATACTAAGTCTCGCGCGCGACGCCTATCCGATCTCTGCGTCGGAAAGTTATGGGACGACCACTAAGGGACAAGGAGTGTTTTCGCGTTGTTCGATGTGTGCATGTGTGTGTGTTTCATTTTTGTGTTCGTAGTGCGGCGTATGTGTGGTGAGTGGGATGCGTCCTAGTCGACCGACGATGAGTCGCGCTTAGGACCTCAGCCCCCCAAGATGTCGGTTCTCGTGCGGGTCCGATAGAGGCGTATTACCGCGTGTATCCCCTATGCTACAGCGAACGAGAAACGCCCTCGGCTGGTCCACCTCTGCGATTGCAACTAATCAGCTTTCGTACTGTGGACTGGTAGCTCGGCAGGGATACGCCCACCGAAGGGAGGTGACAACTCCCGTAAGGTGGAGGTAAGTCGTGCCTCGCGTAGGCCCTATCCTGTCGTAGGGGCTCGCGGGAGGTATGGCTGGCGCACTCGGCTGGAGCGGCTTGCGGAAGCTCCATGAATATTTTTCGGCGAAGGATTTAGACCAACTCCTGCGTGACGCGGCTGAGAGGGTCTCGCGCTGCCTTGGTGCGGTGCCGGACCGATGCGCTCGACAGGTGGCGCCGTTGCCAGGGATGACGACTGCCTACCGTTGTCCCTGATGGAACGATATCCTGGTGTGCGATTGTGAGAACTAGGCAAAAAGAAGAAGCTTTCTTTGGACGTACATGGTCGATTGCTTGATACCGTGGCCAATGTTGGAAATGTCTTCAGGTTGTGGTTTAAGTGTTCAGTGCTGATTATAAGCGTATGCCTGTTTTGCTTGAGGGAGGAAATGCTAAGTTGCACGCCTACGTGCTTTGACGCATGTAACAACTGTTTCTGGGAGCTCCTTGCTATCCTGAGTATTTTTAAGTGATTGGGCGATACGGGGCACGTCTGATGAGGCCTAGGTTGTGTCGAGGCAGCATCAACATTGATGGGTATGTCCCCTATTAAGGCAAGCTTTATTAGTGATCGTTAAAGCCACGAGGCTAGTTGACTTATTACGTGAATATTGAGCTAAGCCTGCCTTGGGAAGTAGAGGTGTTAAGTTGAGGCGTCTTCCCTTGGTCGATAGAGCCTCGCTTTAGGGAAAACTTTTGGTATGTAAGCGGCGTGGATGACGGGATGACTGATGAGGGCGGAGTTAAAGGGGTTTAATTGCCAAAGACCTTCCAATGAACATAGATTAAGTTGTGGTATGATGGGTACTGCGATGAGTACGGTTGGCGGGGAGGTGAGTCATTTAGGGGATTGTCTAGGCATGATTACCGATAGAGTTTGGGAAGCAGTGATAACTTGGTTAGTAAGTGACCGATCCGAAGAGAGACCTATGTTTAAGCATTTGTAATATATGTGTATTGGTTCTCATGATGGTTTTATTGGGTTATCGGGATGTGTGTACTTTCACCTTATTTTTGCTCTGGTGTTTGATCAATGGTGTATATATGAAATTGTCTTCCAAGAGGACACAGACTTTGCATGAAACCCACGTATGGCATGGGACCAGAGGTGAATGGGGTGACTCATTTSTGGGGAAGGTGGTTCTTCCTGAAGGGAGTCAGTCAGCGTGTATGATGTGTCCTCAATGGAAGTGTGTTCTTGAGTTGTTACTCCCTTGTTGGGGCTTAAGGAAGCAGATTATCAGTCTCAAGGATGATAGTGAGACCCATGCCGAAATTATGTTCCTGGTCCATTAGTGGGGTGTTGTTACCTATCCTATGATAGGAGGGTGACTACATTATCTGTTGAGAGAGGAGGAAAGGGTTTGCTACCTTCGTTGAGGCTGTGATGGCCAGGTGGAACAGCTACTACTTAGTGAGGGCGGTTTGGGAGTAGCGATATAGGTTCGCCTCGCATTAAGCAGGGCTATCATATTTGTAAGGGCGCGGACTCGCTATCCGTTGTCCTGACAGGAATGAATGGGGCTGACCATCTGACCATGATTAGGTTCAGTGAGGTGCCAGCGCTGAAATCAGAATGGTTTGCGGTGAGGCTTGATCTTTAGAGCGGAGCTCAGGAGTCAAGATGCTATCTCAAGAAGATTACACCCCCCCTCTGCACTATATGCTTCGCTTAAGAGATGAAGGGGGTAACAATTGTATCATGCTAATTACTCATTGTCAGTCTTATTYTGTCTTRTATAAACTAAGATACGTTTTGAGAGTTATCTTGTTATATGGCTGACARTTGGGTTGGCTTCATGTTGTTATGTAYAAAGCGTATTGTGCTCTTCAGTTACAACCCCTGGAAATAAGTTGTGTCTAYCATGTTGTGATCGTGACTACGAGTATATCCTAGTTACTGTGGGTTGTACTGCATTTTGGATTCATGTTTGGGGTACCTGCCTATATGACGTGTATATTGTGTCGTTCCTGGGTGATAAAAGCGATATTTGACTAATGTTTGAGTTATGACTCGAGGAATTTATCGATGGGTATTTGGTGTTTTATTTCAGATGGATATTTGTGCAAAAGGCTCTCTTCGGTATAATCGGTTGTTTCGAATAGACTCTCCTACACGCATACGTCATGAGTATCAGGATTAATCTTAGCAGGGCATTATTGGCATCCGTTACTTATTAAGTAATATACCATTCGTTATGCGTAATCACTATTATGAAGTTGGTATTTGCGAAAATGTTATCACCATGGTATATTACCAATAAAATTTTCCCTAAGCTGGGTGGTCAGAGACGCTGGAAATGGCTGATTTTAGGGAAAGATGATCCGGGGATAAGGGTTTAGAGGCAAGATGGTAGAGTAGGATTACCAATATGATAACAGAAGGCGCATACTGGACGTTTTTCCTGTGATGGGCAGAATCCAGACTGGAACAAGGGCAACTCAGGATGCCTTATGCGAAGGAAAATCCCAGTGAAACGCTGCCTGTCAAGGGGGAAGATGGGCTTGAGATTTCTTTGCCGAGGCGAGTCAGGGAGGGAGAGTACATCTCTTCCTGGTGGGGCGCACCGATAGGCAAGGGTATTTTTGCCTGGATCGAGGCCGTCTTTGACGATGGTCAGGACTGTGCGATCGTAAGGGTGACTTTGTATGCGCCCTCTCCGTTTTGGGCCTTACATGGGGTTGAGTTGGCGCTTGGGCATGGGAGCCTGTTGGCAAGACCTTTGAGGGTAGCTGAGCCGCAACAAAGTGGACGAATGAGAGGGTCCAGGAAGGAGAGGAGCAGGTGGAGGCCCGTGTAGAGGTCAAGCACGCTGAAGAGTTTGCACTTCCCTCAGCCCCATTRCCAGTTGTCCTGCTATAGTTCTTGATAGAGGYATATTTTGGGGGACAGGCGAGGGTGGAAGCCGCGACAGAGACTGCTGTGAAGGCGCGAGAGTGGGGGTACGMAAGGTACACGCACGAGTTGATAAATGGGTTGTACCTGGACCGAAGGTTCTTGCCCTATAGCCAGGAACTTAGGAACCTGGCCAATGTAGTGGATGCTTATGCGAGTTCGCACGACCCAAGTAAAAGAGTTGTAGACTGGGAAGAGGTTCGTGCAGCAGTTGGCCGATAGGGAGTGTCCATGTATTCTGCTAGGGTGTGTCTCTCATAGACTTGTACACATAGGGGAAGATGAGAGTTAGGGTGGCTGGCGAACCAATCGTATGGACTGAGCCCCTATGTGCTAGTCGACATGGTATGTCAAAATGGGTTGCAGGGATGAGGGACACGGAAAGGAGTTTTGCGGTAAGAAGGAGCATTGTGGAGAAGACGGGTTTGGGTAAGAAGGGCCTGGAAGTTTGAGGAGGCTGCAAAGATGAGCGGGAAAAACCCCAGTTGAGTAGACACGACGTGGAGAGGGAAGGGGTTTTCGTAGTAATGGTCCGACAAGACGACCTGAATTGTAGGCAAAAGGGACCCCAATAGAATGGTTGTATATGTGGGGTATGTTAGGTCTGCCTCGGATCGCGTTATTGATATGTCTCTAGTGTCTAGGGTGGAGATGTGAGTTTTAAGTAAGGGTCTATTTCATTATACCTATTGGTTGAGAGAAGAAGAGACGAGATTTATGCCCTGTTTTAGGTCCGGATGGTTGTATATATGAGAGAGATCTGAGGGGCTTGAGGGGAAACCTTGATGTGGGAGAGAGTAGATTCCCTAGCCTAGAGGTGCACTGCGTGAGACTTGCATATATATGATGGATCATAGGAAGCTCCATGGTGGGGTTGGGCAAATACCTTTCTAAGGCTCTTGCGACTAATTGAAGGTAGGATAGCAAGAGCATGACCCAAACATGGAAACGAGCCTCACGCATGTATGGATTGTTGAAGGCGAATATGGATGAGGGTATCGCCCAGAGTGCCCGCTTGTGTGCGTTGGGAGATCATGCGAGGATGCAAACTTATTAAAAGGACTGACTTGACTTTGATTGTGATCCTTGAGTCCTTCTAGACATATATTTCAGAAACACTGACCTAGGATCCGGGACAGGGGGGGGGCTTAGTCCTACTTTGTTCAAGATTTGGATATGTTCTGAGTTATTTGGATCCCTCTGATTCGAGGGGTATGATTACATCCTGACCAGGACTGGGTCAGTGTTAATCTTTGTTAGGGAGGGCGCGACTTTCGTTGTGTGATGCTGGTACAAGGTTGGGTTGAGATTTTTCAGCTCTCGGCGTGCATATGTAATTTGAGGTCATTTGGTTCACGTTTGAGTTGGGGTATTATGCCCCTGTACATATATTGAGCTAAGAGGTTTTCTCTATGACTATTCATTATATATGACGATCACTATCACTTTCACATGTGTGGTTTTATCGTGATATATGATGGTTTCGTCTGATACATGTGTGAGAAACATCTCATGAATTGTGTGGATTTTATGAGATTGAATGGATGTGAACTGTCTCCTCTTCGGTATACTCGTGCGGCCTGTCTATAGGCAGGATAGGGCCGAGTATAAGGAGAGGCAGTGCAGTTTGTTGTGTGTCAGAAGTGTGAGGATCCTAAGGGATTTTGCGGGACTCTGAGACCCGAATACTTACTATGCCAGATGTTTTATGGTTGAGTTGCGAAGGGGGCCCATAAGCAGTCCCTCAGGCTGAGTTGTTTCGTGATCGAAGTTGTGGAGATGACCCATAAGTAGGCCTCTCAGTGTGAGTTGTTTTATGGTTGAGACCCCTTCAGAATAAGGAAGGTGGTAGTGTTGTTTATTGGAAGACTCATCTTCAAAAGAAAGGTGTTTTAAAAAGGGTCGCGTGATAGCTCATCCTAGAAAGAGAGGGATGGCTGGGAGACCTATTGAGAGAGACCTCCTTCGTGTGAAAGGTGGTTGATAGATTTAAGGGCATGGTAAGCAGTGTTTGAGTTGATAAAGTCTGACCAGAGGAACCAGAATTACGGCTTGGATCATTAGTGGAACTTAGAAGGTCGCAAGTTAGTGCATTAAGATGTCGTGGGATGTGAGGTCTGCTGTCTCTGATCAAGTCAGTAGGCCACGGCCTTGTGTGAGCCTGGCGGTGAATCTGTTTGTAATCGTGAGAAGGGGCCGTGTTTTCTATGTTGTCCCATAGGAAGCTGGTAAACACCTTTAAAAGTGAGACAGACCCCTACGTAGTCCCGCAGTGGGTCTGTGGTCTGTTTTGCGAYGCACCRTCTAGACACTTGTRYTAATCCTAAGGCATATTGAGGAAGACCAAGCTAAACGGTAAAGGTTAGCACYTCTAGGGCGCAACCCCTATTGGATAGCTGCGAGCCAGCACAACCTGGCTGCGAACCCACGTCTACCAACGGGGTAAGAGTTTAAGGGGTTATGCACGCCTCAGGAAATTACTCCGATGGGATGGCGGGGGATACGAGTCGAGACCTTTGGGTAGTCCTGATTGAATGCTTATCAGGAGAAAACCTATCATTGCATAACCAACGGAGGATGCTGTCGCGAAGGTAACAATGCGATAGGCCGTAGATCTGGTTCGATCAACCAGACTATGGTGGGCCAGGATGGAGACCTAGCGTTTCTGTACTACAATGCAGAAAGAGCTGAGATGGGATCTAAGAACATATATACATATATGTGCTTGATTGTAAGGATTTTCGAGAGGGAGGCAAGAGTGTCTTCCGAGGTCTCATTTAAGGCCCGGGTCCCAGGGTATGACCCTGCTCACGAGGAAGAGTCTAACAGGGGCACTCAACGAGAAGCCGGCGTTTGTCTAGGACGAAGGGGAGAGGACGGTTTGAGGAGGCCTTTAAAAAATATGTTGTAGTATTGATGCGTAATACACCGGCGTCCTAGCGTCAGGACGATGGAAACCCACGTTAAAACCCTGGCAGCATATAGTTGTGTGGGCACAGATTGTTGGAGGCCTCAAACCTGACTCTGTCGGCTAATCGGATTGGTTTTTTTTCGGCAGCATTTGGGGTGTGGATGGATTTATAACTTTCTGATTTGGCGAAGCGACGGGGACGTCGCTTAATATGGTCCGATAAGCTGTTGGCGCGAATACCCATACAAGGGTATCCGCCCTGGTTTTTGCAAGTGACAAAAATAAGTTTAAAGTTTGAGGATACCGCGCGAGTCGAGGCAGTGTCTGTTGTTTACCCGACTGATGGTTGACTAGAATAAAGGGTGTGTGGGCGCGCGATTTTAAGGCGCGTGTGATTACATTTCCTTCCTGTTGATTATAAAGCCGACCCGGACGTCTGTCGCCTTGTTTTATTTATTATTATTATTCTGGATTTAACTAGGATTAAAAGGGAACATTCCTTTTATTGGTACGTTTGGCTGAGACATGGGCGCGTGCGTGGAGATCGTCTTTGACTACGACACAACGTCTATAGGGTAAATAGAGTGGGCGGGGAAGAGAAAGCGCACCAGGCCTCCGTGCGGTAGGTGCGGGAGTTTGGCGGGCGTGGAGTACCGACGGCAAGGTGCGATCCTTCGAAGCCACGGAGGTGCGGCGTCGTGGGCAGGCGACACAACGATCCCGGGTCCTTTCGTTTTTTTTTTGGGTTCCGTTTATTTTATTTCTTTTTTTTTCTAAGTATTAATTGTCAATTCCAAGACCTGCGGTGAGACCGACGGGGCTGGTTCAATCGGTATATCGTGGAGCTGTTGAAAACCAGACCCGAGGTTGGGGTTCTGCGTGGTCGGGATGTTGACGAAATTTCCTTTCTCCCGCCTGTCTTGAAGGACGGGGCCAACTAGTTTGACCTTCGAGCCTGCTGGTGGAGGCCTGGCTTACGGTAGAGGCAAGCGCCAACTGACGGGCGTATTGCCCGGTTCCGCCGTCTGTTGTGTGAGGTTTGGGTGTGAGTATGCCGCGGGACTCCCCCCCCCCCCTGGTCGGTCCTCAAAGTTCTCATTTGAATATTTGCTACTACCACCGAGAGCCGCACAGGGCTCGGTCCACCAGGGCCTTTGCAGCAGGCCGCGCCTCTGACTCTGTGACCGGCTGTCTGTGAGGGGGTTATCTCTTGGGGGTTAGAGGCGGTGGTGAGCTCCACTGGAGTTAAGCGGGCCGATAGGCGGACCACCACGGGGCATCGTCGGACTGAAGAGAGTTGAGGCCGGACGAAGTAGGCAGGGGGCAGGTTGCTATGACAAGGGAGGCGCAGAGGAGAGTGTGGCGGGGGCAATATTAACCAAGCAGGCTGGTCTCAGGCATAGGGGCTAAAGACCAGGCGAACCGTCCTATAACTAGCTTTTCCCGAGGATCACTTCGGGCTGGCCGGAGCAACGACGAAGGCCGCCACACTAAGGCGCTGGCGGACCGGTGTTCAAGTAGCGAAGAGGCAGACCGTGTCGGGAAGCACAAACAGCAGCGGGTGGAGTGAATAGCGCAGCGAGAAGTGGGGCAGCAGAAGGAAAGAGAGCTAGATGAACCCGGATGCGAAGCTGCACCGGGTGCGTCCGGGGATTGGAGCACGCGAAGAGGGTGAGAGGAGAGTAGTCGGGGGGAAGGGGGCTGAACCAAGGAGGATAGCTGAGGCGGATGTGTGCGTAGGTGGAAAGAAAGTCGGGCATGGCGAGGCCAACGTCAGGGAGTCTGGCGAACGAGAAAAAAGGTGATTGCACTCATTTTCCTAACAGAAATGGGCGAATAGAGGGTCGCGCCTGATGTCTTAGAGGCGGGCGACCATAGATTTTTGGTTAGTTTTAGTAATATGTCGGTAGGATTAGAGTTAGCAAAGAGAAAAACCGCGCGAGAATGAGAACGGGAAGGAATGTGTCTTGCGCGGTTTCGCGCCGGATACGTGCAGCAAAAGGGATGCAGGAAGGGTGAGTCGAGTACGGTCAAGAAGGCAGATAACTCTTGTATCTGAGTGGAATCGAGAGAGAGAGGACGCGATACCGGGGTTTTGGCCCCGGGCGAGTTGGATGGTAGTGTTAGTTTTAGACGAAAGTTGGTAGGGAAGAAGGTTAGTGAAGGAATGGTTGTGTGAAGTGGCGGATATGGTGGACGAACGGAGTGCATAGCTTGCCCGATTCTTAATGGAATCGGGCAATCAAAAATGCGAAACAAAGATTTGGGGCTAGGGCGACCTCGACAGTGAGGTTAGATCCAGGAGAGAGTAAGTAGAATAGGAGGGTATGAGAAAGAATGGCTGCGGGAAGCTATGGCGGTGGAGGAAAATAACGGGCACAAGAAGCTTGTACCTCGCCCGACCCTCGATGGATTCGAGCGAGGGGAGAAGCTGTTTGTGGGTTTCTAGATAGAGCGGCCACGGTAGTGCAGGTGGATTCCGGGATGCAGCGACTGATTCTGCGGCATAAAGAAAAGGCATTGCATGGGAAAAGGGGATGGTAAGAGGGGAATGAATTCGTCTATGTTTTAGCGGAAGGTTCATTCCAGTTTTGTTAATCCTATCGAGGGAAGTAGAGTGTGGTTAGCCACACTGCGCATACAGAGAGGGTTATAGGGAGATGGGATATACATACATGAGACTACGATGAGGCGAGGAGGCAGCTGCGACTTCAGAGATTTACCCGTTCACCAACATGTTGCTTGTCCTAGAGGATGCACCCGGCCACGATCTAGCGGCCGATTCATTGGATTTTGTCCCTTGCTATCGGTGAGGGTAGCACGAAGGCCACTATGGGCTGAAGGATCACCATTTGGACAGCAAGYCGTCTGCTCGGTCGGCAGAGGCAGCAAAGTGGGGGATAAGAGGGAGCTGCCTGCAGTTGGGGAAGAGAARTACTTACCTTSGGGAGCTAGCGATGCGGGATRRACGGATAGCCGAGCTACGTTGCCGAGTTGTGGTATACCTGGCCAAGTCCCAGTGGTAGAGTCATTCGATTTTGTTCGGCCAAACAGGGAAGCCAGCCACGGAGTCAGGGTGCTTATCTTACGCTACTTGCAAGCTGGGTACGAGCGGAAGACCCGTTCGAGGTTATTCAGCCTATCGGTGGAGGTAGCATGAGACAATTGAGAAGTGGGGGCTTGCCTATTGGTTGGGCGTTGCGGCTGCAGAGACTATTGTGCCAATGATGGTTGATTGTTGAAGAGTTGTTGGGGATAAAGACTCACCTATTGGTTGGTGAGTCGTTCACCAGGGCGACCGAGGCGACAGGGGGGGCCAGCCGCAAGTGTGCGGACCTGGCTATTGGCCAGCACACTACTCACCTCATCGTCTGCGGGGCTTGCTGGCCTGTGTGGTAACCGAGTTAATGTGATCACGGGACACGAGGTAGAGATCGGAGGTAAGCCGCTGGTTGGCTCATTGTGCACTAATCATACGGAGGAGCGACGAGCGAGCAGAGGGAGGAGCCCCATGTGTTATGGTCAGCGTACGGCTTAGCCAGCGGAGCTAAGTAGCTGGAGTAAAGTTGGCCACGAGGTTATGGACTTACCTGTTGGCTGGCGCCCAACCCATATTAATTGGGTGAAGTGGCTGAAGGTAAGCAGCGGTGCTTGGGAGCCCGCTTGCTGACCAATACGCTGTCGTCTTATTGTCCGAAGTGGTGTGGATCCAACTGCTACAGGCTGCTCCAGGCTTGCTGATCCACGGCTGGGCTTCCGCGGCTCGTTTTCAACTGCGCTTTCTCCCACGATAGTTGTTGAGCCTGCTGCGGATTGCTGTGCCACGTTGAGCACGTTTGTTTGGGACTGTGTGATTACGGCTTCAGTTCGGGAAGCAAAGGTGTGCGCGGAGTTGTTGGTGGTTGAACGGTGGGGAAGGGCTGCGGCTGCAGCTTGGAAGAAACACGTTATTCGTTAAAATAGGACATTATACTGTGTCCTTTTTCTAACGAATTATGTTTTGGCTGCAGCCTAAGCAACGTAGGCTTGCCCATCAAGGGGTTAACCACATGCAGAAGCGTGCTGAGATCCATATTTGTGAAACGTCATAAATGAAATCCCAAATGTGGAAGTGTGTTGGGATCCTTACTTGTTGAACTTCAAAAATATGTTGGTGATCCTGTTGGGAAGTGTGTTGGGATCCATACTAGTCAAACTTCATAAACGAACAACGATTGGCACGCCAAAGGGAACCCTGTGCGGAAGTGTGCCGTGATCCTTACTTGTCAAACTTCAATTTCATAAATGTGATGAAAGATACAGTAACTATATTGTGACACTGTCCTCTTTCTTACGAATTCATTTTTGACTGCAGTGTTTGTACATGGGCATGCCCGCCCAGTCACCCCAAATGCAAAAGTTTGTTGACATCCATAGTTGTTGAACTTTTGTAAACAAAATTAGCAATGTAATGAGAATGAATTGGAGAGTATAATTCTTTCGGTTATCCCAAAGGCACACATGCAGGTTCATCGTCTTGCTGAAGACGGTTGTTTAGATGTATGATGAGATCCGGACTGGTTTTTAGAAGACTTGTGACCTTGGGAGATTGGAACAGGAGTGTGCCGAGATCCATACTTGTTAAACTCAAAGCTTACGTATGTGATGAGCAAGGTGTCATGATTGAACTGTTGTTGGTTAACACATCAAATTTTCATTTACCTCGTTATCCTCGAATCTCTTCAACATCCAAACAATCGTCTCAGGTGAGACGACGGGTGTGCTTGCATAAGTCCGAATCTCTTTAACATCAAAACAATCGTCTCGGGTGAGACGATGGGTGTGTTTGCATAAATTCCGCATACAGGCACGCTCATCATCTCGCCTGACATGAGGGCACTGAGATCCATACTTGTTTACAGTTGTGATGGGCAAGGTGTATTTTAATTACCACTTAATTTCGATATTCTATGTACTAGTACATAACTTTAAATTGTGCTCCATCACGATGAATATCCGCATTTTAAATGTTCATGCAAAGAAGGTTTGGGCATCCACTGACCAATTTCACATAAGATGAGATTTCTCATTCATCCACCAACCAGTTTCTCAATCATGTTTACACTTCCAGTTCAACAGAATTCGAAACATGGAACACAATACTTCAACTTGAACAGAATTCGGAACACGGAACATTACGTAACATAAATTACAAAGCCCATACATGACGCGGGACATGCATTGATCTTGCCATAGATAACGCGAACTCAGAATGATAAAAGAAAGCAATGCCTCAGGCAGAAGGACAGTTGAATAATGTCTCGATTTACGAAATTTAATGATCAACGAATGGAACACCTTAAAAAAAAGTTTCGAAGTCAATCAAATCCATCAAAAACAATGATGTTCTAAGATACATGATGCTAATTGTCGTCTAAGAAGCAAAATATCTTTACAAGAGAACCGGAAAGGCGGTCGATCTCCACGTTGCAACAACGTCGCATACATCAACATGAACACACCACAACTTGCTCCATCCACTTGTCTCGGAACTCCATCCACCACAACATTTCCCACTATGGACTTCCAAGTCCTACCCGAAGGCCTATGTGATGTCTGACGTTCAAAATACTGCACAATCAACCCGAAAACACTAAGGTAAAAACTAGAATCAGCTACAATGCGAGGAAAATAATCAAAAATTTCGAGAACATTACCTCTTATGTTGACGGAAACGAGGATCCAGTGATCATCATCTTTATGGACAGGAACGAAGATAATATCGTAACGAAGCAAATCGAAGTTTTTAGCCCACCTCTGTACCCCACTGTATCCTTGAAGTCGCAGTTTACTGAAGAAGAACGAATTAAAGTTGAAGACTTGAAGGCCTGAAGAGATGTCACGTGACCCACATGCGGTCGACTCCAACAACGCCATATAGAAATTGACCACCTCATCATTCACCCTGCCGTTGACATGCAAGAAGTTGAGGAGATCTTTTGCTGCAATCCGAAATTGACCATCGCCCAGTATAGAGAGAAGAGTGTTAGACGGCACCAAACCTTGTACAATGTCGTCCAAAACCCGCAAGCTCAGACTCTATGGCGCAATCGTTGCCGCGAAACTTTTCCCGCGTGCTGCACTTGTTGCCCGCACTGCACAACATCGAGCAAAGGACACGTGGGGTAGTGAGAAACGGAGCTCTGGGCATTGTCCGCTGGTGCATGACGCGTTGCTAAGTACTTCTCATACATGGCCTGACCTCTACTCACAGATCGTGGATATGTCCCTTTCTCTGGGGCAAGAAGGGAAAGACATTCCTCAATGGCAACGGTGTACTCCTTCTTTCCGATCTCGACATCAACCCCTGATGCCTTTAACATATCTTTGTGTTTTGTACTCAACCCGGGGACTTTCTGCAATATGTGCTCTGGATATTTGGAGGACCTCCGTGTTCGAGACGACACCACCCCTGTACAACAGAAGAAAGACGAAACGGAAAATGAGAACCATACATTCGTACAGACGCAACAGTCAAGCAGGACCTCTCCGACCACAAGACCCTGATCTCGCGTGGTCATTAACACCCAGGTGCGGTTGTGCGACTGGAAAACAAAACGACTGCAACATCCGAGCTTATCACCCCCGCACTTCGCAAAGGAAAACCACCACAACTCACAGAAGCCGGAGGCCAGCAATCCCCGAAGTTCGGACTGCGGTGGACTTTTCAATACACCAGCCCCACTGAGACTGACCACATCACGCATCAACAAAGGAAGTTCGGATCCCAGCGGACTAAAACCAGCACTATTCCCGAGAAGGGAAAACTGTCAGTCCATCTACTTGGCCACTTTCTTAGCACCTTGGCCTACAGTCAAGCAGGACCTCTCCGACCACATGACCCTGATCTCTCGTGGTCATGTGCACCCCGGTGCGGTTGTGCGACTGRAAAACAAAACGACTGCAACATTCGAGCTTATYACCSCCGCACTTCGCAAAGGAAAACCACCACAACTCACAAAAGCCGAAGGCCAGCAATCCCCGAAGTTCGGACTGCGGCGGACTTTTCAACACACCATCCCCACTGAGACTGACCACGTCACGCATCGACACAGGAAGTTCGGATCCCGACGGACTAAAACCAGCACTATTCCCGAGAAGGGAAAACTGTCAGTCCATCTACTTGGCCACTTTCTTAGCACCTTGGCCACTTCCTCAGCCGGGGCAGATCCTTTGTTGGATGGAGTGTAAGGTCTTGGACGAAGTTTTCGCCGCCCTCGACTAGCAACCCGGCCGAGTCACATATAGGCCGACGAGCTGGAGTACGAAGGGCTGCTGGCTGTAGCATGGCGGCAGCCGGAACTTCCCGTATGTACAGACAGTGTGGACAGTCGTCGTGTGTATAGCGCGGACTGTAATCCGGCGACATCCGGATGCGCAGGCGTTCTTCACGGCTTACCAATTTGTTTCTCTCTCCGCTCCTTCGATGGTGAATTTAGCGCAGGCAAAGCGAGCACGTCGAGAGCTTGACCTGCCGAACCTCAATTTTTTTTGGGACGTCACATGTTGTCCTCCACCGAACTCGCCTTCCCCTTCGGCAGCAAGGGTGGCCGGCAGCACCAGAGACTTCGGCGGCGACGAAGCGAGGGCAGCTGCCATGGAAGATGCGACGTTGGCAGTTGCGGACGGACGGGCAGACACGTTGTGGTCGCCTAGGATACCGTCGATAACTTCGTCGATGCTTATACGTCGACTTTTTTCAGACGGGCTGATAGCGACGGAAGCCCCGTCGAACCGGTGTTGCAAGTCGACAACAAACGTCAGTGGCCGGACCGCATAATCTTCAAGCTCTGCGGAAAGGCTGCTGACCACTTGTGTCTTCATCTCTATTGTCGTGGCATCGTCGTCGACATCATCCTCGTGATGCTCTCCGTACAGTTGTCCGAACTCGTCAGACGACTCTCCAGATCCGGCATTGTCCTCACTGTGTTCCACTTCGTCTTCTCCAGACCCGACACCCTCCCTTCCTTCAAACAAATCAATTAGCTCTATTTATCCCGCTTCCTCCCCTTCCACCTCTTCTTCCCCTTCTTCCTCCCCTTCTTGCGCTCCCTTCTGTTCCTCCATTTTCTCCCCTTCTTCCCTCCCACGAAACTCGTCCCCTTTCGCGGTACCCGTGCTGAATCTCGAGGACCGCCCTTCCGTCCCCGTGCACGCTGCCCCTCTCATCCGTGGCCGACAAACCCCGCCCGAAGAAGTTCGGATCTCGGCGGACTTCGTGGTCTCCGTGTCGCAGGACCTTGCACTTGCAGCCTCCCACTGCAATCCTTGCGGCCGTCGCTCCCGCTCAGGAGACACCTTTCCGACGTCTCCGTCCCCCGCCGCAATGCTGTGAATTTCTCGATCCTTGCTTGGATTCCCCGACCCCGAGCAGCTTCACATTCCGGACCGCTCTGGCAACTCCTCACCCGACGTAGTTCGGATCCCAGTGGACTTCGGCTTTCCGGCCGAGCGACTGCCCAGAGCAACCAAGCCTGCCAACGTGTCCCTCGCAGAGCCCACGGACGAAGTCGGGGGTTCGGCGGAGTGTGTCATATGCTCGGGCCGGGTGCCTGTCAACGGAGTCCGGTCGACGGCGAAGCCCGCCACCTCGGCGCTGCCTGGTGTCGTGTTGCGGCCGTGAGACCCTCTCTCCCCCATAGGCGGGATTCCTTTGCCACCCCCTGCGTCGCCACCCCCATCCCCTCCGCTTCCAGGTGACCCCCCCCAGAACCACCGTCCGACCCACTGGGAGGGGGCACTTTCCAGTCCACCACGCCCTTCGACGGACTCGTGTCAAGCTCGTAGTAGTCCTCCGTCAATTTCAACCAGCACTTGTCCTGAAGCTCGTCGAACAGTCGACCGGCAGTGGAAATGAGGGACAGGTCGACGTGTGCAAAAGTGTCATTTTCGACCTTCACTTTCTGGAGGACCGAAATCCTCGCGAGGTGAAGGAAGTTGGACTTCGACTCGCGTGGGAATGACACCCATCCCGCGCCCGGGATTGCCACGGCCATGACCCACTCGCCATTTCGTATTACTGGCTGGATGACTCCCGGATGCCAAACCATGTCATGGCCCCAGTCCAGCTCAGGTGAATGACGTTGCGGTTCAAGCAGGAAGTGGATGTTGTCATCCTTCCAAGACGGATGATCGGGCGGGACGACGGACCCGGGACGCAAAGCGGGCGAGGGGGCGGCCAGAGCTCTAAGTCTCTCCAGCAACTTCATCGGCATGGTGCCCGGCGCCGGTTTGGCCAATGGTGACACGAGGGCTGCAGCGCTTGGTGATAGACCGGCCGACGAGGACCCTCGGCCGTGGTCCGCCGGAGGCGGGTCGTACTGCAGGTTGATGCTCTCCGTGTCGCTCTCCTCCTCCTTCGCGTTGGCGACAGACTCCACACCTATGGCTTCCTCGTCGTCAGTGGAGATCAGGGAAGCGTAACTGGCTAACTTCAACTGCTCCTCTGACTCCACGAAGTCAAGCGACTGCAGCCTTTCGATAAAGGTCTTCGCATTCATGCCGGAGGCGAAGTGGTAGTTGTCGAGCAGTGTCAACACGTGGTCCTTCCGGCAGATGTACTCGGCGTCAGTGTCCCTCCTCGGACGCGTTTGAAGGAACAAGAAATCGTATATCTTGTTCCTCTTCCTCTCGCTCAACTTGAACTACATATCCGTCTTGTTGCTCCACACCTTATCCCGTGTTGGCCTCACGACCATGAACTCATAATTGTGCCCACCCGAATTGACCTCACTTTTCACCACCTGCATCGTGAATTGCAAGAGGTCGGAGTTCCCTTCCATTGCGACAACGTGCCGACCGGCCTTTCGAAGCTCCCAGACGCTTCGCGCGTGCGGTTTCCCAAGAAACACGACACCCTCTCCCTTCTTGCCAAGAAAATCAAAAAGACCGACGAATTGTGTCGAATTGCATTCCATATCCCCGTAGACGCTGCCCTGTCGTTCAGGTGCCACCAGCGACCAGTCGCAAGGCGTGAAAGGAATCTCGGACACATCCGTCTGGGTGACCCTCTGAGGCAATCGCACCGCAGCAGCGGCACCCCTGGGCAGGTTTCCCTCGTAGACCACGGACGTGTTGACGCGCAGATCGTCACCCTTGAAGAGGATGTACATGCGGTCTTCCTCCGTGTACAAATTGTTCCCAATGGGGAAGCTTTTTTTTTGCTGCACTCTCYGCACCCACTTCCCTTCMAACAGCTTGACGAAAGAAAGATGGTGCATGCTGGCGAGAAACGACAGGTTGTGCTGCCGCGGCACGAAAACAACGAGAGTCCAATGCAAGGGACACCACGTATGAAAATAGGAATTCAAAGTCTCCCACGCTTGGGGCTTCCACAGTTTGAGGTCAACCGGCTCGCACAGATCGAGGACGAACGTGTGGCTCTTTGTGGCAGTCACTGCCTCCTTCAGCTCTGCGCCCCTGATGTCCGCCTCTAAAGGGTCGTTGGCGAACGGCGCGATGGATGTCACGTCCCCGTGTCTTTCCATTTAATATGAACGACGTCTTCGGCAAGTGCGACTTCTCAGTTCTTCAGTCTACTTCCATTCAACACGGAGAGAACCTTGTTTCTTCAGTCGACGGACAATTTCTTGTGGCCCGCCAACTTCTCCGTCACCTCAATCGAGTTGTCCTGGTCGCAACCCATGTACGGCGGGCAGTCCTTGAACAGCGCCGAGTGGGAAACGTGTTTCCTGCTGTTATCCCATAACTCGTCATCCAATCCATGACCTTCAAACTTCTTGAACACGGCAGACCTCGATATCAGGAAAGGGTACCTTTGGATCTAGTCCTCGTCCGACCTCTTCTCGTGCTTGAATTGGTAGTAATTCCACAACCGGACCAGCACGCGGTTGCACTTCACCAGCTGCACCATGTCCTTTACGCTGAGCTTTCCCAACTTCGCCAACGACGGGGAGCCGGCCTGGACCCAAACGACCTCGCAAGCAAGCACCTTTTTCAGAACGCGGCACTTCTCATTGTCCGTGAGTGATTCCATTGTTTTCCAACAATGCGCGTCCGGGCCTGGCACTTGCACGAACCAATCGCCCTCCTCTTTCTCCTTTTTGCCCTTTTTATTCGGCGGGTCCACGGGGACGTTGTACACCAGCTCCGTTCTGCCCAATTTGTCGTTGTGGATGTAGGCGACCCCAGGCTTTACGTTTTTGACCTTCTTCTTTTTGACGATCCACTTCGCCCTGTCGTGGCTCAGCAATCTGCCCGTCTCCCATTTTTCGAAAAATTCCACGGCCAGTTTCCATACATTTTCCCCGGCCTTCGCCAGAGGTAAGTAAGAACGTAGGGCAGCATTTTGCTCTTAATGACCTCCTCTTCCTTTTGATCCGCGAGAAGCCACAAGCTGTTTTGAGGCGCCTTATGGAGCGCCATTGTACAAAACTTACGCCAATCCCGGACCTGATCTTGTTTCCCGCTAGGGTTCCCCATCACAACTCTTGGGCAGCCGTCATGCTTCCACTGCCATCGAATGTCTTTCATAGAAAGTTTCAATTGTCTGGGAGGTGCCTTGAGGTCCTTCTTATTGTCCTGTGAACTAACAAGAAAATACCCTTCGAAGTCATCGTCGGAAAAGTACACCATCCGTGCCGGCGACCGCTCGAAATTGTACTTCTTGGCCACCTCGCTGCCGAGCAGTGACCTGGCTGCAGCCGCGTTGTGTTGCCCGCACACCGCGTAGTAGTAGTATTCTCCCGCCAGCTCATCCTTCCACTCCTCCGGCTTCAGACGTTGTGCCTTGGTCCCAGGAGTTGGTTTTTGAAGCCCCAGTGGTGCGAGCTTGAGAACCGGCAACTCGTACGTCTGTTCTTTATTTTCGAACGCAGACCGCATTGCTTCCCTTATCGTTTCCATGAGGACGGGATCTAGCGACCGCTGGTTGTAAAGATCCTCCCACTCCCTTATGTCGAAGATCTGAGCCAGGCTGATCTCAAACTCCCGCCTTGTCCTGACGCCGTCTTTGTACTCCAGGAAGTACCCGGCGTCCACGTCGATGGCAGGCCGTGGTGTAGAAGGTCCCGACTCAGGCTGTTTATGTTTCGAAGTTGGACGTTTGCTACCCGAGTGGCCCTCTTCCACCCCCCTCCCCTTCCGTTTCTCTCCCGCAGTCCTTGGGGTCTTGGTCTTCTGTTTCTTCGAAGAGCCCACCAACTCTTCTTGACATTCTCCCCTCTTTTTTTGGGGAGTGCCTTGCGCTCCCTTCCCGCCCACGGCCTCGCCTTCCGCGCCATGACCCTTGGCGAGCTCCAAGTCAGACCCACACAGGACTCCCTCTTCTCCGGGATCCGCTGCGGTCTGTTGCCGGACCCCAGGTATGGACAGCACGGACCTGTCTCTTTCCCTCGACGGCGAAAACGGCGGACGCGGTGTCGCCTCATCTTCGCTGTCGTCAAACTGACCTCAGGCATCCTCCCGCTGCACATGTGTAGCCTCCCCGAAACCCAGATCCCCCCTCTCCCCCGCTGCCCTACTCGACTCACAACCGCCGCACTGCTGCAAAGGCATTGACAGTTCCAAGTCGGGGTCGACTTCGCAAGGGACGTCGAGGGCGATGTCCTTGTCCTCCAACAAGTCAAAGAACTCTCGACCCAAAACAAACCCGCCCTGTCGCCGAAGGTCGTTGTAGAACGGGGTGTTCGCAGCACCCGCTCCGAACCCCTCGAACAGACACATGTCTAGAATCGCCCCCTTGGCACCAGCGACGACGTACCCCTTCGCACCGTAGACATTTTTCATGTAGAACCGTCGACGACTGCCTTTCGCATTCTCCCACCGCAAGACGACCCTCAGCACCCTACGCCACTTGTTGGCTTCGACGAAGATCACAGGACCACACGGCTGTTGCACTGGGTTTGATGCATCCCCACAGCACCAGTCGACGAACCATTTTGACCTAGCGTGGTCGGACCACGTCCTCGAGGTCGTAGACGACCGTTTTGTAGAATCTTTCCCAGATCCCATCCCGGAGGTCGCTGCAGGCTCCCCTTCGCCCCTGGACGAAGACATATTGTCTGCGGACGACAACGGAAAACAAATAAAACACAGTGAGCGTCAAATCGCAGTCAAAGTACAACGCAGGCGAAAAACATAGGAGGCACACCTTGCCCTCAACACATCGGTCACATGACGCCATCCGAGGACCTCGAAGTTCGGATCCCGGCGAACTTCGAACACGAAGACCAGCAATGACCTCTTACCTGCAACGAGATCATTCTTTACAAGGGCACACGCTTCATGCAGCCGGGCGACAACCACGTCGGAGTTTTCGAAACACAAATGTCGACCGGATCGGGAATGGACGGGAGGTGACACACAAAACTCGCGTTGGATGGGGCATTGTCCTCCGTCTAGCACTCGGATCCCGGACAGTTCAGGACGCGAAGTTCGTCGAGATCCGTACTAAAAGATGGGGCGCAAGAGAGAGAGAGAGAGCCAGCCCACGCAGCCAGCGTTCCAGAACCGTGCACGAGCGAACACACTACGGAACAGCATTTGATCGAAACCTGAAGTCGGAGACGGGTTCTCCACCCCGCCGGGCGGGTTGTGCGAACTCCAGGACGTGCCTGTCCAAAGACAAACCAACGCACCCTCCGAAACGTGAAGTTCGCCGGGATCCGAACTTTAGGATGATGCGACAGGCAGAGACGGTGTCAGAGACACACGGTCCGTGGACTAAACCACGACCCGGAAAGGCCGTACTAACACAAAAGGCCGGTTGAGAAGGACAAGTTCGCCCAAATCCGAACTTCTTCTAATATGCGCAGCTTGGCATTGGATGAAGCCTAGTTCGAACGCAGCAGCCGCGACAACATTGCATGAGTCCCTGGAGGGGCAGTTGTGGATCAGGGTTGACTCGTGTCGCAATCCACGGGGGATCATCAAGACCAGTGCCCGTTCAATACACAGGCGTCACAGGAAGTTCGCCGCGATCCGAACCTCAGGAGGCTGAGAGAGAGACAGACAGAAAGTTGGGGTCCTAGCAAGGTGTCAACGGGATTTCCAACAAGAGGGCCCGCCAACCGGGATCTCCAACGGGTTTCAGGAAACGCGAAGCTCGCGCGACCTTGGGACATGGATCTCTAAGAGTGCTTTTGGCATCTCGCAACGACAGTGACCGACTGTTTGGCACATGTTGATGGTGGACGGTCGAAAACCGATTATGGCTATGTTCTGTTTCCGCGCTGTCGGGTCTTTCCCGCGGCCCGCCCGACGCCAATGACAACAAAGACAAATTAACGCAGAGGCCAGAACGCGAAGTTCGCCAAGATCCGAACTTCGTCGGGGCACGACATGGAAGGAGACGGCGTAAGAGACGGACGTCCAACATGACTTTCATCAGTCACTGAACCGAACGACGACCAGGGATTTATACGACAAGCGCGCGGTGGAGCGTGTACCAGCAACCGCAAAGTCTCACACTTCTCTGCAATCCGACAAATCTGACATTTTAGCCAGAATAACCGCATCTTGTCCCTCGCCGTTCTTTTCCCTCACACAGAAGGACTAAAGACTGGTTCGGATGCGGCGACATTTGGGGATCCCCCGGGACGACGTCGTGAACCGAAGCCATACAAAGCATTTAGTGACGATCCGTATACGCGGGTCTGCGGTTCGTCGACCGATGCACTCGGCGAAAAAACGGACATGTATTTCATCCTAACAAACACCCCCGGTCGTGCCAAGGAGTTTCCTATGCAGTCCCGTAGGTCAGCCACTTTCTCCTCAACCTCATGCCACAACGAGTAGTTTCGAACCTGACCTGCTATCACCAAATCTGGCCACCCATCCGCACGTTCAGGCCCACRCATCAGCACGAATTTGGACCCTTCAATCACGACCTCGTTGCGTGACACGAGCACATTTGCATCGACGAGTCCTGCTCTTGTTCGAAGCAGCGAYACACRGAACTCTGGCGAAATCAGATCCGGACACAGTCAACCGCACACAGCAGTACGACACAGCTCGTGGACAAATCCCGGGGCCACGGAGCGGGTACTGGTCCAGGAACGAGCAGCGASGAGCGCARTCCACCAACTCTTGTTTTCGCGAGCGCCCCCAAGTTCGTGGCGACGACCTGACGTTGTGGCACTCGAGGCGACTGAAATAGCGGCTAATGCAGCTTAGTGCTTTGCGCATATGGTTCAGGAACTTATGTCCGAGGACGTCGTCAGGCAGTGGGATGAGGTCCCCGAACTCCAACATATTCGCGAACTTGTAATGGCTTGCCCAAGGGCAGTGACTCTCCATATTGTCCCAATTGCCCTCGCCCCAGTCGTCCAGATGCGCGTCCATGCACGGGACGACGGTCATCCATGGGTCCTCGTCAAAGTCCTCTGCGGTCGCTCCGTGGATCGTTGTCACACCGTTGAAATGCTGCACGGATTTCGCACAAGGACGAAAAGGTTCTGCTAAGCGAATGTGCGTCTCGGCACTCATGGCCTGTGGTGTCGAGAAGATCGACTCGAAGACCCGTGGTGTCGAGAAGGTCCCCTCCATCACGCAACCTGCACACCACGCGCACATGCCCGACGACACACACGGGCACGGATACACTCGTGAATGCGTCATGTCTCGCGATGTGCGACCCATGGCATTAGACGGAGCGTATGCCCCAAGATCCGATTTCGGGTGGCCGGTTTCGTCGGTGTTCACATCTACCGGCCCGCAGGCCAGCCGCAAATACGCCCCACGACATGTTCGCCTGCATCCGAACTTGGCGAGACTGCGCGGGAAAGACGARGCTGTCTCCCAAACTCGACGTCCCAAACTGCCACGAAGTTCGRACCTGACTTCACTTTCGTACGAATAAAAAGTTGTGGCAATCCACCGATCGCCARAAAGTCCACAGTCAGAACCCGCACCACCYGAAAGGTGAAGTACGCCGGGGTCCGAACTTGACGGTTTTTCGACGAACCGTGCACGAGAAGTTCGGATCTCAGCGGACTTCGCATTTTATAGAATCCGAAGTCTGCCGGGATCTGAAATTGAYGATTGTCTGAGGAACCGTGCAYGGCAGGTTCRGATCCACGGCCCAGCAGGAACATCTCCTGCCACATGCATTGCGAAAGGAAGAGARCTCAAATTCGYCGGGATCCGAACTTGGYGAAATTGCGCGGGAGATGCACAGCAGGCGAACCCGACGATGGGACGAGGAACCTTGGCACGAGAAGYACGGATCCCGGYGGACTTCGCATTTTTGCGAAACAAAAGTTGTGGTAAACACCCATTCGCGAGAAAGGACACAGTCAGAACCCACACCATGCGCGACGCGAAGTTCGCCGGGGTCCGAACWTGCCACGCGAGGTCYGGATTCACGGGAGGGTTTGGGCGTGGGTTTGGCGTGGGTTTAGTGCGGGAAACCGGGCACGCGAGGTCCGGATCCACGRGAGGGCAGAGGGGAACCTGGTGTTCGCCGGGATCCGAACTTGGCGAGACCTCGTGGGAGAGAAACAACCGGCGGACTTCACATTTTTTCAAATACAAAGTTGTGCCAACCCCCGGGCGCTAGAAAACCCGCGTTCTGAACCCGCACAATGAGACAAGCGAGGTCGCCGTTGTGCGAACTTGACGTCTGTGCGAGGAACCGTGCAGGAGAAGTCCGGATCCCGGTGGACTTCGCATTATCACGGATCCGAGGTTCGCCGAGGTCCGGACTCGACGAGTGTGCAAGAGACAGTGCGAGCGAGGTTTGGATCCGCAGGCCAGAAGGAACCTGAAGTTGGCCGGGATCCGAACTTAGCGAAATTACGTGGGAGATACACGCCTGTCTGCCAAACTCGCCGTCCTGCAATTTCTTGAAGTTCGGATTCCGGCGGACTTCAAATTTTTCCACGTCCCAGGCTGTGGTTGCGGACCGGGGTTGCGAAAGGTGTTCGAGCAGCTGCATGAAGTTCGCCGGGATCCGGACTTGGCGAAATTGCGTGGGAGACATACACCTGTCTGCCAAACTTGCCATCCAACAATTTCTTGAAGTTCGGATCCCGGCGGACTTCAAATTTTTACACGTCCCAGGCTGTGGTTGCGGACCGGGGTTGCGAAGTGTGTTCGAACAACTGCATGAAGTTCGCCGGAATCCGAACTTGGCGAAATTGCGTGGGAGATACACACCTGTCTGCCAAACTCGCCGTCCAGCAATTTCTTGAAGTTCGGATCCCGGCGGACTTCATATTTTTCCACTTCCCTGGCTGTGGTTGCGTACCGGGGTTGAGAAGCATGTTCGAACAGCTGCACAAGCTCGCCGGGATCCCAACTTCTTCCGGTGTTTGATTGCGCGATCAGTTCGGTTGGTATGGCCCAGGTTGTGCTGGCAGATTGGAACGGCCACGTTTCGATCACGAGAACAGTGTCGCCGACACGTGGGGTGGTGGGTGCTCAACGTTCGCCTTTCAGTGACCGTCAAGTGTCGACGACCCTACGTCCTCCAAAGTTCGACGTCCGATGAGGCTCGACGCCCGCCGAGGTTTGATATGGAACCAGGTTCCATGGCCAGTATGGTTCGATGTTATACCAGGTTCGATGTGCAACAAGATTGTGACGAAGTGCTTTTTATTCGTTCGCAGATCGGGATCGATGTTTTTCCGATCGATTGTGTGTTTCGTTTGCCGGTTTCGATCGTGCACATGATCATTTGCCTTGAGGATTCTCCGCGATCGTTCTCCACGATCAATGTGCACAGAACAGTCGATTGGTTATTAAATTTGCCAGGATCAACTGATTGATCGGCTGTTCGGTTGGCGGTCGGTGTGGTGGTCGATCAACCAGTAGAGCAATCGCCAACAGAGTGGTCGACCAATTTGTTGATCCTGGCAGATTTCTTGACCGATCGACTGTTCGGTCGAGGACAATCAGGTGGATAAATAAACAGGTCGCTCGCCGGCGGGTTGATCTTCGGTGCAGCACACACGATCAATCATCCGATCGCAAGTAATCTTCTGTCGTTCCACGATTGGTCGGTTGGATGCGTTGTCGCCTCGTGCATTGGTTAATCATCCGTCGGGCAGATCAACGACGATGTTGTTGGGGAAGCAAACAGCATATATCACCCGATTGCGAGTGGTCCGCTTGTGTTTCGTGATGGGTCGGTTCATCACGTGTATGGTGTACATATTGTCATGGATCTGATCGACCATCCGATCGCGAGTGATCTGAACACACACGACAGAAAGAACAACACACACGCGGTGGTAACGTCGACGCGGCAGACACGATCAATCATCCGATCGCGAGTGATCTCATCGTGTTTCRCGATTGGTCGATGGATGCGTTCGCTGTGTCGACATTGCCACCACGTGTTTCGATTGATCATCCATTGGGCAGATCGGCGGACATGACATTGGGACAGCACACAAAATCAATCGGGTATGGCAAGTGCTCACGATGAGGTTGTGTTTCGTTATTGGTCGCCATGTGTTCGATCCGAGCTTCCGTGCTTCGCCACTTGAGTACAGCACGAGCGCAATCGTTTTTTGATACTTTCCTCACACATCCACACACATGGGCCGTTCGTTCCCGATTGCAGCAGAAGCGGAATCGAAGTGCAAACCATGTCGCTCATCCCTGACCGCGCACGTTCGCGCGCATCTTCCCGAGAAAAATGTGTGCAAGCACACACGCACGAGAACAAATACGCACAGACAGGCAAGCACACACACACACACACACACACACACACACACACACACACACACACACACACACGCCGACACACGGCGCCCACACACACACGCCCCT
>BFEA01000754.1:387850-402324 GCA_003427395.1 Chara braunii | reverse complement strand
GTGGGGGGAAAGGGGAGATTGGAGGGGTTCGCGGCCATTCGCGTCTCCTAGCTGGCGAGCGGGGTCTATGGCCGTGCGGGGGGACACAGGCGGGTCTTTCCATGGGGTGCGACGAGAGTCTGAGGCTCAGCTGCCTCGGGTCTGGTGCAGCCCTTTCGCATCTCGACCATGACGAGCGCATTCGCGCGCGACGTCCCGTCAGCGACATCCTCCATCGCCTTTTCTGCTCCGCTGTTGCGCCAGGCGGCGGCGGCAAGGGTGCAGGGGTTTCCTCTCATCGACAACTGTCGTCTATGCTTCAGTTGTCCGCGCTTCGACATCTCGTCTCTGCGTCCTGCGTCAGCAAGTGGCCACCGCCGTCTGCGCTGAGCCCTTGTCGAACAGTTGCGCCATCGTGTGTGCTTTGCCGTCGTCGAAGAACTGCGCCTCGTCGAAGAACTGTGACCCGTCAAAGAGTTGCGCCATCGTGTGCATTGTGCCCTCTTCTAAGTAAAGTGCTGTTCTGCCTGCCCACGTGTCGGGCGTCAGGCATGTTTGCCGACCCATGGGAGCGGCCGCGTCACGCCACCTGTTTCAAGTTGCGGGGACGGAGGGAAAAAATGTGTGGGGGACATTGGGCCACATGGTTTCTGTGTCCCCTTCTGATTCCCGCTCGTTCTTTCCTCGCGAGCGGCCCCATGATTCTTGCTTGCCATCATCATCATCATCATCACCTCCATCATCACCATCATTGTCGCCACCATCATCATCGTCATCATCATCATCATCATCATCATTATCATCATCACCATCATTGTCATCGTGATCATCATCATCTTCATCAACATTATCATCATCATCAACAACATCATCATTAACATCATCAACGTCATCAACATCGTCATCATCATCAACATTATCATCAACATCATCATCAATATCATCAACGTCATCAACAACATCATCATCATCATCGACATCGTCGCCGTCATCAAAATCACCACCATCGTCATCTTCGTTGTCATCGTCATCATCAACATCGTCGTCATCGTCGTCATCATCGTCATCATCATCATCGTCATCATCACCATCATCATCATCACCAACATCATCATCAACATCACCATCGTCATCAACATCGTCATCATCATCAGCAACATCGTCGTCCAGATCAACGTCACCACCGTAATCGTCACCATCATCGTGATCATCACCGTCGTCACCATTATCATCATGTCGTGCCACGTGTCCGAAGTGGCTGGGACGGCGGGAACGGATGACGTAGACATCGGGGCACACGGCTTCCGTGTCCCGTTCTGCTTGTCTCTCATTCGTTCCACGCGACCGCCTGCACGATTCTTGTTTGGCTTGGCATTGAAGAAAAAGGGTCGTTGATCACAAGCTGAACATTGCAAACCACTCCCGCGCGGCCGAGGCAAACACGAAATCGCCTATTCCCAACAGAACACGAAACCCCTTCGAAACACTTCCCTCGCACGTTTGCAGTTCTCATCAGAGAGATTAGAGGTTGGTTATCACAAAGGAGACGCGTTGGACTGCAAATCCACGACTGTTGGTTCGAATCCATCGTGGGGCCAACTGCGCCAGCATGGACGGACAGTAGTCACGGCGGTGGTGGTGAGCGACAAGCGGGTGCTGCATGGGCTGTGTGCGACCGCTGTTGGTATTAAGCGTCGCGCGGTGGCCACGGTGGGAAGGATGTCCGCCGTCCACGTGGCGTGCAGTGAGAGGTATGGTATTCATAAACAGGAGGGGGTCGTCGTTCCGTGTTCGTGTTCTCGCCACAACACTTAAGCCTCCCTCCCCGAAGAGACTATGGCGTCAATCCCGGGAGAGTTGTTGTCGTCTCCATCCAGCACACACAACGTGCACATGATCCACCATAGAGGCCATCATGGATGTTGAGCGCTCACTCCTGGCGCTGGTTGTGAGGGATGCGATATCGCATTCAGTACGACAAATGCTAGGACTGTGCGCGTAACATTCGCGGGCTCCAGAACGAAGAATGCACACGTTGCGTGCGCGCGATGGAGAACGCCTGCACCGCTCGCTGCAATGACGATGGAGTTTCTTCGGCGTGAGCGCCGCATGTTTCGTGACGACAACCTCGACACGAAAACATGGCCTCGTTCAATAACGAACAACCCGGCCGTCTCCGGGAAACGTCTTAGTCATCGGGGCAAGGTGGGTCGCCATTGTCACTGCAAGCGCGAAACCAACATCAGCCAAACAAAGAACGGCGCGTGGCGTATGGTTGCCTGGCGAGATGGGAAGTTCGGATCCCGACGAACTACAGCAATCATGCGCAGTGCTCTCGCGGAAGCGGCAATTTGTTGTCGTCGCACGGCCGCAGGGAGAGCACGCGCAGGTAGGAAAATAGCGCATGATTGCTGTAGTTCGTCGGGATCCGAAGTTCCCATTTCGGCAGCCTTTCACACGCGACTCCACGTTTTTTGTTTGGCGGTTGTTGGTTTCGTGTTCGCAGTTACAATGCCATCCCGGGTTGGCCTGATGACTACGTTTTGCGGGACATAGTTTCCAGCTTTCAGGCGTGGGGTCGATAGTTCATAATGCCATGCCAGTTGTCAGCGTCCTAGCTGTGGAACCTGCCATTGCCCGACTGAGAACTCGCCTTGTCTGCGGTACTAATTGGGGGTCCACCAGCCGTGGTCATTTTTTTTTTTGTGCTTGCAGTCATTGTCATCAAGAATGACAACATTTGTGACTGGATCGTCGCAAGTGCTCGCTTTGTCAATGAGGAGAATCGGTGTCCATGGGGGTCTATTGGGGGCCGCGCTGCGCCAATTTCTGACATGGTGCATCTGCGACGACCATTTCTGTTGTGCGTGCTCTGTTGGAACAAACCCTTGTGAGCAGCAGCAGGGCCTCCCTGACCATGCGACCAAGCCTAGCGTTCCTTCTGTGCAATTCCACAACGGTCATCCAAATATCCGTCGTCCCCCGCGCAAACCGGTTCCTAGCCAGTCCAGCAAGCGCCAAGTTCGGATCCCGGCGGACTTTGAGGTCCCGCGTAAATATAACCGCCCTTTTCGACGGCCACGACTGTCGAGTGTGTTCTGATTATCAGAGGCCTCCGGGCACGCAAAAGTGCTCGCATGAGGCCTGGAGCTTCAAGTGTGAGTTGATTGCGCGAGGACTGTGGGTGCGAAAAACTGCTCACCTTCTGAGATGCCCTTTGAGGGGTTTGTGGGGGTTGCCGATGGTGATAGCGGTCGTGTCCCTTGTCGGTGTGCCATCGATCTTTGTTGCCCTCAGAGGGTTTTGACCGTCCCGGTGTGCGGATTCTTGTCGCAGACATGCTCGTGTTTCTGCGTGGTTTCCGGTTCGCGCTTTCACACGTCGACGTTACCGGCGCGCGAATCGGGGGTTGCCTTGTTTGGAAGGGTTCGACTGGCCGAATCGGGGTTTGGAAGGGTTGAAGGGGGTCTTTCATCAATTTCTACATTTTTCTTGTCTGCGCAGTAGAGATGTCCGAGCTCGATGAACTCTTGCACTAGGGGTCAGGTTGGGGTCGTGCTGCGCCCAATTTTGTGGTGGTGCATCCACCGCTGCCCTTTGCTCTGCTCGTGCTATCGTACAACGACAACTTCGGAGCAGCAGAGCTTTCCTTCTCTGCGGCCAAGCATAGCATTGCTTGTATGCACCCGCTAGCGCTCCGTTCCACTGACACCGGCCGTGCAAAAACAGGTTCCTTGGTACTCCAGCACCGGCCAAATTCGGATCCCGGTGGACTTCGAGGCTCCGCGTGAATCTGACCGTTGTTTTCAACGGCTTGGACTTTTCCGTCCGTCTTCAATGCCGGCGGCCTGGTAGTGCGCAAAATTGCTTACCTTGTGAGTTGCCCTGAAAGGGGTTTATTGGGGTTGACGACGGTGTCGCTGGTCGGGTTCATTTCCGGTGTGCCGTGGATCTTTGTTCATCGGCGCCCCAAAATGCGGTGCGCCCGAGCATCACCTGCTTCTGTGCAAACGCCATCCACCCGTTCCAAATGCAGGCGAATCCACCAAGTTCGGATCCTGGCGGACTTTGAGGATCGACGCGAATCTATCTGTCCGTTGCGTGGCGCCTGGAGCTTCGAGTGTGAGTTGATTGCGAGAGGACTGTGGATGCGAGAAATTGCTCGCCCTCAGAAATGCACTTCAAGGGGTTCATGGGGGTTGCCAAAAATAAGGGACACGGCCGTTGTCACCGTCGGCAACCCCCATTCACCCCTTCGAGGGCATTTATGAAGGCAACCAATTTTTTGCGCCCACGATCTTTGTTTCCCCCCAAGGTTTTTGGTCGTCGCGGTGTGCGGAGTCTTGTCGCAGAATCGGGGGTCGCCTTCTCGACTAGCCGAATCAATGTTTGGAAGGGTTGAAGGAGGGGATCTTTCATCCTTTTTTACATTTTTCTTGTCTGCGCAGTGGGGATGTCCAAGTTCGATAAGCTCTTGCGCTAGTACCTGTGAATGGAAAATTGCACGGGCTCGCTTAGACGATGGTGAGAATCGGTGTTTATAGGGGTCAGTTTGTGGTCGCGCTGCGCCGAATTGTGTGGTGGTGCATCCACCACTACCCTTCGTTCTGCGCGTGCTATCGTTCACCGACAACAGAGCCTTCCTTCTGTTCGCCCTAACATAGCGTTCCTTGTGTGCACCCACTAGCGCTACCCTCCACTGTCACAGGCCGCGCGAAAACAGGTTCCTTGCTACTCCAGCACCCGCCGAATTCGGATCCGGGCGAACTTAAAGGCTCCCCGTTAAATCTGACCGTTATTTTCAACAGCTTGGACTTCCCAGTCCGTCTTCAATGCCGGCGGCCTGGTAGTGCGGGAAATTGCTCGCCTTGTGAGTTGCCCTGAAAGGGGTTTATTGGGGTTGACGACGGTGTCGCTGGCCGGGTCCATTTCCGGTGCGCCGTGGACCTTCATTCATCGCCGCCCCGAAATGCGGTGCGCCCGAGCATCGCCTGCTTCTGTTTAAACGTCATCCACCCGTTCCAAATGCAAGCGAATCCACCAAGTTCGGATCCTGGCGGACTTTGAGGATCGACGGGAATCTATCCGTCCTTTGTGTGGCGCCTGGAGCTTCGACTGTGAGTTGATTGCGAGAGGAGTGTGGGTGCGAGAAATTGCTCGCCCTCTGAAATGCCCTTCAAGGGGTTCATCGGAGTTGCCGAAAATGAGGGACACGGCCGTTGTCACCGTCGGCAACCCCCATTGACCCCTTCAAGGGCATTTATGAAGGCGAGTAATTTTTCGCACACACGATCTTTGTTGCCCCCCAAGGTTATTGACCGTCTCGTTGCGCGGAGTCTTGTCGCAGACATGCTTCTGTTCCTGCGTGTTGTCCGGTTCGCGCTGTCGCACGTCAATGTTCCAGGCGCGCGAATCGGGGGTCGCCTTCTCGACTGGGCGAGTCAATGTTTGGAAGGGTTGAAGGGGGGATCCTTCATCCTTTTCTATATTTTTTTTGTCTGCGCAGTGGAGATGTTCGAGTTCGATAAGCTCTTGCACTAGTACCTGTGAATGGGACACTGCACGAGCTCGCTTAGACGATGGTGAGAATTGGCGTTTATAGGGGTCAATTTGGGGTCGCGATGCGCCGAATTGTGTGGTAGTGCATCCACCACTACCCTTTGTTCTGCACGTGCTATCGTTCACCGACAACAGAGCCTTCCTTCTGTTCGCCCTAACATAGCGTTCCTTGTGTGCACCCACTGGCGCTACCTTCCACTGTCACGGGCCGCGCGAAAACAGGTTCCTTGCTACTCCAGCACCCGCCAAATTCGGATCCCGGCGAACTTTGAGGCTCCCCATAAATCTGACCGTTATTTTCAACAGCTTGGACTTCCCAGTCAGTCTTCAATGTCGGCGGCCTGGTAGTGCGGAAAAGTGCTCGCCTTGTGAGTTGCCCTGAAAGGGGTTTATTGGGGTTGACGACGGTGTCACTGGCCGGGTCCATTTCCGGTGTGTCGTGGATCTTCGTTCATCGCCGCCCCGAAATGCGGTGCGGCCGAGCAACGCCTGCTTCTGTGCAAACGCCATCCACCCATTCCAATACCTGCAGCCGAAAACCTGTTACTCGCTGCAGGCAAATCCGCCAAGTTCGGATCCTGGCGGACTTTGAGGATCGGCGCAAATCTATCCGTCCTTCGCATGGCGCCTGGAGCTTCGAGTGTGAGTTGATTGCGAGAGGACTGCGGGTGCGAGAAATTGCCCGCCCTCTGAAATGCCCTTGAAGGGGTTCATGGGGGTTGCCGAAAATAAGGGACACAACCGTTGTCACCGTCGGCAACCCCCATAAACCCCTTCAAGGGCATTTCAGAAGGCGAGCAATTTTTCGCACCCACGATCTTTTTTGCCCCCCAAGGGTTTTGACCGTCGCGGTGTGCGGAGTCTTGACGCAGACATGCTTGTGTTTCTGCGTGCTCTCCGGTTCGCGCTGTCGCACGTCGACGTTCCTGGCGCGTGAATCGGGGGTCGCCTTCTAGACTGCCCGGATCAATGTTTGGAAGGGTTGAAGGGGGGATTTTTCATCCTTTTCTATATTTTTCTTGTCTGCGCAGTGGAGATGTCCGTGTTCGATAGCTATTGTACTAGTGCCGGCGAATTGAACACGACACGACCTCGCTTAGACGATGGTGATAATCGGTGTTTATAGGGGTCAGTTTTGGGTCGCGCTGCGCCGAATTGTGTGGTGGTGCATCCACTACAACCCTTTGTTCTGCGCGTGCTATCGTTCACCGACAACAGAGAATTCCTTCTGTTCGCCCAAACATAGCGTTCCTTGTGTGCACTTACTGGCGCTACCTTCCACTGACACAAGCCGCGTGAAAACAGGTTCCTTGCTACTCCTGCACCCACCAAATTTGGATCCCGACGAACTTTGTGCCCTCAACGTGTAAATTTGAGCGTGCTTACAGTTTGCTCCGGGCACGCTATGGAAACTGCACAAGAGAGAATAATCCATTGCGCTGACGGGAATCGCATGCGCTGCACCGACGGTTGCATAATGGCGCCAAAGAAGGCTCGGCGAACGGCCGCATGAACCGGGCTATGGAAACTGAACAAGACGTTGACTTGCATTGCCAGCTACAAAACCTGGAGTTGGCCCCGACGACCTCTTCGGACAGTTCGCCGTTCCAACAGTCAGCTGCGGATTTCCCCAGCAAATGGAATCTCGCTTTTCGTGAGAGCTTTGGAGGTTGCATCCAACTGCCTACAGAATTGGCAACAACGTCCGCGAGCGAAGAACCGCTTACGTCCCGGATAGAGTTCCACATTCCTGGCGAGGTGCACCCCACAGCTTCAGCGCATAGCAGTTGCGTGCCAATGGGTGTTTCTTACGCATCATCTGATGACGAGAGTGAGCGGTTGGTGGCCACTGATTACTCGTCTGGACAACAGTCCTATTCCAGTGGACCTTTGCTTCGCGCTATCTCCAGTACTACGAAGTTGGTTGCCACCGACTATTCTTCGGAGGAGCTTTCCACAGCACGGGCGAGTCCAACGATGCGATTCCAAGTCAGAGCCAGTCTGGGTCAGAATCGTTTGGCAGGGGTGTTGCAGAGAGAAGGGCGATACTGGAGATTTTGCCCGCACCTCTGCCAGGCGAAAGACGAAGGTATAGCATGGCAAATAGAAACGCTAGGAGGAAAGAATAGTATAAAAGAGCGAGAAACATGTTGTCCGAAAAAAGACTGCTCATGGTGCGCGGCATGGCATGTTGCAAGGCTCGATGTTGTTACGATGTGTCGCCTGAGGAAGTGCGAAAGGTAAGACAAGGACTGTACGGTAAGAGTCCGGGAGAGCGAGCTGAGTGGTGGATGAAAAGTATTAAGGATTTCATAGTAAATGAGGGTGCACAGAAACGTGTCCGCCCTGTGGAGTTGGAACGTTCAATGTGCGTCAGGGCGTACTACAATGTACTCGGTGTCTCGCGTAATACATTTTACAGCTACAAAAAGCGTTTCGACAATGGCTACGTGCATTCCGAGCATGGCCTGACGGGAAAATATAGGCCAACCAATAAAACGGTCGCCATGCTTGCCAGCATGAGAACGTTCATCGAGTGTCATGCGGATAGCATACCGAATGAGGTGGCTAACCAAGGTGGGGTTTCCAGACCGAACCTTCGACTCCCGGCTGCTTTCACGAAGAGATCAATTTATGAGTCCATCAAATCCGATTTTCTGGCCGTTGGCCTCGATGTCGTGTCTGAGTCCAACTTTTATAACTTATGGCGGAAACACTTTTTCCACGTTTCCCTCGCGCAATCTAACACGTTCACGAAGTGCGCCGTCTGTCATGAACTGAAGGAACGTATACAATATGCTGCTCTTCCTCGAGATCGAGAATGTGTTTGAGACGATATGAAAGCACACCAAAGGAGGCAAGTTGAACACACATTGGACTATAGTCGAGCGAAAACTGATTCCATGGTTCGTCCGAACGAGCGTTTGTGTCTCATCATTGACGGCATGGATCAGAAGAAAACAACTATCCCCTATATTGGTCAAGCGAACTACTCGAAAGCACTTAAGCATGAGATGATGATGAAGACTAATCTGACAGGCGTCATTGCACACGGCAGAGACCCTAGTATATATGTGTACACGTGGTTTTCGTATTTCAAACACGATTTCAACACGGTTGCTACTTGCGTTATGAGAACCCTTGTCGAAATTCAAGGGAGCGGGACGCCACTACCACGGTTTTTGCGCATTCAAACAGATAATTATTGGCGGGAAAACAAGAACAAGTACATATGTGCCCTGACTGCACTGTTGGTTAAGTTCAAAGTTTTTGAAAAGGTAGAAATAGGTTTCAAGCTGGTGGGACACACCCATACAGACGTTGACGCTACTTTCAGCGTTTTCTCRAAGAAATTGAAARACRYAAACGCTTATACTATGGACGAGTTCTTCGAGCTCATAGAGYAATCCCACAAAAAGCCTCCCAAATGTATTTTCCTCGATACAATGGAAGATTGGATTAGTATAGTGGACCCGTGCGTTGCGTCAGACATTACCGGTATTTCAAAACTGCAATTGCTTAAATTTTTGATGGTTGGAGATAGTCCGGGCATGTTGTACAAGGAGTTCTGCGATGATGACAAATGGTTGCCCGAGGAAGGTCCGATTTTTTGGTTCAATCAAAACCCCGATGAAAGCTATGCTGGTCCTTCATGGCCGTTTGACCCGCCTCATGTGCAACCCCTTCCTCAAAATGACTATTTGAATGGCAAATATGGTGTTGTTCGATTCCGCGAGTTGCTGGAGAGTAGGCGGTCGACGTGGTGCACTTACAATGACCATGAGGTGAGTAGGAGAGAAAGAGCTTTGCGTAAATGGGAAGAGGTTATCAAACATGGCGATGAGATCCTCGCCAACAGGTTGTCCTCACAACCCCAGGGAAGTTTTTGGCCACGACCACGGCTGCTCGAAATTGATCAACAACCTTCTCCTCACAGTGTCAACATCGACGATGACAGGGAACCGTTGTTTGTTGGACGAAGAAAAAATCACTCGAAGACTAGTTTCGACCCCCTCGTGCATGTCGACGTGGGCACTTTTCTTATCCTTCGCCCCCCTGACGATAATATGTCCAGTGGTGTGCCAATCTGGGTGGGCAAAGCTCTGTCTCGGGTGGTTGTTGATTGTAATTCGCAAAATTATAATCAAGTGCTAGTGGAATATTGGGTGCCGATTGGGAGAGCAAAGTCGCTCGAACAACTGTATGAGAACGCATGGGAAAAATGATGGAAAATGACTGACTAGACACAATGGCAGGATGCTGACTCGATCGCTTTTGGTTAGGAGAGACCGGTCCGTGGTACAAGACCATTCACAACTGGACTTGTCATTCCTTCCAGTGTTTGACTGAATGCTGAAGTTGCACTTCTCGATCTGGTCCATCTGGTGAAGGTCCATCTAGTGAAGGGAGTGTAGATGGAGGGGACAAGAGCGATTAGTGCACGTCTGCCCGATAGAGTGGGGGAGTGAGATTTTTGTAAAATAACTGTTTGAACGGACGAGAATTCAGAATGGAGCATATTATTTTTCCGATGATTTTGCATAGCGAATTTCGTCCACGGTCTACGGTTTAATATTTTTAGATGGTTGGTGACGGTTCAACAATTTCCGAAGTTAAGTTCATCATGAAGGCGATTTTTGTACTATTTCGATATTTCATTTTCATTTATGTTTGCATTTCATATCTTGTGTAGGGAGTGCGATAGGAGTCATGGACCATCGGCATGATTGTGCATGCCCCATTCACCCTTGTGCATGCGGATTCCGTGGTTCGGGAGGCGATGCCGAAATTGTCGAGTCGATGACAACAGAGTTCAAAAATGACCCGTGGTTGACCGTCGCTCCCTTCTTTGACAAGCCTATCGATGCGTGGTCCGAGGGAGAATGGGATAGAGCCATCTTGGCAAGGAAATGCCCATGGCATAAGGAGTACAAATTTGCTTCCGCGATGGAGTGGGGAAGTCTGATCAAAGTACCTCATTATGCCATTGGTGTGAGGGAACTTCCGTCCCTACGCGCCACGCTCAGGCAGCAAGGAAATAACCGGTTTTACCTTCGCCTGGACAACGTCACGAGGTCACCTCGGGTGTGGTCTGTAGACTTAAAACAAGAGTTGTTGGACTGTGCATCCTACAATCCGTTCTTAGAAGTATATCCGTTGGGCGGTGTCAGAATACAACCAAAAAATGTGTCATATTGTTGCATACGATTGTTTGTGGCCGGTTCCGACTTCTGCAGAGTGTTGTGCGTGACATATTCAAACCGAAAGCGGACTTTGGTAGACGCTGTAGTGCTGCTTTCTTGCAACAACCTTAGAATCTATGGTCCCAACATGGGGAATTTGCGCCTTCTGTACGAGAACGGACAATCCGATTTGGAGATTGTCAGTCGAATTGACAAGGTTCATAAGTGGCATGAGGTAGAGCAAGTCACATGTTGTGCGCGTGACGCCATCGGCAAGTCCTTGGCAGGTGCCTGCAGGTTTGTAAGGATGAAGTACATTTCGGTGTTCTCGAGGGTAGCGACGAAGGGACAACCACAAACCCTTGTTTTCGGGTCGTCCATGAATGTCTTATACGGGTTTGGTTCTAAAGGGACGCGGGGACATCGGTACGAACTTTAAATTTTATAAATGATAGCGTTGTAAAAAGTTTACATTGTTGCGGATCGTAGCTTTTAATTATAGACGTAGTTCAATGCACAGTTGGTTTGTAGCGTTTAATGTAGACGTACTTCAATCTTGCATTTGCGATTTTTTGCACGTGTCGTTCGACTTTGAATTTTTCATGGGTATAACATTTCTTGAAGTGAGACGGAATCCGTGGTACTCACGTGCATTTCAGTTTCATATGACAATGCCATATCGGTTTATGATTTTTGTCAAAGTGCGCCGGAATCCATACATAACCCATCTAGTTTACCGTGTGATTGCATTGACTCATCGATGAATCTCTAGTTTCGCCTTCACACAATGTCATGTGTAGTACGTCTGAATCAATGATCAGTGATAGTTCATCTGTTGTTCAGTGAGGTTATTCACAACCCTGTCTAGTGTCTCATTACGTCTGTTGTTCAAGTGCATTTCAATTTATGACAATGACATGTCAGTTTCGTTTTTAAAGTCACATAAATTGTCGAAGTGTGATAGAGTCCAAAATTATCGAAGTGTCACAGTGTTGGAATCCATCCTTAAATCACACCGAACAGACTGAGTGTCACGTCTTTTAATAAGTAATACTATGTACTAGTACACAAATTATTGAAGTGCGATGGAACCCATAGTCACTCTACTTAAAACGTAATCTCGTTTGCTGTGTGATTCGTTTGTTGTGTGATTGCCTAACGTTTAAAGTTTACTCTTCGATCGATTTAATAACTTATAAATTACTTAGTGCGACGGAATCCATACTTAGTCTAGACTGTTAGTACTTAAACCATCTGTGTGCTTGGCAATGCCTTAAATGTCCCACTTCCATTGAGTTTCAACGATCGATTTAATAAGTTAACTTAAGTTAGTATACATTTAATAGAGTTGAAGCAAAAATTATCGAAGTGCGACGGAATCCATACTAGACTATTAGTACTAAAATCATCTGTGTGCTTTCCTTAAATGTTATACTACGAGTTTCAATAAATTTAGGGAAGTCACAATGTCATCTAAAAGAGGTCCGACTCAATGCTGACACTAAATTGAGCAAGGTAAGAAGAAATCGAGAGTTCAAGAATTCATGTTCTAGCCGTAACGGCTTTTAAGTTACAAAATTGATGGAAGTGCAATAAAATTCACACTTGATCCATCATGATCAGTAAGTGATTGCCTTGAATCTCAAGTTTAGATTCAATTTATGGCCTCTCAATTGCATTCTTCGGGTTCCTGAGTTCCATTCAGGTCCAAAATATAGCGATTTTAACATGAAATTAATAGCTTGCGAGTACCAATTTAAAATATAATGTCATGTTTTAACAGATAACATGTTAAGAGTAGTTATGGAAAGGGTCATTGCGGCGGTTCGAGAGATCGTCAGAGAGTTGACTTCCGGTCAAACCAAGTTGCTGCGTTTTGTTTGGCCGCCATTGTGGGGCCCTCAGGCGCGTCAAGGAATCTAGACCCTCTCGCGCGAGTCTGTGAGCACCCTTCTTGTGTCTAAGCGACTCAATCCTGAGAGGAACGTGGCAGGCGGGATTGCAACCCGTAGGACCGCAGCAAAGCCTACGTGGGAGGTTACTCCACCAATTGCGGGAGCTTTGCCGGAGCCTAGGCGAGGCTCCGGAGGCAGGGAATTGAAAGGTAACTACTGCTTTCCCTCTAAAAACCCAGATTATAGCCCCTACCTGTACTGCTTGTTGTGTTTTGACTAAGTATATTGCCTGCACTATACTTTGACTTTGGGTTTGACTTAAGGATACAAACCAGATCAAGTAAAGGAATGTTTGTTTAAGTTCAGTTTCAGCTTATTGATTGAGAGAAAGCAGATTGTTAAAAGAGATCGCATCTGGGAAAGGTAGGATGGAGGGTTGGTTTGCATGAGGTTTGACTGGGTCATTAAGGCTGGGATGTCCCCATAAGTTCGGGGAGACTAAGTGCTTTATTTATTTTGGATATGCATGGAGCGTCAGACCCTTCTATAAGTTTAGGGGTTCTGATTGCTCTGGAGGCTGGGATGTCCCCATAAGTTTGGGGAGACCCAGGGTTGTGGCTTTGCATGGAGGGTCAAGCTGTTCTATAAGTTCAGGTGGCTTGACTGCTCTGACTTGCGAGGGTTTGATTGTGTTTGATTTTCAGGAACTCAGGGCGCTCTACAAGTTTAGGTACCCTGAGTTGCCTTGTTTCTTGGGTTTTCTAAAGTTTCCTTGTTTCTGAATGAGGGGCCTGAGTTGTTCTGTAAGTTCAGGTGGCTCAGTCTCTCCCTGCGTTTATTCTGAGGGGGTAAACATTGGCAAAGGGCAAACCCTTCTGTAAGTTCAGGGGGTCTGACTCAATGCCACACACATGGTGGTTCAGAGAGAAATGAATTTGGCAGAGAGTTAGATCCTTCTGTAAGTTCAGGGGGTCTAAACAAGGACATGTATTGTCCGTTTGTGTGGGAACATGCACTCACAACACAATGTCAAGAACGACAAAGTTAATTATTTATTTGTATTCTAAGGAAAAATGGAAGTACTTAGTTACGATAGCCAACACCTAAAAAGGATCTTCATTCATTTTAATATTTTGATATTATCAGTACATTACYACAATYTGGGCTTAYAMAGAAAACAAAAAMAGAAAAACAATMTGGATCYTTTTTGGTAAATCCCCACAGCAGAAAATTGGGGCAGCAGGACAAATGCGGCATGACGGTCCTGACAGGCTGCTGATTGTTTCAGAAAATGATGAACTCATCATGACCATCGTCTGTGTACAATTGCATAACCAACACACTAAGAGAACATGATTACAAACTGAACGTACTGGCGCGCAGGTCGGGCCTGCGCCTGTACTGTGCTCGTTATTGGGYTGACGCTTGTACCCCTCCCGGTACCAGGTCCCTGCACGTTCCCTCCCGGTACCAGGTCCATCACACTCACCTCACCCATGTCGACTAGGCGCAGCAAGCCGATGCTGGACGTTGTCATCGCCTGTGAGTCAGTACACTCGATCTCCTCTTCGATGCTGGACGCTTTTTTTTTTTTTCTTTCTAAAGAGAATCTTACCGTTCTGACTCCTTATCCATTCTTGGGAGCATCAGTCCGGTTCCTATTCCCCCGGCAAGTCAAATGGAATACCATGGGCACTCACACACACGCTCCTACCCCTTATGATAGGAAGGTTCGAGGGACGACATTGATTACTTCCGGAGGGGAGGGTGTACCACCCCTCACCCCTGCCTGAGTTAGCCCGTTCTACTACCGTTATGTGTGTGTGTGTGTGTGTGCGTGTGTGTGTGTGTGTGTGTG
>BFEA01000754.1:347321-370293 GCA_003427395.1 Chara braunii | reverse complement strand
GCATTCCCCCCACAATGTTTTTTTTTTTTTTTTTTTTTTTTTTTTTTCCCTCCCCGGAATATACAGGGGTTCCGGACAGGCATCCGGACAGGGGTTCCGGACCGGTCCAGATATTCCAGACTATTCCGGTTTTCCGGAAGTCCGGATGTCGCCGGGAAGTCCGGGGTCCGGGGTCCGGATTCGGTTTGGAGTTCGGTCCGGGAACGCTATGAATTTAACTTATGTTCCGAACGGCTCACCACCGATTTTGGGTTCTAGCGAGTGGTGCAGTGCGGCTGTTTTCTTCCCTCTGTGCATGTCGCTGCAGCAACTGTGTTTCGTGCCACGCCCTGTGTTTATGCTGGCTCCTCTTGGAGTGCGGGCAGCCAGTTATCCGCATTTGTTTTTTTTTTTTTTTTTTTTATCGATCTCCTCCATCATTGTTCTTTTCGTTGTCAGTTTGTGTCGTCTCCATTGGGAGTGCTAGTATGCGCCAGCTGTCTACTGCTTTGTTTTTTGTCTTTCCTTTTTTKTTAAGAAAGAGAAAAAAAAAGAAAAGAGTTCCGATCTATTCGTGGGGAGCAACACGTGCTGGGAACCGGGGCCAGCGTCCCTCATGAAATTATGCAGGAAATTTTTGAAATACCGGGGACATTACCCGGCTCCGGCTCAATAATGATGATGATGGTCCATTCGGGAAAATGCCTCATGGACCACTACTAACCTCCCATCTACCGAACCCCCACATTCCAAGTTATGGCACAGGCCTAASCTTTAAGCAGCCATAGCTGTCCTGTTYGTARTGCCAAGCCTATAYCCGGCCTSACGCTCCCAACATGCTAGGTTACAGGGCAGCGAGACCCACCCCAGCTCCAAACATCGTTGGCCTGGAAGCCACCCCCGATTAGCCGCTGGATTGTCTTCCACCCTCGACGAATCCCCAGATCTCTCTACCAGGCCTCACCCTCCTGCCTTCTTTTCTAGTTTTTTTTTAACAACAAAGCCAGACATTGCCCCGTTCACTCGTACCCAAACCAGGATCTAGGAACCGGACTCAATAGGGATGGGGGGAAGGGGTCAGGGAAGTACGAGAAGGGGCACATAGGGTCAGTAGGTTTCATCGTTGATCTTTGCTATCCCCAACACTGGTCAGCATCGTTCTGACATTGGCTATAAACTAGAGCACTGATCACAGCATCGTCGTCTGAAGCCGGAGGGCCAAGCACATAATATCATATAAGATCTCTCTTTCATTCTCTCTTTTGATTCTTAAGCAAAAAATAAAAATAAAAAAAATCACGAACCGTAGAATCATTACAAAATGCGCTCTTTACGCATCTCCATTTTGTTTAGTGTCCAAATGTACCGCACCTACCGGCTATAGTTCGAATTTGGTCACAATAGGTATGAGATGGAGAGGGTCGGTGGGTGCCTATTAATTTTGTTGCATTAAATGTATTCAATCTGAAACTGCCAGGCACCTACCGACCTCGCTTTCATTTTCATAAGAGAAGATACAAGACGAGTAGCATCAACTGGGGCATATTCATCCAAGGAACGTGAATGTTTGACCTCCAAGTAGTTCACAACTACTAACCAGGATTTTGTTTGTGTTAGGGAAGGCATGTGATTCGTCACGAAAAATATGTCTCCCATATACTCTTTTTTTCTTTCTTTGACTCGTATACCTAATAGCACTCATACATACACAGACAAAAAAATATATATATTCAAAGGATGCGCAGACCCTATGACATTCTGGGGGATCCCCGTACGATGTGTTAACCCTCACTTAGATTATATGTCCCTTGTGCATCGAAATTTGTATTACTTATTTTCTTTCACTAATATTTATCTTATGTAAGATACAATGTATGGTCTCTCTCTAAATGCATGATCTGAATAAGTTCAGATCATGTATTGAGAGATCAGGTCTCTCAGACACGTTTGCAGCTAATGTGTGGGAACATCATCACCAAAAATTATGCAAACAACCATAACAGTCCTCACACCGTCGACAACCAGAAATGCAGATGGTGGATCGTATACGACAATCTATCACATTGGAAAACGAAACTCTCTTATTGCGAAGGAGAAGAAATCGGTGTGGAGAAAATCGATCATCGGTAGCCAATGTAGAGATGACAGGAAAAAATACATTGTCTCTAAAAGACAAAGCTTCATTGCGTTTAGAATGGTTCGCATTGGATGATATTGAGCCAAATACAGATGAACGACGGACTGCTGATGTGGTAACGACACTCAAAGAAATGCCTTTCAGAAAGGATTTTGCAGCTGCATTGATTACATTCATGAACGAGAACTTGTATGATGCACCCACGGCGGATACTGTGATAAGAACTAGATCACAATTAGCAATAGCATGAAGAGATGATGGTAGCAATAGAGGATCATTAGTGCAAATAGCAAGAGCGACCGCGAGATTTAATGGAAGGGCTGTGCATAGTAATGTCATAGTACGAGCAGGGGAGGACGATAATCGGTATGCATCAGTAGCTATGTTTTTCGTCGTGCAAGGCAGGCGAGATGGAGTTTCTCATTCAAATGAGTGTGCCTATGTGCAGTGGTATAAAGAAATGAGGAGACAAAGGTGCTCGACCACAGGTTGCCGAATTGTGAAATGGGAGAAAACGCACAATCGACAACACAGCAGCGTAATTTCGATTGATACGATAATTGATGATGTACACATTGTTCCTTTTTTCAGAAAGCCGCGTTGGGGAACTGACGAATTTGCTGTCCAAAGAGAAGACAGATTCTATGTCAATGAATATGTGTTATAAAGTGTAATGTTTTTTTATCACAAAAGTGACTGTAGTTGTTTTGTACAAGCAATAAACAGAGTAGTGTTTTCATATATTTTAGTAGAAAATTATCCTTAGTATTCTTTTGGTACATTTAGAGAGACTAGGTAGTGAAGATTCCTACTTTGTTTTTTCACCCCACTCTCGTTCTATTTTTTTCTCTCGTTCATCTCTTTATCTAAATATCTCGTCCCCTTCTATCCATTTTTTGTTTGCCTCGCATGTACAAGACCTTGTCATGGAAATACATGCTTACACAGAGGATAAATGTGTTTGTGGCGCAACAAGGGTGAATAGTTAAAGCACTTCGGTGATATTCAATTTTTCTGTAGTCCGATTGTTTTTTTTCCTCCCTCTCTCAGTCTACCTCACTCTCTCTCTGCAATTACCTAACTGAGGTTTTGTGATGACTATATGATGATTGCTTCTTGGTCTCTCTCTCTCTCTCTCTCTCTCTCTGTCTCTCTACATATTCATCCTTATGTAAGCGCTTGTATGGTTCAGAGAGCGAAAACATCAAAGAGACAATATGTGCATGTATGTATTGTGGTCCTTTGTTGAGCTGTATATTTGAACTGCGACAATATGTAAAGCTTTGTATATTTGAGCGAAAACATCAAAGACACAATAAGTGCATCTAATCTCCAAGTGTGTATTTTGTGTTTTATATATATATTTTTTTCCTTGTTTTTTTTATTGTAGGGCTACAATTTTTTAATTATGTTTTCGAAAAAACTATTGTGGGTTCTTTTACAAGTGAGGTATATCTTGACAAGTTTAGAGTCAAATTGAATTAAAAAATAATAAAAATCATCAAAGACTGCGGTGAAAACAAAAAAGTAATCCTCCTCCTCCTCGACGAGCAGGTACCCCCTTGCTATTCTTCTTCTTTTTCTTCCTCCTCGCTGATAACTAGAAGGATTGACCCCATTCCTCCTCCTCCACTGCGGGGGGGCTCCTTCTTTTCCTCCTCCTCTTCTTCCTCAACCCATTCTACTCCTTCTCCCAATCTTCTTCCGCCTTTTGCTCTTTTTTTTTTCCTTGTTGGGATCCTCTATCGTCTATGCCCCCTCCTTATATTCCTTTTACTCTTCTTATTCTTCTTCCTCTTCCTTCTCTTTATCTCCCTCCTCCTCTTCTTCTTCTTCTTCATCCTCCTCGTCACCGTGTGTAGCAGCGGACCCTTCATTAAGCCTCACCCCTCTCCCTCATTTCGTGAAATTTTATTCGTATTTGCTCAGAATAACCTAAAAAATTTTTTTTTTTCTTGGGCGGTCTAGGGTCGTACAGACCCCCACCATTTTTTTTTTCTTTTTGTTTTTAGCCAGAAAGCTGTTGTCCATGCTCCCAGACAACTTCATCCCGACTGTCTTCTGGAGACGTCCGGGGGAGACATCTTTGGATTGGTTTTATGACAGCCTATATATATATATAATTAGTTTGTGGTGATTTTCATCATCTATTTTTGAATCTCATTGTTTTCATTGCAACTGACATATACTATATCTTCCTTGCTAGGAAAACTAATAATTAGGTGCACCCGTCGTGAGGTGAGTGGCCAAATGAATCATTCGATACTCTATTTATCGGTTTCTTTTTCTATCTATCTCACATAGACGCACATATAAAGATATATAATGAAGTGTTCGTTCGTGATTTTTTTCATGACGTCTACAATTATCGGAGCTCAGGGTGTTCACTGCCTTCAATGCCTTAAAATGTGTTGAGCCTTTAAGTGTCATGAACGCATCGAACCTCTATTGATAATTATTTTTAGGAGAACAAATTATTTATATTCAAGCTTGTGTTTTTACTTTTTACTTTATTTGTTTCAATCTCACGAAGATATAATTATGAACATACATACGAGCATGTAACAATGCAAAAATATATATAATAATTATTTTTTATAAAATACRCRYTATGGTCGGTAGGTGAATACTAATTTCAACACAATCAATGTGTTACGACARAAAGTTGTRTACACCTAYTGACCTTATCTGCTCCTATCAACCCTTCCTATCTACTGTGAATGTGGAAGSAAACAATAAATTAAATATTTTTGTTTGTACTWGAACATTTKTAGTTTACATTTCGAGTTTTTATGTTTACATTGATGAACGACAAGAAGGGTCGGTAGGTKCACATATGATTTTGAGGCTTAACAYATTYATTGTGTATAAATTAGTATGCACCTACCAACCATTGCATAAGTTTTACATAACCATCAAACATAATTTTCATTATGAACGATAACAAGGGTCGGTAGGTGCATATGATTTAGATGCTTAACACCTTGATTGTGTAAAAATTAGTATGCACCTACCGACCATTGCAGAAGTTTTCATTGATAACCATCAAACAAAAAAGTGATTGTGGCATGTTTTTATTTACAAAACTTGTGTGTCGTTCATCAAAGGTGCACAAACTACCCGACAAAGTTGATGGAATCTACGTTAAAATACTTTGAACCTACAAATTCATGGTACATAACAGTTATTAAGCAGACACGTGACTGAAAAAATTTTCACTATCATCGGTGTTTCGGATATGTCGAACGGAATGGAGTGCAACAGACTTGTTAAAATGAAGGTGGTGGTGTTCATGTACACAATGATGTGTTAAGATTTTTATTTCGTTTTTTTTTTTTTTTTTTTTTTTAAACATTCAAATAGCATGAAGTATATTTTTCGTCGGTTTAGTGACATACTACATTGCTCAAAGTTAGCATGCAAGTATTAACTACAATAAAATGAGTGTGTCCACCCTCACATTGGAGTGGTGCATCAAAGCAGCCATAATGCATTCCACATATATATTGTTAAATCATTTTATTATTCCTTGAATCGCTGCATTCTTATGAAGTACTCTCTCTTTCTCTGATTGTTTGTATGTCTGTCTGTTTCTCTCTCTCTATGTCTTTACCGATAAAAAAAACCTGACCTATTGCAATCCAATTGCTTTCTTCACATATTTTTTTCCTCTCATGAACTTGTGGTCAGACGCCATGTCGGACGCAATAAGGAGTGGCAAAAGGACGACACCTGCGAGAAGTACAGTGATGATGTCATTTAAAATCCCTCGACGAATCCCATCAAGTTCTGCTGAAGGTGTTACAGAAGACGTTACAAAAACTCATTCCGAGTCGATGCAGAAGAAAACGACAACTATATCAGAGGACCAGGAGACACAACTGAGTCCTGGACAACGTATTGAGATCGACCTCACAAAGCAAAATGAAATTGATATATCAGATCCGACGAACGATTTTCAATACCTTGGAAACGATGGACAGAAACATGAACCGATAACGCTGAAAAGTTTGCAAGAAGGAAAAGTTGCGCTCTTGCAAGATGCGTGGTATGCGGATGCATATGATATGTGTCCACACGCAGGACATCGTTGGGATCGCATAGGAGGATTGTGGGGGTGCGCATCAGAGACGAGGAAAAAATATGAATTTATTAGAGAAATGAATATATCATATTTGCTTCCTTGCAGCTTCGTTACTTCAATTGGTGAAAGTCTGAGTCTGCAAGAATTTCACATCGCGCGTCCGAGAAATGGCAAGTGGTTGCACGACACTATGATTGATTGTATTTTACAGTCAATTGTCGTAGATGTTGCACAGTCGGTTGGACAGAGCGCTGTTTTTGTATGCTCGGAGATGTGGTACACACACATAGAAGGAAAACAGACAGTTCACAAAACAATGACAGACTGCAAGCAAAGACTGGCTCAGGGCCGGCAAAAAAATCTGGTTTTTTCGTACGCGCCGAAGATTTGGGACAGCAAAATAGTTCTCCTTCCCGTTTGGAACGAGAAACATTGAACATTGTTAGTGATGATTAATGTAGGTGATTTTGTTAAAGGAACCATTAAAAACGGTAAGGAGAGACCGACTATGATGTATTTCAACTCGTTGTGAAGCATCTCTGAGCCGAATTGGAGTGCATTGCGCTGTTGGATCCGTGATGAATTTCTGGTTCACAATGCAGAGGGACGACTTCCTACACACTCTGAAGAAACAACATCGTGGGCTGCGTGCAGCAAATCGTTTGGCAAATACATGATCCGTGTGAAGTGTGCACAGCAAGACAACGAGGACGATTGCGGGCTACATACATGTGTTTATAGACAAAAGATCATCAGACACTTTGTTGAGTTAACGTCTGACGATCATATTTATGGAGAACTAGTTGAGAGTGTCATAAACAGAATGAAAGTTGATTCTCATGTTGTCTCAGAAAAGCGTGCCGAATTCATGGAATGTATAGCGAGACATATCGCAAAGGAGAAGAAACTCGATGACGTGAAGATAGGAGATGTAATGAAGATATTATTTGAAGGGGAATTAAAGGAGGACACTGACAATCCTTAAGGGTATATTTTTGTTCATCGATACGATCACTCATGAGATTGGATTCTCATTTGAGTGAAATGATGAAGATTAAAGTATTTCTCTTTAAGCATAAACAACAAGAGGATAGACAACAGGATGTTGTTGCGCAGATCGAGATCGAGATGGATAGATAGATGGATAGATAGATAGATTGATAGATATACACAGAGAGAGAGAGAGAGAGAGAGAGAGAGAGAGAGAGAGAGAGAGAGAGAGAGAAAGAGAGAGAGAGTCGTACATTAAAGGTGGGTGTTCGCCAACGTAGGATTGCCATGACAATGAAAGGGTGTCTATTGCGGGTGATACAAACAATTATCGAGGTGCTAATTGAAATGTCGATGCTTGACATTGTACCAATTTGGATTTTTGCGCCGCATAATGACATCGAAGATTGTAACTGTCTTCTCCTTTAATAATTTTGTTAATTGAATGAAAATAGTRTAATAAGTATGTTRARCTCACTGTCTGCATAACTAAACTTGTGTTGTTCTCAAACATTTTCATTTTTGAAGTTGTTATCGACAATGTCATTGTCTGAGTCAAAAGTTGAGAATAAGTGATCTACCGTTTAGTTTTGTAGAATCTTTTATAAACACGCCTTGGGTCGACTTTTTAGCATGTCTTGGTCGCTGGGTAAGAGAGTATATCATGTTCCTTGAAAATGATATATTTTTGGTGTATGTGTAGGAATACAAAGGAATAATTAAGTTGTTGAAACTCAATACATGGAGATTCTCACTTTATTGTCTTTATGCTCAATTTGCAGGGAAGATTGATCTTGAATACACAACATTACGAGTGATTCGTAGTTCCAAAAAAATGGCTACGAAACAAAAATACGATGATGTTTGCAGGAGAAGGCGGGAGCATCGTGAAGAAAAACAAACACATATCAGACAAGGAAAGAAAACCGACATTGAAAGGGGAAGCAACGAAGATGATATGCGGTATGAAGCAAAAGGCTCAAACCATATGAAACAAAGGAAGACTATATATCACACGTTATTGAGAAAGACATCAACACCAAAGATGAGAGAAAGGTCACGTGGGACTCCCTCCATATCAACACCCATAAGAAATGTTGGTCGAAAAAAATTTGCGGGGAGAGTGCCAAATGCACCGAGAAAGGCCAAAAAGAAACGTATGTTTGTTGATATAGAGACAATGGATATTCGACGCTCGGAAGTGTTCCCTGTATATAGACATGAACAATTGGACAGAAAAAAGAAAGAGAAGGAAAAACAACATGTAAAAATGAACAAAGAGATTCCAGTAGAAAAATCAGAAGTAGAGACTTGTTTTGAGGAAAGGAGACAAAGTCATGGAGAGAGAGATCGTACGAAAAGCAAGTCAAGGCATGACTCATTTGAAGGGAAAAACCAGTTTTGTGACTTGGAAACAAAGGGTCAGCAAGTAGCAAGTTCAAAAAGTTTGAAAGACAGATCAGACCCGAACGAGGAGTCCCAATCATTTGCAGAAGAGGACGACGAAGAGGGTGAAGAAGAGGACGGAGAAGAGGACGAAGAAGAGGACGAGGAAGAGGCCGAAGATCTTGAAAAAGATGAGGATATTTTACAGGGGGATCATGAAGACGATGATGAACATACGGAGCAGTTTCGTTCATCAAAGAAAGGTATATATACATTTTTATAAAAACAAGTTATTGTTTATCAATGAGCAAGTGTGTTTCATAGTATGCATCATTAAAATGATGTAAACGATAAAAAAGAAACTACGTAAGAGTGAAGAAAAAAGTTCAACATACACTTAAGGAAAAAAACAATTTGACACTCTCTCGTCAGCAATGTGTACAAGTTTGTTTTCAAGTCAAGTACGGTTGGATAAAGGTGTGTTGTGACAGAGGGAATGCGTAAAGTACAATTGCAAGTTTGTGTTTTTTTTATTAATGAAGTTATTCTTCAAAATAATTATCACAACGAGTAATATATTGACCTTTCATTCGGTGTYGGTATYTTGTTGGTTCATTATKAAATATKKGTGTTTTCAATAAAGATCGYCAGAAGTGCAAAACAAGCAAACSAGAGATGCMGGAAAKRGAGATGGATACWATTTGCACCACCACGAYGGGACAAGGATTACAAATGACAAAGAAAAATAAAAACAGAATTTTGAGTTTTGTCGCGAAGGCGTACTCGTATATGTCTGCAGGTGATTGTACTTTTTATCCGAATGAGGAACAATTTCTTCAGTCTGTTGTATCGACAACCAATAAACTCGGTGATTGGGCAGTGGAAGGGATGACATTGTATATAGAAGAATGTGGAGTGCGACAAATCTTTGTCGAATGCAACAGAGTAATGACAACAATCAGGGGTGAGATCACATGGAGCCTGAAACATGAATTTTGGGCGGAGAAGGGATACCCTCTTGTGAGAGCCAATCAAACAGATAAACAAGATGATGTGAGAAGAAAAATGAGAGACGAAATGTCAAAAAATATGACATGGAGATKTAGTGGGAGAGAGTCGTGGGGWGATCCGGCGTTCCAGCAAGCGCTCACWAGGGTGTTCCAACACGCGAGGAAAGGACATGGAGTAGGAGTATCATTGCAACAACTYGCATTTGCAGAGATGGTCATACGCAACGATGTAMTGYAGACTCGTCCGGGAGGATGTATAACAGACAAAATCTCTGAGTTGACTGCCATCAAGAATCATATCATTAAATCGATCCACGCACGAGACAGAGTTGTAAATTTCAACATCTTCAACCTCGACCGCTCTACAACTGTGGCAGACAAAGCGCTTCTTCTTTTCCAAGCAGAAGTGTCAGTCAAACAAGACGGTGACATACGTGACATTTTGTTCGTCGACGAGGATTTCACTTTTCACCACAATGGTTCAACTGTGTTGTGACGAGRGAACGCATGAAGGAAGAAGATGCACATCMTGAACGTCATTAATTAGATGTATCTTTACGCTCGTYTTCTGTTATGTTATTTCTTTTGTCTATTRATGTGTTTTTAAAGGACGGGTARGATCATGCGTACATAATATGCTTAAGACGCACTCTTTCGATCGGATTATCATCRCAAGTCGCGATATTTGTATTCAGCGGTGTATTGAGTGACTTTCCYATARTCGAATCAACCTCTGTCTGCTCGTCATTTACATTTTRTACGAARAAGAAATACTTTGTCAAAAAYTATTTTTTATGTGGTGGATAGYAYRTGATGACATGTTATTTATTTTAAATCTGATATTGAGTGGTTGTTTTTGCCAGTATATCCGTATGATKCTCAYATTTGTCATAAAGTAGARTTGTCATATTTCATTTCATTTCTCTATGGTARGCTTGTTTTTTTGGTGATATTGATTGATAGGAATGCCGAATATTGCAGTGCAACACAAGTTATTTATTTTAATAACTTGGATAGTCCCTTAATTCACGTAGTTGAAGATGGTCAGTAACATGTTSTTCACATTTTTTTTATTAAACTTTTYTTAGTTTTGCTTAAYCCTTGAAAGTCGTGTTCTTGTCACCGCGAACTTCAATGACATGGCTACACAAGTGAACTAGACAGGGGATGCTAGAAAGATAACTTTGGTATGGTTCGATTTTGTGGACTTTGCATTTGTAGATAATCTTATTCTCTCGGAAGCATGGGTAATTTTATGTCGCTGCTACGTAAAAATTCTTCTCCTTCGCTCTGACCACCAATACGTTCAACAATAGTCTTGCTCTTTCGTTATGGGTGACATTACTCTTAAGCTCACTTGGTATGGTTTTACACTTTGTTTTTCTGTATTTGGGGGTTTATCTTGTTGTTTATGTTTAGTTATCTCAAACTAAATCTATAATATTGTTTTCTGTGTTTTGAGAAAACATTGAATTTTAGACTGTTCAAAAACAGAATTTGAGGACTTTCGTTTTACATTTTAGTAGCAAAAATTGCCACAAATTGATCTAATCATTATTTGTACAATATCAAGTGTAATATGAATTTTAAGGAATGAATACATTCCATGTACGTTCAGTGACGGTTTTATAATGTTATTATATTTTAACACGGACTATGTTTTGTTGACATGCACGTGAGGGGAATGTTCGAGGAGGTTATACCTTGATGTTTGTGCATGTATCGATGAGTTCAGAAACAAAGGGAAAACTTTATTATTTGCAGAAATATTTAGGTATTTGCCCCTGCTTTAAAATTTGTTATAATTACCTTTTATGACCGAATGGGCCAGAGGGCTTAAATTTAATCATCAACCTACCACAAGAAGTGTCGGATAGTATCATTTTATAAGAGAAATAGTACCAACACAATTTCACTTTTTGTTTTTTTTTTAGTCATCATATTTTACACATTGTAATATATGTATATATCTATATATATAATATATATATAAACTCCGACGAAACAGTTTGTCTCAGCCCCTCGTTATTTGTCCTCTTCTCTCTCTCTGCCTACGGTTTTACCGGGCAGTTCTGTTTGTGACGATATATATATATATGTATATGTATACATATATATATAAATATATAATGTGTATATAAATATATATTTTATCAAATACAACAACATCGGAAACCGATGGTAGAGAGGACGAAGCAAACAACAAACCAAGGGGTTGGGAAAAAAAAATTTATGTATCACTTTCACTGACTTATATATATACATAAACGTCGTCGGGATTAAACACTTCTCAAAAACGATATTACGCTCTAATTTATAATCGTCCTCAGTCTATTATCACGTATCTAACAATGTTTGCACATGAGGTCGGTAGCTGCATATAATTTTACGACTTAGCTATCTGTTGCAGAACATAAATTTAGGCACCAACCGACCCTGAAAAGTGTCGACTGGAACAAATGACTTATTGACACTTAACAATTTGACAATGTATGTGCTCCCGAGACATTCATCACTCTTCAAAGAAACAAAGATAGAGAAAAAAATATACAAATTTTGTTATATGATTAAAAAAAGTTAGTTCAATATTTTTTTTTTTTTTCCACATTTGATATATACATATATATATATATATACGTATCATCAGACAGAACTGCAAACTGAACAGTTGGCAAAGAGAAATAATAAAAGAACCAACGAGGAGTTGTGACAAACTGTTTCGTCGGAGTTTCACCAACTTATATATATTAGAAAGTTCTAAGTATTAAGCACTTCTCATAAATGGTATTGCGTTTTTGTTTCACAATCATCTTCAGTCTTCTATCATGTTTCTAACAATGACATTGCTCYTGTGGTCGGTAGGTGCATATTGAATGATCGACTTTGCATATCCGTTGTAACACATAAATGTAGACACCAACCGACCACAAGAAGTGTCACCCGGAATAAAAGAACTATTCACACTTCACAATTTGAAAAATAATATGCTCCCGAGGCGTCCGCCGTCATGGAAAAGAACAAAGATATTGAATACAAAATAATAAAATGTAGTTACCGAATTTACAAAAAATAAGTTCTCACTTACTTCAAAAATATTATTCGCCTTTCCTGTTGGTCTGTCAACTCTGCAGTTGCACAAGAAAGCTGCGAGACAGACACATATCGATTTCGGAATACACTTATTGAACTGCGTTTGAATAAGAAGGTGCAGTTGAATAAGAATGTGCGTGATTTTGGTAGATAATGTAAAGAATGTGCGTGATTTTCTGTTTTGACAAACAAAGTTCGTTACCGCCTTCTATTCAGAGAGAGAGAGAGGGAGAGGGGAAAAAAAAAAAAAAAAAAAAAAAACTGAACATATGTAAATATCTTACATATATAAACTCTAAAGTTCATTTCCATGACATCCACATAAACTACACAATCCTAAACATAAGTTGGTGTTTATGATAAGAGCGCTAGAATGAAATACTAAATGTTTTGTCAGCCTACATATGCTATTTTTTTAACATAATGAATAACCATATTATTCCAACATGATTCCAATATGATTTCAACATGATAACAACTGTTTATCAACAGATTTTCAACACATGCGCAAAATGTTCAACAGAATATCAACTGTTGTTAAATTGTTTGTATACAGTTTAAAACAACCATAACAACACAGAGAACATGATCAATGTTTCACCAAACCAGATTGATTGACTTTCTGTTTATATTCATGAACCCCTTCGTCAAACAGTTTATAAACTGTTAATAATCTGTTGTTATTCGCAAAGGTATGTGATAAACTTGCTTTCAATAACACGACATTTTTTTCTGTTGATGTAAATAACGCACGTTCAACCGCACTTCTGTGACGGTTTAGTATCGTGTGCATTTTTTATTGTTTTTTTGTTTTTTCCTTTTCTCGAACACTTTCGTCTCCACCCTTCTTTTATTGCCCATTTGTTTTTTTTTTTGCCCAATCAACCCCTTCGTCTCATTACATAGCTCGCCCATCCATTTTCTCAAACGTGCACCTCTGTGACCCGCGCAGCCACGAGAACATCACGGTTCACTATCGCGGACCACGTAAAGGTGAAATGAGGTCACGTGCGCCACCATTTCCACGCAGTAGTGAACTGCATTGCTGGGAACTTAAGAGCATAAATTTTTCAGCACATACTTGTTGGAAACGTGTTGGAAATATGTTGGACCAACGTTGAACACATGTTGAAAACATGTTGGCCTCATGTTGCTAAACAGTTGGAAACATGAACCCGACCCTCCTAAACGGTTGGCCGCATCATTTCACGTACTTCCAATGCTGGTCCAGTGTTGTGCCCAAGTTGAAAACTAGATGAAAATTTCCCACAATTTTTATGTTGGCGCCCCCAGCATATCGCATGTCATGTCTCATACCCGTTTCTTACCTTTACTCTGTTTTCCTCCGGTTCCGCGGCCTCCGGTCCCACAGCCTCGAGGAGTCGGCTGTCGTGAGTTGGCCTCATGTCCCTTTTCCACCGGCTCCGCAGCTCGGTGGTGCTTTTGGATCTCGTCGGGTTTGTTCTAGGACCTGAGATCCGTCTCTCGGTCAGCCTCGCTCATTTCGCTTTCCCCACCCGAGTCTCTCTCGTTATGTTGTTCTTCCCTTGTCTCGATCCCAGTTGATGACTTGGTCTCGTGATAGATGACCGTCACCTTCAAGCCCATGGTCACCCCGTCTCGTCTGCACCTCCGCTCAGTCCTGTCGCGCGCTTTGGAAATGGCAGCCTGCAGCCATTCATCACCTCGCATCTCCTCCTCTCTCCCCCCTTCTATGTAGACCTTCAGTCGGACTACTTCTCCCCCATCATAGTTCAGGGTCGTCGTAATCAGAGGGCCTTCACCCGACAGTGGAACCCAGCGCACCGTGTGCCGCCAACACCCAGGCCTATAGCCGTGTAGTGCCAACCCCACAACTACTCCCCACTATAAATAGTGAGTGTCGATACTCGACGCGCGCATGCACGATAGGCCGACCGATCTCTCACCTCGCCACCCTGCTCTCCACCACGTGAGAACACTGGCCAACCCAGGCGACCGAGAGCGGAGGGCCTGTTCCACCAATAGATCTTACCGACCAAAACAACAAACGCACTTCTCTGTGCCCCTGTAAAGAAAAACGGAAAACCGCTTTCGCTTATAAAGATAATGGAGACCCTGTGTCTGCCGTTAGTGCCAATGTGCAGTGGTCCTATAACGGGATACCGGCGGATCTCCAGCCCTCTTCAAATCGTATCATCAGCCTACCTCTATCGGGTACCCGTGTCCGATGGCAAGGAGGGGGCTTATGACCCTTCTGAGGGATGATAAACCTCCTACCAATGCGGCCGCGGGTCGCCCTCCCCTTCTTTTGGAGCCTAACCACACGGCGTCAGTTCGGAGCTCACCCGCTGAATATATGCAAGGCAGGCCTACTTTGGCCATGCGCCGCTGACTCATAAATCGAACCGTTGGCTTCTCGGGAAAAAGACAGGCCAACACGCCAAATTCGAAAATAGAAAATCTAAGCAATAATAATAAAAATAGTAATAAAGACAATAGTAATAAAATAATGATAATAATCGTTGGAAGAGGAAAGGGAAATAAAGGGCTGCGCCCCAGAATCTCCCTGTGCAGCAACCTTGCCTGAACCGTGCCCCTCGTTCACACACGCGTCTGAGATTCCTACCCTTTCTTTTCCTATATGTATTTTTTTTTCTTTTTAGTCCTTACTGTATCTGCCTCTTAACCTGGCCACCGGGGTCCACGTGGCTCGGACAGACAGGTCTAGTTCAGACAATTTACGAGGGGTCGATAAGACCCTGATCATGAGACGACAGTTACAGTCCGAAACTCGAATAGGCAGCCTTCCCTATGGAATGACAGATCGACGGGCGAAAAACTGGAAATGGGGGAACTAATTAATAACAACAATAATAATAATAATAATAATAATAATAATAATAAAAGAGGAAAGAAAAGGTGGCACTTCAAATTTTCTTTGCGCCACAGCTTCGCCTAGATAGCGATGTAAGTCCACGCACAAGCCCAAACCCGATTTTCATCCTTACCTCTCTTCCTTTCTTTTCACACTTCCCCTATTTCTGCTGGGGTCCTACCGAGCGGAACCTAGACGCTCAAACCCGGTACATGTGATAGTTGAAGAGTTGGGCCCGTCTAAACTGCAATACCACCGCTCGAGTTCGAAGCCCAGTCTTGTCGTCCTCCCCACGAAACGACAGACCAGTCAAAGAAGGCAAAAAAAAGGATAATGGTAACAATAAATTAAAAAAAAATAACAAAAGAAGTTAGACGCAACGATAAGTGGGGTTCGGAGGCCATCCGATTTCCCCCGAACTAAAGCTAGTAGTGGAACCACATTAATCAGACCTCTGATTTTCTATTTTTATTTTCTTGTTGCTTTTTGTTTAACTTTCTAACTTCTAGACTGCTGTCAGTATCATGCACCTGACCCATAACTTGCCTAGGGCGCGATCGGCACGCAGCAGAAAAGATAGCACCGGTCTTCTCACCTTCGTGTCCCAGGGCGAACCCGGCGGCTACCACAGTCACAGGCTGGTTGTGCTCTGCTGTATAGCAGGGCGCCGAGCCTGCGTGGACCAACAGAAAAATTCCCATGAGAAATGAAAGTTGAAAAAACATTCCATAAAAAAAAAATCCTTCATATTTATAAGTTATCATTCGAATGTTTGTCCAATTCTAAACTTTCCAATTTAATTTGATGAGTTCCCATCTAAATATGAGCTTTCTTTTCCAACTATATCTATTTGTTAAAAATGGAATGAAAGTATGGACGAGTTTATGAAATGTTTTAATTAGACTTTTTACTACAACAAATATCGTCTAATTTAGGTTGGATTAACATATTTATGACTGGAAATCCTTACTTAGAATGACAGTCCAATTAAAATATTTCATGAACTCATCCAGACTTTCATTCCATCTTTAGCATGCAGTTCAAATAAGAAGGGATACCCCATTCTTGAAAGGAAATTTTTCAAGTAAGACGGAAAATTTTAAAATTAGAATGACATTTTTTAAGATGGAATGAAAATTTAAAATTTAGAATGTAATTTTACTCTAGAATGATTATTTAATTCTAGGAAATTTTTCTGTTGACCAATGAAAGTCCTGTGGCGCACCCCTTTTGTTGAGGGCAACGTCACCGGGACTGGTCCGCGCCGAGGCACAGCCTGGGTACCAGGAACAACAGGGGTCCAAGCTACATATATAGGCCAGAGCATAAGAGCGAGGACAAGTACCAAACAGGAACTTGGTACACAGAGGAGGGCCGGGATACCGCGCCCTCCGACATAATACCAAACCCCCACCCAGCATCCACGCTGGGTTAAAACGCAACGCACTTCCATTATAAAACTAATACGAGCAAACGACATTCTCATTCTTTTCTATTAGTTGCTCATTGTGATATCCGCACTGCGGTTCAACGCAGCTAGCTTTCCGTCTTACCTTCAGCGCCCATCCTCTCCTTCAGCGCTCGCTTTGACCCTCCCTTTTCTCTGCGTTCACTTCTCTTTCCGCACTAACCACTTCTTTCTCTCAGCGTTCACCTTCTTTCCCATATCCGCTTTCCTTTCCCACGTCCGTCTTTCTTTTCTACGATCGTCCCTCTTTTCTACGCTAGTCTTATTTTTCTCTGCATTAATCTTTCCTCTCATTGCTCATCTTTTTGTATTAAATGGTGGTTCTCCATATCCCGCTCAACCATTTTTCCATCCTCTCTCTTTAATAGCCCCTTACTTCCTGATTTTCTAATCCGTTAGTTGTGAACTTCGCTTACACCACCATTCTTGTCATAGCTCTTAGTGCTATATCATCTACTCCTTTTCTTCTCCCTTGACGGCCGTTCATTCTGCATCATGCCTGAGGCGCGTCGTGGGCAGGGTAGAGGAAGGGGAGGTAGGATAGGGAAGGCAAAAAAAGAGCCGCCGACTAGGGCACAGCGAGGTTATAACTCTGAGGAGGAGGAAGATGAAGAGCCGCGAGGCTATGGCCGTTTAAGGCCACACCCTCGTTACCCGTTAGGAGGGTGGTACGAGAGAACTCCATCCCAAGACATGATGGAGTTCCTTCGCAAGAAATTCGATGCGCATCTGGTACGCCTAACGCCTCTTCTCCTCCTTATATCCCAGAGCTCCATCTACTTCGGCAGTAAGCAAGACCATACTGCCAGCTCCGCGTCCTTCTGTCTCATGTGCCGTCTTATCACTCCATCATCCCAGTCACTGCATTCTCTTCAGCATCTTCTTTCTCCTCTTTCTTTTCTAGCTCGAGCTCATGGCCGTTTTTTATGTCTTATATAAGCGCGACTTCTTTTCAGCTTTCTGAGTCTGATTTCGGCTTACAAAAATTCCAGTTCACTATCCACTCCAAAACGTTCTAGGCCTGAGAGTTTGGCTTCCTTAAGGCCAAGGATGCAGGTTCCTCGTGAACCAGGCCGCTTGTCGGCCACCAAATAAAATTTTAAGAAGGATTTTGTCTGCTTGTCTGACTTGTTCAACCGTTGGTCCTTCATATGGAGGTTACCTTAGTTCTTGATCAGACATCTATGCCAAGGATGACCCCAATAACGGGGGTACTCACTCTATCTGCTAGGCTGGGCGCAGGGTATACCAAACCCTCTTTTCTGTTCTTTGGTCAGAGAGATCTTCTCAGCTCCTCACTTGATGGAGCTACCAAACCCTTGTTTTCTTTCTCTGGCCTGAGTGAGGTGTCTCCTCAACTTCTCAGACAAAAGGGAGGGGATACCAAACCCTTTTTCTTTTTTCTGACCTGGGAACTTCAGATAAGTATTTGTATACCTGCAAAACCAGCAAGTCCCATAGACAACAACCATGCCCCAACAAACAGACTCTCTGACAACCAGCAGTTAAGCATCAACAAATTAAAATAAAACCCATAAATAAAATAATAAATAATAATTAATAATTAATACATAAAAACTCTTCGTGCCCACGATTTATTGATTGCCTCGGTTTTGGCCCACCACTGGACAGGAATGTTAGACGCAATTTTTGTCGCACTTTTTCTCAGTCGGGCCTCTACGGGCGACCGAAAAACCAACAGGCTGTCACGCAAGATTTTGTGCTGATTTTTGCAATAAGTAAATAATTAAATTTAAATAGAGCAAAATCCCTTCCTGTTGTGTGCGGCCGGCTTCGAGCGAGACCCTTCAATTGCGATCTTCGCCGGACCCCGGTCTAAGGAATCTTTGATTGTGATTCGGATTAGAAATGATATTACAAATAATAAAAGTAAAATAAACATGTCATGAGTGTATCGAGATGCCAATTTAGGAATTTGAGAACTGTGACATGATCAGCAATGAGATACAATCATCAAGCAATGCCAAAAGAGAGAACCAAGACTGACTGACTCAAGGCAAAGACAAGATGAATGAGGGAAAAGTGAGAGCTCATATCATCTCAAGAGTACAATGACAAGGACATGGTCAGTGCTCAGTGTCTGTGCTCTCACTCTCCCCTCTCACTCTCGACCTCAATCTCGATCTCTCAGAGCATCTGACACCAYGTCCAAGTACATCTTGAGAAGGTCTGCTGCGGTATGTTTATGATGACTGTACTCAAATCTTGAGTATGCTCTTTTCAATATATCTGTCGTGCTTTATAAAACCTCGCCTTGAGTCSGCTATACTCAGATACTCGCTGATTCCGAAATTGCTCACATATCATCTGATCAGTCTTGTCGAGTGCTGATGTCACCGAGAGCACTTGCTGTGACATAACTGTTGTTGCTGTCACCAGGMGACCCCGCTAAAACCAGCGTTACCGCTGTTGTCTCCRTGATTGCCTGCTATGACCAGCGTCGTTGTTGCTGCCACCGGGACCTCCCGCTGTGGCCAACATTCTCGCTGCTATCACCGGAACTGTCCGCTGTGACCAGCATCATGACTGCTACCACTGAGACCTCCCGATGTGGCCAGCATCGTCGCTGCTATCACCGGAACTGTCCGCTATGGCCAGCACTGTCGCTGCTGTCGCCGGAACTGTCCGCTGTGACCAGCGCTATGTCCCCTGAGAACGGGATCCGCTGAATAAATTGAGATCATCGATAAAGTTCACAGAGTCTGAACTCAATGAGACTGAGAATTGAACTCACTAGTATCGAGGTCACTGTGACCGAACTGAGAACTGAGTTGATGCTTTCCCTGAAAGCCGCAGTTAAATATGAAATCAGGTCTGAACTGAACTTGCTGGAAACTAGGCTGACTTCACTGAGTCCAAAGTGAATTTGTTGAAATTGATCCGATTTCTCTGAATCTGAAATGGGCTCACTGAAACTGATCTGAGCTCAYTGATGCTGCACTTGGATATGAAATGGAAACTAGACTGAACTTGCTGAGATGAAACTGAACTCACCGAACTTACTCAAACTGAATTGAACTCGAAGAGATGAAACTGAAACCCGGTCCAATCTCACTGAACTTACTGGAACTGAAATGAACTTGAAGAGATGACACTGAATCGGACTTGTTGAAACTGAGCTCGTTGATCTGAGCTCACCGAGGCTGAACTGAACTTAYTGAGATTGATTTCAGTTCTCTGAATCTGCACTGAACTTACTGAAACTGACATGAGTTCACTAAATYTGCWGTGAGCTTACTGAAACTGATCTGAGTTCACTGAATCTGCAGTGAGCTTACTCAAACTTAAATTGAACTTGAAAAGATGAAACTGATCTCACTGASCTTACTGAAACCGAAATGAATTTGAAAAGACTGTATCCTTTGAGACTGAACTTAAGAAAACTGAACTGAAATTGCTGAGAACTGGACTGAGGTTACTGAATCAGAAATGAACACCTCCCTGAAGCTCAACCGAGTTTCCCTGAATCTCACTTGTTTGGACTTACTCGAAACTTGTTTGAATTTGACGAGATGAAACTGATTTTGGTGAGTCTGATCTGAACTTACCAAGATAAAATTGAGTTTGCTAAGTCTGGGATGAACTTGCTGAGAGTGATCTGAACCTGCTGAGATTACACCGAGTTCACTGAACCTGAACTGAGAATCGGCTTGAAACCACTCTGAAATCTCACCGAAATCTTATGCGAGAACTGCCATGAGATCGTCGAAAATTGACCTGAAAATAGATACGAGATTCCGATGAGGCCTGATCCGAAACAGATCTGATATTTTACCAAGACTCGTAGTAAAAGCTGCTTATGTAAGATATACAAACTGATCGAGCTTGCTTGCCCCGCTTCATGGGAACGGAGTGTGTCCGCTGTGCACTGATTGACCCATCGGAAACAGATTGAAGTTCGATGAAACTCAAAACTGTGTTCAAAATAGTAAACTGCATTTGAACCTGGACTCAAAGGACTGAACTTGGTATTGAATCCAAGACTCAACCTGAACCTGAACTGGAACTTGTCTTGAAACTGAAAGCAGGAGTTGGAACTGAACTTCAACTGTACTGATATTAAAACTGAGACCCCAACTGAACTCGAGTGAGATTCGAAACAGAGCTTGAAGCTATTCAAGGAGAAAGTTGTTATTATGACCTGCCCCAGTTTAAAGTCAACGTAGGGTGTGGCTTAACACTGCCCCTGTTCTTGTACTTTCTCCTCTCATCCTTCAGCATCAGTAGCAGTCTCCCGGCCTTAGGGACCAACGCCCGACCCTCAATATTTGTGCGATGGTAGGCAACCGATCTCGGTCAACGCGTGTTGAGTGCTGAAGTCCTCTGAGCCTTAGTCTGATTTGGCAGATCCTAGGTCTGCAGGTCTTAACTTCGCCTGTCGGAGAATGAGAGTCGCTGCTGTTTTTACCGAGTTTGAAGTTTCAGATTTTACTATGACTGCTATTGATAGCTGTCGTGGGTTTCACTAAGGCTGGGTCTGTCCAGATCTCAGCCCAAACTCATACCTGAGTTCCCAAAACTTGGTAAGTACATTTCCTGAGTCTGCGGTGTCTACTGGCTGGGTTTAAGTCAGCAGAGATAAGCAGGTTGAGTCCTGAGCCTGCGATCTCTGTTCCCTGCTAATTTCCATTTGCTGGTCTGATTTCCGCTTGCTCAAGTCTACGGAGATCAGCAAAAGCCTGAACCTGTCACCATTTTGCTTAAGTGAGTCTAGGCCTGCAGACTCTGGCGTCTCTGTTGTTGAGTCGAACAGTGATGTCTGAGTTCCGCCGAGCTCACATCTTAGTCGTTTTTGAGTCCTGCTGAGTCTGTTTCTCTGTGGCACTGTCTGCTGGTCTGCGTCTTCCGAAATGTCCCTTCCCCTCTGTGTGTGCTAGTCTGTTCCTGCTGTCCCACAAGCATCACTATATCCTGTTTTAGCAAACCACAGACAATCGACATTCCCTATGTTCACAATCGTTGGTGTTCCCCTGGTCATCACTGTCGACCCGTCTGAGCCCTTTGAGACCCGCTGCAAGTTTCTGAGTCCGCTAGGACCCTTCTGTATCCACCGGGATCCGCTGTAAAGTTTCTGAGCCCTTCGGGATCTGCTGTACCAGCAAGTCAGGCTTTCAGAGTTTATTGAGTTCCTCCTCACATGCCTCTCTGAGCAAAAAATGAGTATTGCTTCCAATAGGACGGTTCCGTTTCTCATGGAATCCGAACTGTCACTTGTATGAGGCTGATGCTCTAACAAAAACTAATTCTAACATAGGTTCAATCAAGGATAGAATCAGCCATTAATTTGAATAACCGCACTTTGAGATCAGAATGCCGCCTCTCAGCCTCAAAGTTCCTCTTTTGTGATATGTCTGACAATCAAGGAGAAAGAGTCTCAACTGAGACTCAAAACCAGTACTATTCTCTAGATCTAGTTGGGGTGGGGCTACTCTTTTTGTCAGCACCTAGAGTGTGCCCATCGAAGGTGTGAAGAAGACCACAAAAAAAAAGGCTGGAGAGTGGCATTTCTGGAATTACCAAATTTCGCGATGGCAATTTTGCGAGGATCAGTGTCCTCGGTAGGGCCCCTGTCTGCAGCCTTACCCGCCCTAAGTGAAGGCGGAGGTGCCCGCCCTAAGGGAAGGCGGGCCTGGCTTTTTGCAAGAGGCCCTCGACWGTCAATTTCATATTTGGGGTCCAGGCAGTTGCGACGCGCCAGTTGGTTGAAAGAAACACAGGCCGAGTACCGAAGACATTTCCACGGCCTACCGGGCCTTTCCAAAGAATGCAGGCCCTGGGCGTGATTCGCAGCCACATACAGAGACAGTTGGGCGCCCAACCGAACGAGGCCCAGCAGCCCAGTAGCTGCTGCATCTAGACAGCATCCTGGGGCCTTCCGGAAGCTGCTGGGCCCAGGCCAGCCCAGCCAGGCTGCGAGAGCTGGCCAGCTCTTTTCCATAAAGGAAAGAGC
>BFEA01000754.1:326865-337684 GCA_003427395.1 Chara braunii | reverse complement strand
ATATATAGAGAGAGAGAGAGAGAGAGACGGGGAGATGAAGACATTGAACCGTGTGCTTCGAACAATCACTTAACAACACATGGTCTGTTATTTATGACACACAATTGTACAATCCCTTCTAATGGTTATCTTTGTGCGATTGGTCCTAGAGCGACTATGTTATGAAAAAAATAGCAATCGCGGTTGTCCTCAATGCAAGGTTGGGTGGTGCGTGTCACTATCTCTCTCATGCTCATATGTTGCAAAAATTTTGTCACGCTTCGTTGAACCATGTTTATTGCAGGGTAGCTCACAATTTAACTGAGGCTTCCACACGTGTCGCCACATATAGAATAAAGCACAACAATCCTACGGACTCGAAAAGGACGGTTGGCTACTTCGTGCCACTCTCTCTCAAACACAGCCATGTTGGTAAATTTTTGGCCCGAAGTAGTGAAACGAGCTTGTAGCCTGACAGCTGAGCATGTAATCGAGGCTCCCTCACATGTCCATCAACATAATGAAATACCGCCATCCGACACCAACAGAAAACAATGGTTGGCTACTGCGTGACACTTTCTCTCTCGCACTGCCATGTTGGTGATTTTGTGTCACGCAGTAGTGAATCCTGCTTGCATCTCTCTCTCTCTCTCTCTCTCTCTCTCTCTCTCTCTCTCTCTCTCTCTCTCTCTCTCTCTCTCTCTCTCTCTCTCTTTTTCTCTCTCCCTCTCTCTCTATCTGGCAATCTCTCTCTATATTAAGTCATTGTTGTCGTTGCATGCCAGGTCCGCCAGAAGACCCAACGCTTGACATTTGCGAAAGTACATAGCGTATCGTCCAGCAGGAGAAAAGGACGGGAACAAACCGCGAAAACCCACGACATGAGCAAAAAAAAAACGATTTTTTCCCTAATACAGAACATTGTTTGTACGAAAGGTGAACACGTTTTCAACATGTTTCAACAAGATTTCAACACAGTTCAACAAGTTTTCAACACGTTTCAACAAGATTTCAACACTTTTCAACAACGTGTCAACAACTCTTCAACAAGTTTTCAACAAGTTTTCTACAATTGTTCAACAGTTGGACCAACATCCTTTCAACAGTTGGACCAACAGATGAACACACCAGTTTCAGTTTTTCCAATATTTGGTCAGCGTTGGTTTCCTTGACTTTTGGAAGAACACATGCCCCCCCCCCGCCAAACAGTTTATAAACACAGTTCCAACGGTTGAAATATGGTGTCCACATGTGTTCATCCTGTCTCAAAATTTTGCCACAATTTTTCTGTTGGCGAACAGAGGTCAACGAAGAGAGGAACGGGAACTCGCAGAGTGCGGTTGACGTCAACCATTGTTCGCATGCTCACGTGATTGGTTAGCATCTGCAGCAATGATGGAGAGATAATGAGGTACCTGTGTGAATAGAGTGAGTGGTGTCTATCAAGGGAGGTCAGTGGAATGCGGGGGCGATGACACGTGGCGTGGTCCAGAGACTGGCTTGACTCAGCGTTAGGACAATTGGTAGGGACAGAAGGCGGTTACACGGGCACGCACAGACGCAGAGCGTAGAGCGGGAGAAAAATATCAGCGAGACGAGCCTTTCGAGAAGGACGCATGCGCAAGTCGTGAGTGGACAGCATTGCCGACACCAACGACTACCCTCGCGCCAGTCAGGCCTCTTTCTCACGCCACGTACAAGGGATGTCGCCTTAGTCGCCCTCCATCGGGAAGAATGTGAGAGGTATCAGAGAGGGTCAGACAGTGACGAGCTGAGCTTGAACGAAGGTGAAGGCGGTTGTGTACTCAAAGGCGGGTACTTGCAGTCGACGCGTGGCGTGCGACTCAGAGCCCCGTGCCAACCGGTGTTGGAGTGGTTAGTGACGCACGCGCAGAGACGAGGCGTGACATGACCTAAGAGATAGTGAGCGAGGGACAACTGGGAGAAAAGGCTGGCAGAGGGTAGAAGTCACGGAGATGATGTCACCCGATCCTTGGTGGGCTGATGAGGGCTTCACCCGTATCTTGAGTTGCATCTCTCATAAGGTCTTCTCAGCCCGTCGCCTTCGGGTGTGAGCAGTCATGTGAAAGCGCCTGCCAATGACGCTCTGAGAAGGCACAAGATTTCGAGATGGGAGTGAGGAAAGGAGATTAGGCAATCGAAGTACTTGCAACATTTTAGCTGACGCTTCGCTGCTTGCCGGTCTGAGGGTGCTGTGTAACGTTGAGAGTGGATTGGCCATCACGTTTGGAAGTCGAGTAGTGACCAGATGCATATGTTTACCTGGTCTATACGTGCTATCGAGAAAGAGTCTTGGCTCAACGGGGATGGAGCAAGTGAATTGGAAGTGAACTAGTCTTAAGTTGTTAATGTCGACCGTTATTTCTATGCTACTAAGATGCTCTCACATCCGCCAGGTAACTACAGGCCAGTGGGTATGAAAGATACGAGAGGTTGCAAGGCAATCTTATTACCTAGCGACATCGTGCATCTGACCCACACGGTGAGTAGAGGGAGTTTTGAGTGGCAATGTCACTGGTAGCGCTGCTCTTCCGTGGGTGAGACAGCTTGAGCGATCGCCTGGACTGGAGCAAGCATGAAGACCATGGAACTCTAGCATTTGAAGGGCCCCATAGGGACGAGGATTGGAATTGGTAAAAGGTGAGGATTAAGAGAGAGTGGGTTACTTGCAAGAACTGTTAGATCACCTCTTCGGCCGTCTAACGCATGCTGATCTGGGGGAGGACGTAGTGATATGATCATTCGCATGTAGTAGGAGACAGGCTGTAACCTTGTGAGAGTTCAGGCGTCTTCAACAGGACGTGAGCTTGAGAGGCAACAGAGGCTTGCTTGCTAATAAGAGTTTTGTGTGACAAGAAGCAAGCTACTTCGGTGCTCATTTATGCCAATGTGGGAGCATTTACCCTTCTTCGACTCATATCTACCAGTTGACATCATCGTAACTCGGCACTCAATCAGCCCTTGTTGGGGCCTTACTCTGAACTGAGGAGCTCATCGGTAATAAGATGGTTGCTCAGGGTTGACACTAATAGGAAGCAGACGCGATTGAAACGTAAATATAATGCAAAATAATCAGAAAAGACCAAGCGACGCAAGTGCACGCGATAGTTACTACTGTATCTGGGTCAGTTTAGCAGTAACTAGGGTGAGGAACTGATTGCAATATAAATGTAAAACTCCCATTTTCAAATGGTGAGGCCACACCTCTCTTTCTAGTCTCGGGGGTATTATGGTTATGCCGTTTGTTGTGTAGGCGCGGGTTATCGGGATCGCGAACCAGGACTATCCATAGCACTAATTACTGACTCTTGGTTATAGTCGGTACCACCATTTTCGTTCAGACAACTTCTTATGTTTGCAAGCTTTGCTTTGAAAGAGATATCTGATAAGTGTGACATGGGTCCCTGCTTGTGTGGTTGGATAAATGCTCCATTGTGTCTCGTGATCTGTGTCTCGGTGTGTCTCGTTGATAATCATACAACCCTTTAATCACAAGGGGGGGGGGGCGAAAGAGAGAGCTCGCCTATGATCGTCACGAAGCACCAAATGAGATCCCCGCGCTACTGTGAAGATGAAAAGGGTGAACTCCTGGCTTACTTAGCAGAATACTAGCGGGTGGTGTCTGAGTGCCGCTAATTGCTGATAGAGGGTGATCAAATCCTACCATCCTCAGTTTCCGTGGCTCGATGTGCTTCACATCCTGAGGGTATTTACATAATAAATCATACATGTGATTGGGGGAAATAAGCTGATACCAAACTGTGCCATGTACCTCAGTCTGGGTTAGTCTGAATGCACTCTCCAGGCCTTATCGCCAATTTCCAGGGTTGCTGTCACTCATGGGTAAGAGACGATTAGTATTACTAAAAATTGCCTACTTATTGGCTAAGTACCTGATAGACGGGGATTGAGAAACAGAAGTAGACACACGAATACATGGTTCATGAGTGACCCTGATCTCGACGAGAATCGGGTAGGGTGTTCTAAGGGTTTAACTCCTAAGGCATGAAGTGAAAAGAGACACTTGCGAACACTCAAGGCTCATTGCAAACGAGCAACACCCTGCCTTTCGAGTAGAACCTGTACCAGAGCATCTTGTCTGATGGGGAAATATGGTAATGATCAGACGGTCCACGACTCAGGTACTGAACGCTGTTGATGGTTGAGCAACAGTTATCATCCGAGACCGGTAAAGAAAAAAACGTGAATTACCTGACTGAGTTGATCAACAGAACCTTGGCATTAAAAGGCCATGAGTGAGAACACGAGCGCATGGCCGAGGTTTCCCTTAATAAAAGAATAGGCGTGAAAGGGAACTGTGCCTAGCACTGACCTGTTAACCCTGCGAACGAAGGAGGTGTACTTGGCTAACGCCATTTCGAAAGTGAATCTGAAGTTGTTGTCTGAGTATCAGCTCACGGTGTACTATCTAAAACAAATGAACGCTATCATACTTGCTATCAGTGCAGACTTAGAAATAGTTGTTGACAAACCACAGGATAGTCCAAAGGAGATAACCTCACAGGGAAGTACCTGTGGGCCATTGCTCCATGGATAACTGGTGAGTGAGTCAGGAAAATACAATCAACTAGACCCATGAAGTGCTTCGATCCAAGCGAGGGGTTTGAGTAAACTAAGGTCAGAAGTGAGGGACCATATAACACACCCTTGTTGTACTTCAGTTCAAATCTGAGAGGTACAGCATTTCAAGAGACAGGGTGGAAATTAATACACTCAATCGAGTTCATAATTCTATTTGAAGTTTGATCCCTCGGTAAGTCGTAGGAAAAATGAGGGAAGACGAGGTTCTAGTAGTGAAATAAAGCTCAGTGAGAGACAACGGGGAGAAGTGGGAAGAAAAAACCTACTCAGATATAGAAGCTCATAAACTAGCTCAGAGGGAATACGCTGTAGGGAAAGCGAGAGGGAAGAGGTATGTCGAGTATGTTTCTTATTTTTATGGTCGAGATGGTAAGCTGCACAACATTGGCTCTTCACTAGAGACAGTGGAGCAAGCCAGGGTAAAACTCGGGTAACTGTTGGACGTGCCTCAGTTTCCTCTATCAGAAATTCTTTTGACGAATATTGCTCAGTGTTTTGTATTCAGTTCAGTGGAATTTCTGATCAGCAAGTGAAAAGGACAGTCAGTTTCCGAATCGGCAAACAACAATCAATCCAATTTTCATATCAGCAATTAACCAGCTCTCAGAAACCTGTTTTCAACAACTATTCAAATCAGTGATCAGCAATCTGTTCTCAGAGATCTGTCTTCGGTGGCTATCCAAGTCAGTTTCTAACTGTCATCCAAATCAGATTATCAACTTTTGATTAGCGTTTAATCAATCCATAATCAGCACCCGGACAGTGTTCAACTGACACTCGATCTGCAGGCATCTCAACCGTATTTAGTCCGTCCTTTTCCATCAGCAATTAATCAGTGATATTCAGTTTTCAATCAGGGGTTAACCGGTAGTTGACAGACTTTTTATTGACACTCGGTCAACGTTCTGATAATGATCTCAGTGGTGTTAAGTTTTCACAGTTAACTATCAACCAGCTGCAACTAATCAGCAAGCTTCCAGTAGTCAATCAACAATCAATTAACGAGTTCGGTGAACTGATGTAAAAAGAATCCGGCGAGCATGGAGAGCACCAATACAGTTAGAGTCTCCTGCTCGCTGTATCAGAGCACTGCAGAGACCTGGAGGGAGAGTGCAGTTGAGGAACACAATCTGCAGACTACTATGATGATGGAACATGCCCTGTCCCTTATGAGGAATCATACGAAAATCGAGTATACTTACTACTTGCATGATAAGAATGGTAGGCTATGCGCCATCATAACTTAAGTGGGCACTATTGAGGAAGCAAGGAGGATTGTTAGCAGCCACCAGTGAGCTTTCAGTCTCTGAACAAGAACAACTCACCTACCTGGACACTCAGTAATCAGTTATCAGCGATTATTTACCCAGCATTTAGTCATCAGTGATTATTTAATCAGCAATCAGTCATCAAAATTCAAATAATCAGCAATCTATTATCAGCAATCAGTTATTAGCGATCAGTTTCTAGCAATCAGTTTTTTGGCAATTGGTTCCCGTCGGTCAGTTTGGTAATCAGTTCTCCGAGACCATTTGATCAGCCTGTATTGACAAGGTTACTCATGAGCACAGTACAATCTGCGTCGGTCAGTGAGTCAGTGTTGGCCAACCTCAATCTGATCTCATGCAAAGAGGCATTCCATTATCAGTATGTTAGTGCCACAAGTTTCAGACAGGGAGATCTGTCAATCTTCATTGTCCAGACCAGTTTTGCTGATGACACTATCCATGATCTGAGGCCTTAAATGAAGAAGGGCAAGGAGACTCATGAGCACTTCGATCCGGTCTGGATCTCAGCCACCGAATACTTTGAGCAGAGAGAGAGGGAGCTCGATGAGAGGGGCACTACGTTGATCCGCAGCTTCGGGCCGATGCTTTATACCGACTATCCTAGGCCTCCAGTCCCTTCTCTTCTCACTGATGGCACGAGTTGGCTGGAAGTGATTGGTTTGACAAAGAGGTACATCTCTCCGGCGGTGATCGACATTGAGGTGTTGATTGAGCCCACTGAATATCCCTACCTCAGACGAGGGGTCTTTTCAGTAGACGGGCTGCCTACATTGTGGGAGGAATTTTGCTCTATGGTTAATTACCGTGTTATGTGCCTCGGATGGTCGTGCTCAGAGCTTGCTGGCTACATGTGGCATTTTGTCACGAAGCCTCAGTCTGAGATTGTACGTGGGCGTGGGTCACGGCACCAGAGAAGATCAGTGAAAAGAGATTGAGAGAGACTGACCTGAGTGATGAGTGAGGACTCTTGAGAGGTGCTGACCATGCTCGTTTATGTGTACTTTCTGAGATCATTATGAGTTCCCATTCTTCCCTCATTCATTTGATCTATCTTTGCTCGAGTCAGTCAGTCTTAATTTTCTGCATTATCTTTGCTTGATGATTGCCTTCGTGGATGTTTTGTCACAGTTCTCAAAATCAGATTGACATAATTGATGCATGCATAGCACCCCATAACTTTATGATTATTATTTGCATGATTCTCTGCTATTTCGAATCAAAATAAAAGATTCCTAAGGCCGGGAACCGGCGAAGACCGCAATTGAAGGGTCTCGCTCGAAGCCGGACGCACACAACAGGAAGGGACTCGCATTATTTAATTTATTTTATTTAATGCAATTAACAAACAAAAATCCTGTGTGACAACCTATTGGTTTTCCGGTCTCCCGAAGTGGACCGACTGGAACAAGTGCGACACAAATGACGCATATAGGTGGAAACCCTCTATCGTATGAAAATAGATGAGTCAATTGTGCTCTCTCTCTCTCTCTCTCTCTCTCTCTCTCTCTCTCTCTCTCTCTCTCTCCCTCTCTTTCTCTCGCTCTCTCTAAGCACCCCTAGCTGAATGAACAAGGAGTGAATTGGGGAAAAAAAAAGAGGAATCTTTTGTAAAATGTGTACCATTGGTTTGCTTAATGAAAATCGTCGGAATCTGAGTTAAAAAAAAAAAAAAAAAAACTTTAATCTTTTGTGAACAATGGGGGAAGGGGTGAGGGGAAAAGAAGTGATGAATAGACGAAGTCCAAATTGTGCGGCGCACCGTGCGGTGGCCAGCCTCCCCCCCCCCCCCCCCCAGCCTTTTTCTAATCATTATTATGTTTGGGCAAAAAACATCGTTGAACTGACTTGCGTGGAAAAAAAATAACTGAAATCTTTGGCGAACCGGGCGAAGTATAGGGAAGGCGTAAGTAAAAAAAAATAAATTAATTAGCCCAAGCACACAACTAAGAAAAAAAAAAAAAACACTAAAGTCCCAGCAAAGTGAAGGGACGGCTTAAGTAGAAAAAAGAGTAAAAAAAAAAAACAATAGACTTAGTAGCTAGGCAACCAGAGTGGCCCGGGTCCACTTGCCCGGCCGGGCAAAAAATAGATAAAAAAATAAATTTTTTTTTTTAAATATTTTTGTTTCAAATTTGGTAAATAATTTCAATGTGACCTAGGCTACCATAGTGGCCCGGGGTCACTTGCCTAGCCGGGCCAAAATAATTGGAAAAATTAAAAAAATAAAAAATATTTTTCATTTTAAATTTGGTGAAGAATTTTGATGTGACCCTRAGGCAAAAGTTGTTCAGTTTATTTTTCTGCATAACATAGTTTTCTTTCGAAATTTATGATTTTTTTTTTTTTTTTTTTTTTTTAGGGATCTTACCTGGTCCTTGCACCGGCTGGCCACCGGGGACCCGGGCGGCCTGGCTGGTAGCCTAGGATGTGCCCCTTGTTTTTTTTTTTTTTTTTTAAAACCCGCCAGTGTGACCCGGAGGCTAAAGTTGTTCATTTTATTTTTTTGCATAACATAGTGTGTTTTCGATTTTTTTTTTTTTTTTTTTTTTTTTTTTTTGCTGGGACCTTCCCTTGTCGTTGCACGACCGAGCCGCTCGGGAAAATAGGGTGACCCGGGCGGCCCGGCTGGTAGCGTAACTTAGTAGACAAAAAAGAAAATAAAAAAAATAAGCTTAATATTCACGGAACAGAAAGTGGGTAGAAAGTAGACCAAGTAACCAAAGAAGAAAACAAAAGAAAATAGACGGAGTCCAAATTGTGCGGCGCACCGTGCGGTGGGCAGTCCCCCTCACCCCCCAGCCTGTTTCCAATAATTATTATGTTTGGGCAAAAATCCATCCTTTAACTGAGTTGCGTGGAAGAAAAATACATGCAATCTTCGACGAAGTTTAGGGAAGGGGTAAATAGAAAAAAAAAAAAAATAGACCAAGTACACAACCAAGAAAAAAAAAGACACACTAGGCTATCAGAGTGTCCCGGGTCCACCTTCCCGGCCGGGCCAAAATAAGTGTAATCATCACCGAACTACAGGGAAGGGTAAAGAAGAAAGGGGAGTGGAAAGTAGACCAAGTAAACAAAGAAGAAAACAAAAAGAAATATATGTAATCTACGCTGAACAGTGGGGAAGGGGAAAGGACAAAACGGGTGGAAAGTAGACAAAGAAGAAAACGAAAAAAAATAAGTGTAATCTTCGCCGAACAGTAGGGAAGGGGAAAGGACAAAATGGGTTGAAAGTAGACCAAGTAAAAAAAATAAAATAAAATAAAAATAAGTGTAATCTTCGTCGAACAGTGGGGAAGGGGAAAGGAGAAAACGGGTGGAAAGTAGACAAAGAAGAAAACGAAAAAAAATGAGTGTAATCTTCGCCGATCAGTGGGGAAGGGGAAAGGAGAAAGCGGGTGGAAAGTAGACCAAGTAGACAAAGAAGAAAACGAAAAAAATAAGTGTAATCTTCGTCGAACTGTGGGGAAGGGGAAAAAGCAAAACGGGTGGAAAGTATATAAAGAACAACAGAAAAATTTCCACGAGAAATGAAAGTTTATGAAACATTCCATAAAAAAAAAAATCCTTCATATTTATAAATTATCATTCCAATGTTTGTCAAATTCTAGAATTTCCAATTTAATTTGATAAATTCTCGTCTAAATATGAGCTTTCTCTTCCAACTACATCTATTTGTTCAAGATAGAATGAAAATCTGGACGAGTTTATGAAATGTTTTAATTAGACTTTCATTCTACTACAACAAATATCGTATAATTTAGATTGGATTAACCTATTTATGATTGAAAATCCTTACTTAGAATGACAGTCCAATTAAAATATTTCATGAACTCATCCAGACTTTCATTCCATCTTTAGCATGAAGTTCAAATAAGAAGGGAAACCCCATTCTTGGAAGGAAGGATTTCAAGTAAGATGGAAAATTTTAAAATTGGAATGATATTTTTTAAGTTGGAATGAAAATTTGAAATTTAGAATGTAATTTGACTCTAGAATGATTATTTAATTCTGGGAAATTTTTCTATTGAAGAAAACGAAAAAAAAAAAGTGTAATCTTCGCCGAACAGTGGGGAAGGAAAAAAGAGAACGTGGGTGGAAAGTAGATCAAGTAGACAAAGAAGAAAACGAAAACGAATAAGTACAATCTTCGTCGAACAGTGGGAAAGGGGAAAGGAGAAAGCGGGTGGAAAGTAGACCAAGTAGACAGAGAAAAAAACGAAAAAAAAAAAGCGTAATCTTCGCCGAAAAGTAGGAAAGGGGAAAAAAATGAAACGGGTGGAAAGTAGACAAAGAAGAAAACGAAAAAAAATACGTGTAATCTTCGCCGAACGGTGGGGAAGGGGAAAGGAGAAAGTTAGTAGAAAGTAGACCAAGTAGACAAAGAAGAAAATGACAAAAAAATAAGTGTAATCTTCGTCGAACAGTGGGGAAGGAAAAAAGAGAAAGCGGGTGGAACATTGACCAAGTAGATAAAGAAGAAAACGAAAAAAAATAAGTGTAATCCTCGCCGAACAGTGGGGAAGGGAAAATAAGAAAGCGAGTGGAAAGTAGACCAACTAGACAAAGAAGAAAACAAAAAAAAATAAGTGTAATATTCGTCGAACAGTGGGGAAGGAGAAAGGAGAAAGCGGGTGGAAACACTGGGAAGTAGACCAAGTAGACAAAGAAGAAAACGAAAAAAAAATAAGTGTAATCTTCGCCGAACAGTGGGGAAGGGGAAAGGAGAAAACGGGTGGAAAATAGACCAAGTGGACAAAGAAAAAAATGAAAAAAATAAATGTAATCTTCACCGAACAGTAGAGAAGGGGAAAAGAGAAAAAGAGTGGAAAGTAGACAAAGAAGAAAACGAAAAAAAATAAGTGTAATCTTCATCGAACAGTGGGGAAGAGGAAAGGAGAAAGCGGGTGGAAAGTAGACCAAGTAAA
>BFEA01000754.1:307294-326838 GCA_003427395.1 Chara braunii | reverse complement strand
AATCTTCGCCGAACAGTGGGGAAGGGGAAAAGAGAAAACGGGTGGAAAGTATACAAAGAAGAAAACGAAAAAAAATAAGTGTAATCTTCGCCAAACAGTGGGGAAGGAAAAAGGAGAAAGCGGATGGAAAGTAGACCAAGTAGACAAAGAAGAAAACGAAAAAAAATATGTGTAATCTTCGCCGAACAGTGGGGAAGGGGAAAAAAGAAAACGGGTGGAAAGTCAACTAAGTAGACAAAGAAGAAAACGAAAAAAAATAAATGTAATCTTCGCCGAACAGTGGAGAAGGGGAAAAGGGAAAACGGGTGGAAAGGAGACAAAGAAGAAAACCAAAAAAAAAAAGTGTAATCTTCGCCGAAGAGTGGGGAAGGGAAAAAGAGAAAGCGGGTGGAAAGTAGACCAAGTAGACAAAGAAGAAAACGAAAAACAATAAGTGTAATCTTCACCGAACAGTGAGGAAAGGGAAAGGAGAAAGCGGGTGGAAAGTAGACCAAGTAGAGAAAGAAGAAAACGAAAAAAAATAAGTGTAATCTTCGCCGAACAGTGGGTAAGGGGAAAGGAGAGTTTTTTCTTATACCTAGACAACGAAATGTTCGCTATAGAATCAGTGAATATTAAGAGGGCAGTTAACCATCTCTCCGAAAGCTGAACGATATCACGCTCACAGATGTGTACCCCCTTCTTCGGATTGATGAGCCGTTGGATGCGATCGGGAGTGCTCGATTTTTTAGTAAGTTTGATGTTCGACATGGATTTCATCATCTTCTTGTTCGATAGGAAGATCGTCTGAAAATGGTGTTTGTATTGTTTGAAGGTACTTGGCAATGAGTTTGATGTCCAATGAGCATCTGCAATGCTCCTGCAACCTTTCAGCGAGCCGTGAACATGGCTTTCCAGAACTTTGTGCGGAAGACACGTCTGGCGCAGAGTATCATCAACTATTGCGTGATTGTGTACATGGATGATATTCTGGTGTATTCGAGTTCCTACGAGGGGCATGTGCAGCACATCGAATGGACGTTGCATGCATTGAGGGATGCCGGTTTCAAGGTGGCGCGGGAGAAATGTCAGTTCTTTCTCACCACCATTTCCTTCCTAGGACACGTGGTGACAAACCAGGGACTCAGACCGGAACCGCAAAAGGTGGTAGCTGTGATAGACGCGCCTGTGCCCACGACTATCATGCAAGTTCGCGCCTTTCTGGGTCTGGCCTCGTACTACCGAAGGTTCATCAAGGGCTTCTCGGCTATTGCGGGTCCCCTCACGAATCTGCTGAAAAAAAAATCAACCGTTGATTTTGACGCCAGAGTGTGATCAAGCGTTTTCGAAACTCAAAGCAACGCTTATTTTGGCTCCGGTCCTTATAAGGCCGAATTCTGAAAAGCCCTTTGTCCCCATCACGGACTGGCAGCCGGAGGCAATCTCAGCGATCTTGGCCCAGGTGGGACCAGGCGGACTCGAATGCGTGATGGAATACACGTCTAAGTCGGTGCCTGCCTATAAGCGCACTTATGCCGCCCCGACAGGAGAATGCTATGCGGCTCTGTGGGGGATCAGTCACTTTCGCGCCTATCTGTATGGGTAGAAGTTCATGCTGGTCACCGATCATGAGCCATTATTAGCCCTGAAGAAATCTAAGGATTACTCGGAACCAGCCGAAGGATGAGAACGGACTGCGGTACGGGCAAGTGGAAATTATGTCGAAAGAGTGAGTGACACGGGGCTTTTGCTATACCCTCTCTGCAACCCTGCTCTCTCTCTCTCTTTCTCTCTCTTTCTCTCCTCCCCTCTCATCATGGCTACCCCACCTGTCTCTGCGACCCCTTCTTCCCCTGCTGATTCCGCCCCTCTCGCCTCCTCGGCCTTCTTCGCCAGCCTTTCCGACAAATTCTGCTATTTTTGTACGTGTATTACACAGGTTTATGGGGTGGACTGTCACCCTTTTGAGACCGGATTCGTTGATTGGGTGGACTGTGCCACGTATGTCAATCGTGCACACGGTGTATGTGTTCGATACCGAACGAATAGTAGGGAATGGAAGTGCCCTCTGTGTAGAATGGACAAACTCCCTACCGAGCTTCGATTCGAGGCTGCCCGAACGGACGACCCTTAATATGACGAGAAATACCGACGAGCGGAAGTATGGACGGATAAAATTCTATTAGCTAAATTGGTTGGTTTACCATTGGATCATCTCACTAAGCACGACAGACGTCAGGCTACAGAGAGATCCCGGGATTACCGATGCTTCAACGGTCACCTGGAAAAGCGTAAAACTGACGGATCAGGTTTGTGGTTGACGGTTCCCCATCCATTCTAGAGATATGATTGGACCCGATCTGCTCACGACGAGCAGGCCGCTCACTTCGCGATACGTGTCACTAAAGCAACTATAGATAAAAATCGATGGTTTTGGTCTAATATATGGGACGTTGCTAGATACGTAGTCGCCAACTGTCTGGTCTGTGTCGCCGATTGTGCCCCAATGGGGGGACCCAACACGATAGTACCAACGAAAGTAGAGCGCCCTTTCCAACGAGTCAGTATGGACACGACAGATATCGACGAGCCACCTAGCCCAAACCGTTGCAAATATTCCATCCTTTTAGTTTTAATAGACAATTTTTCCAAATACATCAAGGTCTACCTTTGCAAGACCCGTAAGGCCGCAGAGATAGCCACATACATCGACCGGTTCCTCTATACGCACCTAGATACTGAAGAGATTCTAACCAACAACGGGTCCGAATTCAAAGGAGCGGTAGAGGAATTGCTACTGCGCTGAGGCATTACGCTTCGACACACGGCACCCCACGTTTCCCAGTCGAATGGGTTGGCTGAAAATGTTAATCGCATGATTAAGACTGTCCTTCGTAAAAATCTAGCGGCGCATGACACTCGTCCGTGGCCCGAGATCGTATACCAAATCGTCGGAATTCACGGGGCCACCCCTCACGAATCTGCGGGGTTCACCCCCTTTCAGCTTCGCACCAATAGCCTCCCATGTGTCGATTACCGGGGCAACTCGAAAATTGTCGAAGCAGGGGGTAGAGACACGTGTGCCACCCTTAAGGCCAAGGCCAAAAGGTATGCTGATTTCATGGAAAGAGCCGTCCCAAAGTTAGCCCGAAAGAGACAGAAAATGACTGACCTAGCCCACGGGAGGCAAGTCCGTAGCTACGAGGCCCGAAATGGGAACGCCGGTCCCAAACATTAATATAAATTGGGGGACCTGGTGCAGGTATGTACATGTGCATGCGACCGGAAACTCACTCCCAAGTTCTCCGGTTGTTTTCGCGTTGTCGAGCTCGGACCCAACGGTGCCAACACGGTGCGCATTGCACCCGAGGCCAGTGCCAACCATAGCTCTGTCCCCATCGTCCGCCATACCTTTTACATTCGTCCCCTCCCTCCTTCTGATCTCTCTCCGTCTCCCTCATCTGCTGAAGACGAGGACAACGACGATCAAGCTCCCGCCTCGTTCTCTCCCTCTTGTTCCCATCTCTCATCTTCTTCCCCGTCCTCGCCATGAGTTTCATCACGGAGCAAGCTCTTGGCAATCATCTGCTGCAGCCACGTGGCTACATCTCGGAGATCCGGCAAGTTCGTCATCCGCAAATCAGTCCTGACCTTCGACGACTGGAGAAGCTTTTCTGCACCGAGGGTGTGTGCGCCGCCACTGCGTTCCGATTCGCCGGAAGTCCACAGGCAGTAGTATGGGCAGAGGTGGTGGCCTTTCATCGAGGGGCGGCTCCAGGAACGAGCCACGTCACCACGGTCGCTGATATCAGCGAGGTCAGCCCGCTTTGGCATACCGTGATCCAGATCACATTACAGGAGTGGATGCAGCAGTTATCGACTAAGTGGCATCACAGTCTTGCGCGCCCCGGGTGCAACCTCGTCCCAACGTACGGGACTGACTTCGACGAGATCCGCACCTCTACGCGCCAGCCGGTAGTGGTGCTCCCCACACTCGTCCCCTTCCAACGCCCCCAATGAACCGCACCGCTCCTCTCGCTCCTCTCTCCACCTTTGGTCTTCCCTCTCTTTTCCCCACTTTCTGACAATCTGATCTTCATCCTCGCCTTTTCTTCTTGCTCGAGCCCCTTGCAGTCCCGCTCCTCGATCCTAGGCATTGGCGGGTGTGGCGCGAGACTTTTGTCGATCTGTCTGTGTGCTTGGCCCGAGTGGAGGCGACGTGGACGAGGACCGACGAGCATCAGGCGTGTATCGAGTACCTGGAGCTGCTGATTATCCAGGCTTGAAGAATTGACGTAGAGGGCGATCTTCTCGGTTTTCTTTTCGGATCGGTGCGACCAGGCCATCGCCAGCTAATTGTCCAGGAACTCGTCGTCCCGCTCGTGCAACTGGTCGACGACCTCTCTCTCGACATTGTTTCCCAAAGTGACGAGAGTCCGGCTCCGCACGTCCTTACGCGGACATTGGCACCGTATCTGAAGTGGACTGCGTGCTTGGAGGAACCGGGGAGTGAAAGCGCCCCGCCATCGCGACAGGAGTACTTGAGGCCGTCCGGAATCATCAATCTCGCCTTCTATCTAAAGCAAGATACGTCCGAGGAGGCAGGAGAGGAAGAAGCCACCGAAGAAGAGGACGACGCCGACGAAGAAACATCGGAGGAAGGGAGTTATAGTGAGCACAGCGAAGGGGAGCAGAGTGTAGAGGAAGAAGAAGAAGAAGAGGAAGAGGAGGAAGCCGGATCGGAACGAGAAGCCTTGCCGGAAGAAGCGGCGGGCACAGGCACGGAGGCAGAAGATCCCGAGGCGGCACGTAAGAGGGGAGAGATCGTCGCCGGGAAAAGCCAGCTGGAGTTTGCCTGCGAGGCGAACCTGCGCATCAACGATGACCAGACCAGGGATCCAGAGCCCCCGAAGCCCGAAGATGGCGACCTAGCAACCGCGATTCCGAGCGCATCGCGACGGAGACGGAGTCAATCCCCCTCCCCCTCCACCTCAGCCCGTCCCCCTGTTCGTCCACGTACCGATGCGGGGGATCGGCCTTCGTCCCCGGTCATTATCCCGCCGTCCCCTTGATTACCTCACCCTCTGTCATATCTCTACCCCCGTCACCTTCACTCGCAACCCCTTCCCCCCCAATACCTTATGTCACTTTACTCCACCGGCCTCGCCGTCACCGTTCACCCCCATCCTTCCCTTCAATGTGCAACCCCCACGTTCTGTTTGCATATCCTTTTGCTTAGTGCAGCGTTGGAGCAGAGAAACGCAGTAGAAGTCTACTGCGTAGTCACAGGAACCATCCCCGCATGCCGCCATCACGAGCTATTTCGCGCGGCGCTCTTCCGCACTTTCTCCACCCTCTACCTTGATTACCTCGCCTCCCTCCCTCACAGCGGCGTCCGATTTTCCCGCTTTCACCGGATCATCCGCTACAAGAAGCTTCCAATCACAGAGGAAGGGATGAACCGCTACTTACCCCCACTTCCCTCCAACCCTCCCCGTCGACACCCCTCCATGTACAATGTCTACTTTCCCATTCCCACGCGGCGCTGATACCTACCACGTGTCACGACGGCGGCGCATCCCACCCTCTTCTTGTCAATGACCGTTGTGAGCATGGCGATCGACTAGATAAATCGACACGTGTCCCCCGAGCAACATGAATCAGCAGTTTCGCGAAGATCACGCCCTTGACGATGATGTCAACACATGCTCTGATTCGATGAATTGCGCTGGACGGGAGTGCAAAACACATGTAGACCTGATGGACCGTGATGGTGCCACCTGGACGATCTCCGAAGTTCGAAGGACAGGGGGTTGCATATGACAGAACCGCAGAGGATGGGGATCCGAGACAGCCTGAGTCGGCATGCATCACGAAGATCTTGCCACGGATGTTGTCGTCAACTCATACCCCGGCTCAGTTTTCTCTGCTGACATAGATTGTGCTGATCTAATCCTCCTACTTCTTCCTGCTTCTTCGTCTCCTCCTACTTCTTCCTGCTTCTTCGTCCTCTCCCACTTCCTTTGTTCAAGGTTTTTTCATGAAATCAGGAGATCCCATAGTTTTGGAACCCCCTGCGCGTCACATATGTGACGTACCACTTCCTGACCCCATGCTATCTTTCGTACCCCTTGACTCAATTCCCCCTTTTGTATCATACCGACCCAACAAAGCCCCCGTCGCTTTTCTTGATTTCAGGTGCCTTGTTTAGACCCCCATTTTTCGAAGGTTCTATTGATTTTTGGAATTCTGCTTTTTGTAATTCAGGAAATGCATGGGAAATTACGCGCGCCTTAGCGAGCGCACTGGGAATCGGGCTCGACAGTTAGGAATTCCGGAATAAGCGAAACCCGACGTGTCTTTTTCTTTGCATGAATGTTCTCGGTCAAGTCGGAGAAAACTCTATCAATTTTGTGAGAATACGGATAGGCATAGGACTCTCTTTCCCCGCGTCGACTTTCGCGCGCGGATATGGCGATTTCAATTTTTGAATTGGTGTAGGACATAAGCAAGTTGTAACTATTTTGGTGCCTTTTTCTCTTGTTGTCGGCACCGCGCATGCGAGCTTCCTCCTCCTTATTTCCCGCGCCATTCTTCCCCCGCGCTCTCTTCCCTCTCCCTTCCCTCTCCTCTTCTTCTCCTATCGCAACTGTTTTTCCCTCTCTCTGCTCTTTGCGCGCCTATTTCCTTTCTTGATCATCTGAATCTTGGACCCGTCTCGCGCTACTTTTCGCGCCTCTTTCCTTCTCGCTCTTCAACCTTAGCTCACGAAACCCGGTTGATCCTTCGATTACCCTCGCTCACCAATCAGACGCGTTTAGCAAGAGGATCTTCCTGTTGCGCGACGAATCTGGTTGGCTGAACATTGAGTTCCGAAGGATCAACATGGCTTCCCTTGAGCACCCCTCGCTGAACCTTCTCCTCTTACACCTCGATTTTCCCTTTGTCTTCTTCCCCGTCTGTCTTGTTTTTGACAACTATAAATTCCGCAAGCGCGCCCGCAAATCTCTCTTACGTTTTCAAGTCTCAAGCCAGCTTCTAGGAAGCAGTGGCTAGGTGATGCGTTTGATGCGAGTCGAAAAGTCCTGTCGGGATGACTGTAGGCTGGCCGGCTGCGCGCTTGATTGCCACGACGGACTGTGGGATCCGGGCGAGCCGTGTCGAGCTTGCGTCAGCGGGGTGACGATCGCAGCGGTGGAAGTTAGCACGAGACGGCCGGGATCGTTGGTGCGGGTATGAGGATCGGTATTTGGAGTTGAGTGGATGATTGGCCTGAGGCCATACTGGAATTTCATGGCGAATGCGCCTTCTTGGTTGCAGATCATTTTTTTTTGTGCGAGTTCATGGTTGTGAAGCCGAATGTTCCCTTGTCGGATTTCGGTGTCTCCTGTCTCGACATTTCTCGTCTATCTCTCCCATCTCTCTCTCTCTGATTTGAATGACGATGTGTTATGAGTTTGTCTCTCCTATGAACAGAAGTGAATCCTCGCGATTTCCCGCGCAGAAAAACTTCTTCCGGAACTCTTCCATTAGTTTCCTGGGTAATCCCCGGATGTAAGGGATCTCAATCCTCTTGTCTTGTGAATGGTGGATGCATGTGTACTATCCCCCGATTTGCTTTTGATGCACCATTGTCATTTTCGCCCCTTCCAAAGTGGATGTATGCAGAGGAATGCTTGTATGTGAAGTTGGTTGTGTTGATTAGACCCAGAACTCGGCGGGATTTTGCTCGAGAATGCAAGAGCGTTTAGATTTGTCGTTCTGAATACACTGCGCATGCCATCTGCCTTATAGCGCACGACATCTGCAGACAGTTTATGGGGCAGCCTCGAAAAAGCCAGGCGCCTCAGATTTTTTGTTGATCTGGTCTGCTGAACCTGAGTCGCGGCCGGATCCCCTTGAAACTCCACCCTGATTATTGCATTGTTGTACGGGCTCTGTAAGATGTTTCCCTCATGTTGAAAGGGAGCAAAATGTGAGTTAGTTTTTGCGATTGTGCTTTTTGATGACGTCCGAGGGTTTCTGCAAATTCATTTTGATTGATTGACATGTGGACTGACGGGCGTACCTCGATCAGGTGCCAGCCTCCCGTATCTCCCTCGCCAACGCGCCCCTTCCCTTACAACGAGGAAAGGACACGTGTTTGCGAGTGGGACGTACGAAAAGCTGCCGCGCGGATCGGCGGGCGATATTACTTCCCTCCCGAAAATCGTTGTTCTGGATTCGTGGACGCGGACTTTGTCATTGTTGATACACACTACCCACCTTACTCAGTACTATTGCCATTTAACGAGCTGATCGTCATTCCATGGACGGCAGTGGCACCCCATTGGCCTCGAACCCTCTGCACGGAGTGCCAGCGTTTCGATCGCTACAAATCAAAGGGCTTTCACTACCGAATACGGAGTGAAGACGAGCACAAGGAAAGAGTCACGCGACTGAGACCCTCCACGTCGGACTCGGAACTGACCAACGAGCGACGTCGGGACTTGATACGGAAACGGGACACGCGGAGTGTACCGAATCCCTTCCGTTCTAAACGAAGATCCACAGCGCGGTGGGAAGTTCGACAATACTTTTTAGATTGAATTTGGATTTTTTCCTTTTCGCGCCGTGCCCGCACGCGCATTTTGAGACGCGCGAAAGCAACCGACTTACTTCATCGGACCAACACGGGGGATTTAAGTTCTGTCTGTGTCCCCACACTCAATTTTTCAAAAATCCTTGGCACACCCCATCTTGCTGTTTTTATGGGCCTTCTTTCCACACCCTTAGCACTCCGAACGGAAGACAGCACAGGGCGTGAGGTTGCACGTCACATGAATGCGTTGTAACTGGGAGTGGGAAAACATGATTCACTTATGGCTGTATTTTCCTCTGACAGATGAGTTGATGATGTGGTGGAAACACCACTGGCCCAAAATAGTTGGGGGAATATTTGACTGGTCTGATACATGGATGCTTACAGGGGTGCTCCCAACAGGCATGCACTATAAGGATGGTTGGGGCTACGTTGCTCTATGTTGCAGGGGCGTACTGATGGATGTAATATGGACTGCCAGAAACAACCGGGTCTTTCGCGGAGAAGACAACCCCCGGAGACAACAACAACAGAAAATCAAGCAACAACTGCGAAGGATCATTAAGGCAGATTGGCAAAGGAAGAATGGATGGTGGTTCCAGAAAACATGGTCTCCGTCTCTGCAGAAGGCAAAATGTCATTGTGTTCCTGGTTCTTCGATACACATGATTAATACGAATTCATGGTCGCTTTTGAGACCAGGGGAGGCGATTTAGGCCTTGATATTAGCATAGCAGGCAAGACCTAAGGATTCATAGGAAAATCAGAAGGCCTGCTCAGGTATATGATACTTTCATCTGGTAACTGGGAGCCCCTCATTGGATATATGGAGTTATAATTTTGTAGCTAGAAGAGGCTCTCACTTTCTTACTGGGCTTCAAGTTGAGCTTTTGGAAGATCTCAGGTTATAAGGAATGGATGGGACGCTGGACCCGGTTTCCAGCTAGAGCCAATGCTGGGTAAAGGCCCCAGCACCTCTCCGTGTTGTATGTTAAGGGATTCCCGGCCTCATCCTTTGGTTTTTGAAAATGGCAATGTGACGTCTTCCAAAAAAAAAAAAAAGGCCCAGCAGCCAACCCCCCTGGCTCCAACCAGCCGTATTTAAGCTGATTCCAGGCCGAATCTCTCATAGGCCTGAGAGACCAGTAGCGTAGTCCCCTCACCCTTCTTACCCTCCCAAGTCCCCTTAGTTCCCCTCCCCCCCTTCCCTTCCTCCCTCCCTTCAAACCACCGTCTCCCTTCACCCCCCCTTTTTTTCCCCCATCCCACAACTCTGATCATCCTTAGTCTCAACCTCCTGACCTAAGATCCCTTATCCTGAGACTATAACAGTAACACTCCCCCTTACTGCCTTTTCTCCCCCACACCAGAGTAGCATAGCATAGTTGAACCTTTTGTCAGTCTTTCAATTCAAACTGATGGTTTTCTGTTCCTAACAGGCGCCGTAAAAAGTGAAACTGGCTAATGCTGCCAGAGGATACTATTCCGGGTTGAATTGTGGGGTCCCCGGCCTCGCTTCTTCACCTTTGCAATCAAACAAAGGGCCTCGTTAGACACTCCTTATGGACCCGAAATCCACAAGGAAATGATCGTTACACCTATCCTTGGGGACGATCGTCGAAAAAAAAAGTGAAAACACTACAAGGACGTTGCCTTGTGGCGTCCTTGTGGCCACAACCAATTTTCCCTAAACCCCAAGGGACCTCCCGAGGTCCCTCGTAACACAAGGAAGCGCGAAATTCGGAGCGACGAAGGCATGCGTCGATGCACAATTTCGGTTGGAGGGTGGTCCAGACGTGGTCCGTCGAAAGGGAGCACGGACATCTCCGCCTCGAAAGTGTGCTCGTCGTCCCAACGGCTCCAAACGGTAACCGGCGGCGCGAGGCCTCCGTCCGTCCGCGCGACTCGACTGCCACCGCCATCGTGCGGTCTGCTCCGGCGGGCGATCGTCGACAACGGTACGAAATTCGAAAGTTTTTGTACACGACTCCCCGTTCGGCGACGACAGTCATTCGACAGGATCGTCGTTTTCTTCCACTGCCGTCACGCTTCACACGTTCGAGCACAGATCTTCCACCGATCTTCCTTGTCTCGACGACCTTGTTCATTGAACGGTCCACCGCCGACGTCGGTTTCATCCCCTTCAAACGGCCCTTACATGGCCGACCTGCTGCACAGGCTTCCCCGGCTGTTCCTCGTCGTCTTGCTGCTTCTGGCCGTTGTCTTCTACCACGTGTGTCTCGTCGGCCTCGTCCCGGTCGCGTCTTGCAGAAGGAGATCTCCCAGGAAGGCTGATAGGATGGCTGGATGGCTGCCGAACGGCAGACCGACAGGCACATCCGGCGGACCTATTAATCGCCAACGCAGTGCGGGGTCGGTGGCGAAGCAGCCATACGACTCGAGGTTGTATGCGCACCTGCCTTCTCACGAGATTCCTCTGCCGCCGTCGGATGACGAGGGGGGGGAACCAGGTCGCCGACTTTGCCGTTGGGAAGCAGTTCTACGCAGGACTGGGCGGCGACGCAATCGTGAGGCGGCAGGGGGTGGAGACGCTGTGGTCTTACACGTCACTTCTCAACGAGGGGATGTGAGATGACGACGGCGATGCAGCGGTTGATCTGAGCTTTCAGCTGTCGAGCAGCAGCGGAGCAGCCGCAACGCACAGTCGGATCATCAATCCCCACCCGGGTGGGGATTGCGCGGACAACACGCAAGGCGGTGTGTGCGGCCCACGAGACGGCGGTCTGCCTCAATCCGTTCGAGACGGTGGAGGTGATCGTAATAACTCCTCGCCGAGCGTCGGTGGAGGATTCGGTGCGCGTAAACGACCGGACTGGATGCGCTTGTCGCCTGCGGCGCGAAGCGGACCCGACGCTACTCGAGGGCGGCAGCCGGCAAAGGATTTGATTGGGGGACTTGCGGACATGCAACGCGACGGCAGGCAGGTCTGGGCAGAATGCAGGCAGGAGTTGCATCGAGGTGAAACGGAGACGATCACCAGAGGAGTGCAACGGCTGCACGTCGACGAAGTGGAAGATGCGGCTGTTGAGGAGGGGCAGGGGTGTGACGACGTGGATGGCGAGGACGGTTGCGAGTCCGACGATTTACCAGACATCAGGCCGCTTGGGAGGAGGGCGACGAGAGGCGGATCCGGTGGTAAGAAGGGCCCCACCACGAAACCGAGACGGACAAAGAACATGGATGACGACACAGGTCGGAGCGATGGCGAGGGCGGCCGGAATTTCTGGTCGGCGGGAGACACGGTTGCGCTCGTGAGGGCGAAAAGGGATCAAGATCTGTATATCGCCGACCTGGGGACTAGTTTCGCCCGCATGAAAACGGCCGCGTGGAAGTGGGAGGACGTGCGGATGAGGTTGCAGGCGATGGGAGTGACGAGGGATGTCGTCGACTGCGGGAAGAAATGGGACAACTTGATGCAGCAATTGAAGAAGGTGCACAAGTTTCAGAACCTCTCCGGCGGGAAGGACTACTTGAGGCTTGCTTCGAGGGACAAGCGATCGGAGGGCTTCAGCTTCGTCATGGACCGGAGCGTGTATGGCGAAATGGAGGCCATGACGAAGGGGGATCACACGATCCACCCAGCAAATTTGGCGGACACTGGGGCGGCGGGGGGGGTTCAAATGCCCACAGGCGCTGGGGGGGGKGGGGGCACCATGGGCGGCGATGGTGGAGGGGAGACGGCAGACGAGGAGCAGGGGTCGACGAAAGACTCGTCATTCAGCGTGGGAAGCGGCGGCGGTTATGGGAAGAGGAAGAACATGCGGCAACAAACCTTTGAAGCCGTCGCCGACGTCATGGAGAAGCATGGTGCGCTCATGGCGAGCACAATGGACAGCGCCAACAAGCGGCAATGCTCTATGATGTCACGACAGTGCGAAATCCTGGAGAGCGAGGTGGAGGTGCAGAGGAATCACTATGCAGCAGCGGATGAGGCGAATAGAATGATGTGCAATGCCCTCCTGGAGATAGCAAAAGCCATCCGCGAGAGATCATGACTGGCGCGCATTTTCATGTACATCCGCGGATGGAGAGAGAGAGAGCGAGTGTGTGTGTGCGTGTGTGTGTGTGTGTATGTGTGTGTGTGTGTGTGTGGGTGGGTGGGTGGGTGGGTGGGTGGGTGGGGTTTGGGTGTCGACGGCGAATGCTTTCACTGCCTTATTTTTAGAATTGTTCCTTTTGTTGTGTTTTTTTAATATATATATGTTTTCTGCGTTTCTTCAAACACGGCAGTGCTCTGAGCTACATTTGCGGTGTCCCTGGCGAGAGGGGCACGTGTTGAGTGGGTCATGCGGGTCGACGATTGCGCGGCGGGTGTCGTAGCAAACAAGGGGTGGGGGGGGTGTTGGGATGGGGTGTTGGTGGGGGCAGTGCTCTGGAGGAAATTCACATCGGCCCCTGGTGTTGTATGGACGTGCGCCTGTGCAAGCGTGGAAGGGTCTGTACGCGCGGCGGGGACGGTGGGCGTCGCAAAAGCTGAAGGGCGTGCGCGTGCAGGAGGTCTGGTGAGTTGCTGTCACACGTGTCGCTGTCGACAACGACGGTAGGCGAAGAATCGTGCTCGGGGTCCGTCCAGCTGCTCCATGTTTCTGGCGGGCCTGCGCCTGCTCCAGCATAAAGTTGTGCTTGCGGCATATCCAGTACCGGAGGTCGGTGCACACGGTGACCAGCAACGAAATCCGCGCGGGACGCCACCTGCCTTCTGTCCTCGATGCACCGCGCAGCCATCGCATGGTCGCCCCTGTCTTCGCGCTCCACGAGTGGGACTTCTACACTGTCGTCGTCGATCGCGCTCGACGATCGTCTCGCAAGCACAAGGACGTCCACGTGGAGCAGACTGTCCTTATCGTTGCGGACAAGTCTACGTCGTTCGGAGGTGCGGCGTTATTCACCACCGACGATCTTGTTCTCGCCGTGGAGCACTCTCGCCAACCACTGCGACACTAGTGCACGGGAATCATGTCTACGCGAGGCGTCGGCCGTGGCAAGAAGCGGGAGAACGTCCCTGCTGACACCCAGGGGCGGGAAGTGGGTCGGCGGCATGTCCCCAAGTCGAAGAGGCTCCGTTCAGAAGAGGCATCACCAAGCGTGGCTGTCCGACGAGGGCGGTATTGGGCGGCATCGAACGAAGACGAAGATGACGACGTGTTCACGACGGAGGAGGAAGCAGCACATGACACCGTGACGGCACCCCGGGGCAGCAATCTTCAAGCGAAGAGTGATCAGGCCACGTCGAGGAGATTGCTCACGCCCCCCCCAGAGGGGCAACAAGGTCGTGGGCAGAGCACCACGAAAGCAAAGGAGGTTGTCGTCGACGTCGGCGACGAGGACAATGCGCCATTGGAAAGCCGCAGGCAGCGAAATGTAATGCAAGGTGCCACGGCGACGGGAGTAAGGATACGCTCCGCGCATGAAGAAAGGTCACCTCAGGGCGCCATGCCATCCACGCTGTCGCACCCGCGAGCGCTTAACACGGCTCCAAATGGAGGGTCTACTAAACGCGGAGGAGGTGAGGTGGCCCAGCAAGAACCGCGCGTGGCGAGCGCTGGCGCGATCGCAGGTGCAGGAGCGGGGTCCTCGGGCAATGTCGTTGCCATGGCGGGGGCGAGAGAGGAGGTTCCTGTTGTGGAGCGGGAGGTTGCGCGTGGCGAGAATAAGGGCGAAAGAGAGGACGACGACCCCCTTTTAAGCCGGGAGCGGAGGGGAGGGTTGGCGAGAGATCTTGCCGACCGTGCCCTCATGTGGGTCGACGACAAAGCGTTCAGGACAACGGGGGAGGGGCGCCGGCTCTACGACATCGTCCACCGAACGCGGGAGCACTTCGAGGCCATCGCCAGTGGGGTGCAAGCGCCCGTCGTGTCTAGGAGCGTCGTCATGCCGAAATCCGCGACGACCCTCCAGAGGATTGCTGATCCCGCTCAACTACAGCAAACGATCATCTGCAGGGGGGTTGCAGAGAACATAGTTCTGCGCGTCTTGCATGGGTGGGTGCTCAAGTCAGGGAAACGCCCCCGCGGATACAATCTCACTTTCCAGTACGCGTTGGAGTCGGTGGCGATGGACTTTGCGCGCGTTATGTGGTACGACGAGGAGTGGAGCAACGTGGTGAGCGCGGCCGTTTGCGCGCACACGATTGACCTCAATATGGACTTGCCACTGTGGTTTGCGGGGATGAACATCAATGACAGGCCGCAGGACGACAACATGGCTGCGTACCAGGAGTCGACCGTCATGTGCGTCCCCGATTGGGCTTCCTGCGGCATCACGTTCGGCCACGACGCGAGCATCACGTCGCCAGAGGACGCGAAGACGAGGGATTGGTTGGGTCGGGGCCCCTTGGAGGAGGACGGTGACGACAATGGAGAAAACGACGCGTAGGGGGTGGAGGGGTGGTGTTGTGCTAGATCGCCTTGGTTTGCTTGTCGCTCGTGATGGCACGTGGACGGCGGGAAAGGGTTGGTGAACACGTCGCGTGTGCCGCCGCGGGTTAGGGAAGTACACAGGTTGTGGTGCTGGCGGGACCAAGAGCTGCAGTTTAGGTGGCGGCGCGTCACGACACACATTGTTGTTGGTCTCTCCCTTCGTTCCGCACGAGCACAGCGTGTCTGTCATGCGTGTAGACGCCCTCCGTTTTCGGCTGTCCACTCTGGCAGGGTGGTAGATGCAACTTCACTTGTCGGTGTACTTGCTTGTTCATTTAGTTTGGCAGTTGCCAGTGTTCATGCGACGGTGCGAGGCGTTGTATGCAGTAGATTGTAGGAGCGGATTAAAGTTAGGTTTCCGCGATGTTGTTTCACGTTTCCTTGTCAGCGCAGCATGCGTCATGTACATTCATAACGCGCTGGAAGCGCACCTTTTTTTCTTCATGTCTTCGATTTGGGACGGATGTTTCGTATGTTCGCAGTGTGTGATTGCTCTCTTTCCTAACCTGACGGTCCATGCAGTACTCGATGCACATTCACACATCAAATCTTCATTTGCACGTGCCATTTTCGATCGTCGCTTCGAAGACCTTTTTTTTTTTTTTTTTTCCTTTACTTTTTTTTTTTTTTTTTTTTTTTTTTTTTTTTTTTTTTTTTTTTTTTTTCGCATTCCATAATCATCCCAGTGGCATACAGTGCATGTGTTCGTGTTGCACTCATCAGTCGAGGGAATACTTGGCCGCTGAACATCAAACGAATCACAAACGCCAACGCACGACATTGACGCAATGAAACAGGTGCACACCGAATGCGAACACATTATGGAAATGGGCGAAAACGACTGACAAGAGTACTTCCAACGTCGCAGAAGAAATCACAGCACTACAAAATTCTTTTTCGAAACCGAGATGGGGGGAAAGTTTCATGCCCACCCGAATGAACACCATACCTCTAACCTCTAAATGCGTTAACTCTTGTTGAAAAAGGCGCACCGCACACCCGCAATGAGCATGTTCCGCACTACTCCTGATGAACGGCATCCAAAAACAAAATTTGAACATAAAAAAAAAAAGGAACGTGACGCACATCCGTGGATTGCAATAGCTAACCAAACACAATCGTCGACGCAAGCTGCCGACCACGACGCCTAACAGGGCTAGCAACCAAGCCGACGGCCGACGAGACCGAGATTCTGCCCACCGGCCATTGCACCAAGATCGCACTTCCACGCGCTGCCTTCCACCATCCAAATAACGACCCTCCACAGAAACCACCAACCCCGTCGGGGTACAGACGACAGCGACCCAATCAAGGGAGGACGGAAACACCAATCTGGTGTCCGCCCATTGTTGCAATTAAGCCATCTTCATGTGCTGTCGTCCATGAATGATACACGACTCATTCGTGTTTCATTCGTTCTGCCAAAGCATGCCTCAGGGCTAAGGCTTCGCGGGTCGACGTCAACATCGACACAGGCTGGAGGGGCTCGTCGATCCCCAGGTCCACTCGTTGTCGCACACCATTACCGTCGACCTCCCACAGCAGATTCTCGTCGAAGGGGATCCCTGCGTCGATTAGTAAGTTGTGCAGTATGCAGACGGCGGTGAACTGCTGCGGGAGCGTCTCCAGGTTTGTCTTGTGTGTTCGGAGAAACAGCCGCCACATGCCATTCAGCCTGCCGAACGCCCTCTCCACCGCTCCCCTTGCCACCTTCTGCTTGTTGTCAAACCGCTCCTGCTCGACGCTCTGATTGATACCGCCGTACGGGACGACCATCCATTGAGCAGGGGGGTACCCATTGTCCGCCAGAAGGTAACCGTTCGTCTTCACACCGAACGGCAGTGTGACGGGGGGCCCGCGGAACAACGACCCCTCCTCCGCGCGCAGCGACAGGCTGGACAACTGCAGCACCCTGATGTCGTGGCAGCTACCGGGGTATCCCATGTGCACGTCCAGCACACGTAAGTCCAAGTCGACAACGACCTGCGCGACGATGGAAAAACGACGCTTCCTGTCGTAGTAATTTTCGCTCGGAGCATTCGCTGGCTTGTCGACGTAGATGTGAGTGCCATCAATGCAACCGTGGCAGTTTGGGAAGCCTTTATCAGCGAACGCCCGAAGAACAACTTGTTTACGAACTTCCGTCGGCCACGTTATCTTATCGCCGAACACCCTCAGCAGCGTGGCCGTCGCGTCGCGGACGGCAATCAGCCCAGAAGCTCGTCCGATCCCGAAGTTGCACGTGCTGCTCTCATACGTCTCACCTGAACCCCACCTGTACAGTGCGTACGCAACAATCTGGTCCGGCTGCGAAGGCTCCCTGTAGAACGTCACCTGCCGCTGAAGATGAGGCGCACACGCCTCCGCGATCTCCCGGAACACTCGCGGCGACATTCGCAGCTTATCGCGGAAGCAGTCGTCAGTCGCGTTGCCGCATAGCCTGAGGTCTTCCCACGTTCCTCCTGTCCTGCGCTTCACCCACCACCGCGGCGTCGCGCGGGGTATCACTCCGCAGCCCAACGCATAGCACAGCTGAACAACAGCTTCCGACGTCGCCACGAACTCGGCACCATCGTGCAGATCTTGCGTCAATGTCCTCCATCTACGCGCGCGCAAATGCTCCTTCAGTCGCCCCAGCGCCCTCTCCTGCTGACATGGAAGAACGATCGTCGACACGGCCGCCGCCACCGCCTGCAGCTCACCATGACTCAGCACATCACGTCTAGCCGCGGCGCCGCCCTCCATAGCCCGTCGTTCCGCTGCCGTCTGTGTCGTCCTCCCGCACCGGACGATGGTCCCGAAGACGTCCGTTGAGAAGGTGGCCCCTTTTCTCCGCTCACAACCCCGCGCACGGAAGCGAAGAGCAACGTGCAGTCGACGTGCGCAAAGGTCCACGGCGATGGAAGCACAACACGCTGCGGGAGCAGATGAGGGAGCCCTCTGGACGTGGCCTCCGCCCCCGCCGGGCCCTTTTCCGCAGCACGACGCCGTCGTCCCTCCAGCCACACGTCGTCGTCGCTGTCGAAGCTGGCATTCGGAATTCGAATTTCGAATGCCCACGCTCTCGGGTTTAAATTTCTCCTCGCGCCGCCCGCAGACTGCCGTTTCCGGCCTCGCGTCGCTGGACCGCGCAGCCTCCACACAGACAAAGAAGCTGGACCAAGGACGACAGACCCCGCGGCCGCTAATTTGCGTATGAAAACGGCCGCGGGGAAGCCACAAGGAAACACCCTCGGGGGATGGGCCCAAGGATGAGTGTAACGACGCCGCAATTTCCCCTTCAAAACCACAAGGACGTTTCCTTGTGGCTCAAGGAAACCGTAAGGAGTGTCTAACGAGGCCCAAACACTTTCAAAAAAAAAAAAAAAAAAAAAAAAAGAGCCCAGAGAGTGCACGCTCATGGCACATTTATGTTGTCCTCCCGTGTCCAGCCATGCATGACAAGACGCTCAATCATGACGCGTCAATGGGCCTCGCTGCACTACTCTCCAAACGTGCAAAATGAGAATGAAAGTTCGGCTAGAAAATGGAAAGATTGTGCATGTGGATAGTAGTGCAGCGAGGCCCAATCATAACATCTCACACGTTGAGGAGCGTGGTTCACTGAACTTTGCAGGTATCCACGTCCATGGCTGGCTTTTGCGCATCCCCTCACGCTGACTCCAGCGTGGCAGTACTGTTGTGCGGCTCTTTTTTTTTTTTTTGTTGAGAAAACCAGGGCGCGGTCAGGGTTAGAGTTTGAAAATAGGTTTCAAACTTCCGTTTTGGAGTCGAGTCCCCTCTCAAGTTTACACAAACTCCCCCGTAGCGTGGCTGTCGCAGGGCAGAGTTTGTAACTACAGTCTAGTCATCCACGTCGGAGGGGCAGGCCGTTTCCAAAAAAAAAACAAAAAACAATGAAGAAACAAAAACGAAAAAAAAAACATCGTGTTGCTGTATCTTTCCACGTTGTAGGGAAGATTCACTCTCAGTTTCCACGAAATGTGCAAAACCAGAGTGAATCTTCTCTAGAACCTGGAAAGATACAGTGCCATGATTTTTGTGTTTTGTGCAAGGGAGATACAGGGGCCCAACGAGATACACGGGCTGACAACGAAGCAGAGGCCCTAGTGGATACACGTGCTGACAAAGACCCAGTTTCTTTTCTTTTTTTTTCCTCTTTTGTTTTTCCTGCCCAGAGTTCCCGACCTATGCGTGACATCCTTGGGGCCTCGTGGCGGTGCATCTTTCCATGTTCTAGTCGAAGATTCAGTCTCGTTTTGCACATTTCGAGAGTAGTGGATCCCCCCTCGCTCCACTACTCTCGAAATGTGCAAAACGAGAGTGAATCTTCTGCTAGATTATGGAAAGATACAGCGCCCTGATTTTTGGCTTTTGTGCATCTCCTCTTTTCTTTTTTTTTTTCTTTTTTTTTTTTTGTTCAATCTCAGCCCCGTCGCGTGGCTGGCCAAGGCCGCAAAAAAGAAAAAAAAAAGAAAAGAAAAGAGAGAGAGCATCTCGTCGCGTGTGGCTCGGCCACGGCCGAGATTGGGGAAAAAAAAAAA
>BFEA01000754.1:283143-303811 GCA_003427395.1 Chara braunii | reverse complement strand
AACATATACATCTATGTATGTATTACACACAATAAATTAAATGTATATACATACCCAGGCGAGTGCGCTAGTACAACACAATAAGCGAAGAGCGCATCGCCTGCGGATGCACGGACATAATGACCGACGCAGGAGCAGAGGCTGCATCAGGACCTGTCCCTGATGGCTTTGGCGATCTCCAACAATGCAGTGCACATCAACCTGTTAGCCTCGTCGGACGCCTTGTAGTGCCGTGCTTGTCCATGACTTCAGCAATGGCCTCGAATGTTTGTTGGTGCATGTCCTTGCTCTTGCAGTTCCCTCCCGTGCTGCCTGCACTGAAGCCAGATTCCCGCGCCGACCCTCCGTCGTCGTCGTTCCCATCACCCCCATCACCCCTGGCGGCGGATTCTCCAGCAACGGATGGGGAACGTGGCATCTGTAGTCCTCCACGGGCGCTTGTGTCGGCGACGTTGTTCGGGTAGATGGTCTTGTTGCCCTTCGACATGGCATCTATCTCATCGTACACGCGCTCCTCCATTCTGCAGTTGACGCCTTCTTCCGTTCTCAATGAAGGTGTGAGGTTGAAGAAGTTCTTCCCCCCAGAGGCGGTCTCATAGCGTTGCACTTTCTTGTACTGTTGGAAGAGGTTGTCCCACTTCTTGCCAATGTTGTTAGTCGTCCTGTCCACCCCCACCTCCAGCAAACGCTTTTGAAGGTCCTGCAACTTCCACTCCCTATTGTGCATTCGTCCGTAGTTGTGTGCCATGCCCTCGAAATGAGCTTGCTGATCCCTCTTCGCCTGGACGAGCTTCAACATCTCCTTGACACTCCACGATGGATGTTTCCCAGCCTTCTCACTTGGCGGACCCTTCGAGCGGCGACCACCACGGGAAACAGCCTTCTCTTGACGCACGCCTCCACCCCTTCCTTTTCCACGCACAAGCAGGGGTCGAATCTCCATGTCGTCCGCGTCTTCCACTTCGTCTTCACAAATCACATCTGTAGATTCGTAATCGCTTGCCCGTTGGGAGTCTTCTGCATTGAGTTCTCCACTCGCCACACGCATCCTGGACACCCTGTTCATTATGTTTTCCGCAGCCATTTGACGCATCTGTCGTTGGCATGACTCCCAGGCCTGCCTGCCAACTTCGTCTGATCCGGCAACCCTTGTGTTCACCGCTGGTGCGCCCATCCTCTGGCGCGGTGCACTCAAAGGCGATGCCGAAGGGGGGGCCAACGACGTGCGAAACATGTCATCGGATGATCCCGCACCTCGAGAAAATGGAGGTCACGGCCGACACTCATTAGGGCCCGCACCTTGCGGAGAGGTGCACACTCGATCTGCCGATGGTCACACTGGGCACTAGGTTGAACGTGCGAGTGTGTGTAGCTGCTAGACCACTCCCGCTTGACAAACCAAAATTTAAGTCCACAATCTCCGTATCGCCTCCACCGACATCGTCCTCTAGCAGAGCAGAGAACGAATGAGGACTTGTCACAACCCCCCGTTGTCCACAATGGCCCCCCATCCAGTCCTGTGTCGATCCGCTCCCCAGAGACAGAGTGCGGGACAGATCATCCACCCATTGCTCTTCTGGATCCGGTGGTAACGGCTGCTCGTTAGGCGGGAGATTTCTGTACAATATCGGGTCATACGTGCCTGCAAGACGCGCTGTCGAGCACATCCGTCCGGCACCACACCAGGGCAGCGCAGGGACCCTCCCAGCCGCGTCACCCAGGAGTTGGTTTTAACCCTTCGTCGCAAATATATACATGGAGCTTCCACAAAGCCGCTCCGGCCGAGTGCGCCAGCCATACCTCTCGCGAGCCCCTACGACASGATAGGGCCTAMGCGAGGCACGACTTACCTACACCTTACGGGAGTTGTCACCTCTTTTCGGTGGGCGTATCCCCGCCGAGCTACCAGTCCACAGTACGAAAGCTAATCAGTTGCAATCGGAGAGGTGGACCAGCCGAGGGCGTTTAGCATAGGGGGTACGCGCGGTAATACGCCTCTATCGAACCCGCACGCGAATCGGCATCTTGGGGGGCTGAGGTCCCAAGCGTGGCCCGTTGTCGGTCGACTAGGACGCATCCCTCTCGCCACGCGCACTCCACTTTACAAACACGCATACACACAGAACAACACATACACAAAACGACACAACACAAACAACGCGACAACGCTATTACGTCAGTAGCCAACCCATAACTTTCCAATGCGGAAATCAAATAGGCGTCACGCGCGTGACTTAGTATAAAACCGCGCGGACGCAGGGCTATCTCATATCGACTCGCAATGCAAGCGTACGCAAGCAGTCACGATGATGGCGTACTATGTAGTGCCCATAATCAGGCGGTCCCTCGTGGATCCGAGTACCGCTTGTGACACTCAAGTGTCAGACTCCAAGTGTCGTGAGGGTTTAACCCTTCACGACATTGCACGACTGAAGGAATAGCCATGCAGCCGCCGCAAGACCCCCGGCCTTTGGTCTCAGCGTCTCGGTAGGCAAGGCAAATAGGCTCTGCGCGAGGGAAAACCCCTCCCCTGCAGAGCCTAGGGCTTGGTATGTCCTGGACAAGTACCTTGAATCCCGGCCCAGGACCAACGTCCGACTAAGAAAATTCTCAAGAAGCAAAGCAAAGATAAATTGAGAGGTCATCCCTGGTCTCTCAGTCTTACCTTCTGAGTATCCCCTTTTGTACGGAGCCCCTTAACCCATACAGACATTCACCCTACGTACACCCATGTATATATATATATATATATATATATATATATATATATAGGGAAGTATGTGACGATCACTTCTCACAGTCTGATTGGGGTCCCTCACAGCCATACGTATATATGTGATCGCAGGCAACCAAATCCAGAATCTGATTCATAACACATACCTGCAAATCACATCAACGAGTCAATCGACAGCCTACGCACTACACGGAGTGAACCCCAACCATCTTCAACACTCATTCCCCTTGCTTTAGCCATGCAAGCCCCAACCTCCTGTCCAACCAACCTTAATTAAATACTCGGTACCTTTGTCAAATGACCATTCAATAAAAGTCCGGGTGAAACCATAACGAAACAATGAATAGGTTGAGTGTAGAGGGTGAGTTGGAATTGAGTCGTAAAGTGACGAATCGGCAACCGACCTGTTATCAGTTACAACATATGATGATCCTCAAAAGATCAAGCTGAATCTAGTCTTGAACTTGAATCAGACGATCAAGAGGACATGTAACACATGACATGTCAATGTCCCAAACTAAACCTATAAGTTCATGGAGAACAATCTCCATATCGTGATCTTACCCAAGTCATCCTAGTTAACTATGCCTAAGCCTATCTCTAAATAATATGGCAAAATCTTCCTTAGTCAGAGTGGACTATCAAAATTGTCATCTGTCAAAACATAATCGATTTCCTTTAAACTAGAAAAATTTCGGCAGCGCTTCCCGTAGGAAAAGTGTTTTTCCAAAATTTATATAAGTCCAGATATGAAAGGCAGAAATAATTTCTAACTCCAAAAAGTCAAAATTACGTCTAACTTCCTGAAATAACAGAAATTCGGGCAGCATTCCCTTTAAAAAGGGAGGCTTTCCAGATTTATACTAAGTCAGATACAAAAAACAAAAATAATTCCTAGCTCTGGAAAGTCAAACTCTGTCTAACTTCCTGAATTAACAGAAATTTGGGCAGCACTCCCTTTAGAAAGGGAGGCTTTTCAGATTTATACTAAGTCCGATATGAACTCGAAAGATAACTCGAGTTCAACTTTAGACATAATTTAATTAACTCCTTAATTTTGTAGAAATTTCGGTAACACTCCCTCTAGAAAAGTGCTATGCCAAAATTTATACAAGGCTAAGTCCAGAATTTTGAAAGTAACTTTGACTTCCTAAAGTCCAATTTTGTCTAACTCTCTGAATTAACAAAAATTTGGGCAGCACTCCCTCTAGAATGGGAGACTTCCTTGATTTTAAGTAAGTCAGATACGAGAAAAGACAAAGTTAAACTTTTGACAAGTCAAAATTCAACTAACTCCTTGGATTTCTAGAAATTTCGGAAGCGCTTCCCGTAGGGAAAGTAGCTTGTCAAGATTTATACAAAGCGAAGTATAACAAAAGATCTCAAAAAATGCAAGAATTGACCTAAGTAAAAAAAATTATCACAGAAAATGCAGGAATTGACACTAACTACTATGACTCTAGCACGTGGCGAACAATTAAAGCAACTACCTATCAACCTGAAACTCAGACTAAGTAGTGGCCTCACTCAGTCACATGCAAGCCATACCACAAGGGTAAGTACTCTCGCCAATCCCAAGTTAGCCTGGACAAACAATAGTTCATGATCTCTCAATGACTTAACCTATTACACCCAGCTTACATAAGACATAGGTCAGGCCGCCTGAACTTACAAAACAACTCAACTTAGCCTGGCCTAGAGTCAGAATACCTAAACTTATAGAGCGTTCTGACTTGGCCAAATATACATAAACAGAGGGCACAACTACTTTTCTCTTCTTTGAGCACATGACTAGACCACTCTGGTCGCCCTCGATTGTTTAAAATATCCAAATTGTATATACTTATCTCCACATTTGTCTTCTAAGGCTGCATATGACTGAACAAACTTAAGTCAAACCTGCCCCAGTTTATCATCAATTCTATTCTTAGTTGTACTCTATTCCAGTTGTGATACGGCTATAGTCAGACCACCTAAGCCTATAGAACAGTCTGATTAGCTCATTTTTAGATAAAATAGTAGTAAGGCATAGCCAAATCATAACCATTGGGTTTTAGCATGTGCGAGGCTTTGAGCCAGGCCTCCTAAACTTACAGAAGGGTCCAACTCTCTGTCAGATTCGTTTCTATCTGAGCCAATATGTGCGTGGCCTCGAGTCAAACCCCCTGAACTTACAGAAAGGTCTGCCTCTTTGCCAATATTATTTCTTCAGAATAAAGAGCAGGAAGAGACTGAGCCACCTGAACTTACAGAACAACTCGGTCTCCTCGTTCAGAAACCAAAGAAACAAGTAAAATCCCAATGAAAACAAAGCAACCCAAGACACCAAAACTTATTGAGCGCCTTGAGTTCCTGAAAATCAAGCACAATCAAACCCCTCACAAGTCAGAGCGGTCAGGCCACCTGAACTTACAGAACAGCCTGACCCTCCATGCAAACCACATCACTGGGTCTCCCCAAACTTATGGAGACATCCCAACTTACAAAGTAATCAGACCCCCTAAACTTATAGAAGGGTCTGACTTCTCCATGCAAAACCAAAATAAAACAAAGCGCTGGGGTTCCCCAAACTTATGGGGACTCCCCAGCCTTAATGACCTGGTCAAACATCATGCAAATCATCCCACCATCCTGCCTTTCCCCAGATGCAGTTCCTTATAACAATTTGCTTTCATGCAGTCAACAAAGCTGAAACTGAAACTTCAACAGACATTCCTTTACTTAGTCTTGTTCAGTGTCCTGAAAGTCAAACCAAAAATAAAGTAAGGTTGCACGTCATATACTTAGTTAGCGATGGAATGAGAGATACAGATAGGGGTTATAATCAGGGTTTATAGAGGGAAAACACAAGGGTTACCTATCAATTCCCTGCCTTTAGAGCCTCGCCTAGGCTCCGGTAGAGCTCCCGCAATCGGTGGGTGGACTCCCCACAGAATCTTGATGAGGTCCTACGAGTTGCAATCCCGCCTGCCGCCTTCCTCTCAGATCAGGACCAGACTTAAAGTAAGGTGGATAAAAGAAGGAAGTTTTAGACTCTCAGATACAAGAGGGGTGCTCTCAGACTCACTGGAGAGGGCCTTGTAACCTTCAGCGCCTGAGGGCCCCGCAATGATGGTCAAGTAGCAGCTTGGCAAATAAGTCAACTGCCAGAAGTCAAAACCTCTGACTACCCTCCGGATCGCAGCACTATCCTCCTCTAAATGAATCAGCCGTAGTAGTCCGCAACCGTAACCGCCTCTATCCTTACCTTGACTGAGCCTACAGTCAACCTCCCCTAGGCCCAGCTGCCATTGTATAGCAGACTGCAACAGTCAGTGGCTGCCGCCGCAGTACTCAACGGAACGCAGCAGTCACCAGTTGCGCCGAGCTAACCGCAGTTGTACGCCTGTTTATCGTGGTCAACGGTATTTGAGCATTGTCACATAGGTGCAGCTGTAGCTCGCCCCCAGCCTTCAACAACAGTTTGCACACAGAATGCAGCAACAGTCCACAGCGGGTAGCAGCAGTAGTCGAGCTCAGTACGCAGCCGCGGCCTGTGCCCGCCAACCGCTTCCCACAGCAGCAGCCCATGCACAATTAGCCAGCAGCAGTTGGGCGCAACCAAAACCTGCAGCGGCCGCCCACAGTTGGCTGTAGCAGCCGGTGCATGGGTGCAGCCCCAGTTCGCACACCGACGCAACCAGCGTGCACGGGCAACTAGCATGCGGCAACTAGCAGTAAAGAACAGTAGTGTGCCTTAGCACCTCATCCCCCCCCTGTCACACCGTCCAGCGGGCACACTCCCTCTCCACGCTGCGCCCGGCTTCGCTACCCTGCCGCCCCACTTCCGAACGCACTGGGTTTGTAAACCCGTCCGGGCTCATCCCCGGCCCGCCTTCATCCCCTCTCGCGTTCGACTGCTCGGCTGCCCACCTTAGCGCCCGCCTTATCACTCCGCTTACGGTCGCTGAATGCTTCCCCAACCGGCGTGGCCAGGCGGGTAATCCCTTCTCCCTTCTGTCTCCGACTGCACCTGGGCGCAGATTACCGTCCAGGTTCACTCATTCGTTTCCTTCATTTGCCTCACCGCTATGCCTCAGCGCACGTTCTCTCCTACTAACCTCACTACCTACCAACCCACCACGACAACTAACATTACCATAGTGTTCGCCCGATGCCAACCGTAGAATCCGACACTTCGATCGTCCGATTTGTTCGAGAATCGGGTAGTCTATTCGTCCTTCCCTCCCACCTTCCTTCCTTTTGTTTCGCATGCACCTGACGTGAATTTCGCGCCAGATTCACTCGGTTTTCCTTAGCCTCTACGCACCACCTTCTCTGCAGTCCTCTTAGTCAGCTATTCTAAAGCTAGGACTAACCCTTAGATCATACTAACCCCACTTATACCCCCATTATCGCCTCTTCACTCACTGACCGTCACTGAGAAAACGAGCGGGCCCGTTAGTCTCACTCCCCTCGTTCCCGCCATTGTCATAGCTCGCGCGCTCGTCTTTCTTCACACCTCCCCTTTTACTCTCTCACCGTTCTGACCGCCCTACCGAACACGCAACAGGCCGAAAACTCGGCTCCGCACCCCTCCCCACTTGAATCCGTTCAGTATCACGTTCATCATTCTTCCTTTGCTACGCCCGAATCCTTCACCCCGTCGTTTTCAGCTACGCCCCGGGATGTATCCGACGCGAAACTGCGCCCACATTCGTTCTTTCTCGCTAAGCTGAGCAAAATCAGGGTGAATCTTTCGTAGAAATGCGGGAAGATTCATTCAGCATTTATTCCCCTCCTTCGTGTCGCCCCTGCGCACTACTTTTTCCCCTATCCTATCCCATATCACTCCCGCCGCCAATCCGCCTCCACCATCGACTTCGCCTTGGTCGGAATCCCTCCGAATGGTTATCCCGTCGCCCAATCCTGCCGAGAAGCGAGCGCGTTGCACCTCTCAGCCTGCGCCTCGCCTTCCCTTCTTCACCTTAGTGCTCGAACGCACTTTGGCGCGAATCCGTACCGGATTCGCTTTCCTTTCTTCCTCCTCGTGTTGTTGTCAGCATTAACTAGCGCTCCGCGATTCACTTTCCTTTCTTCCTCCTCGTGTTGTTGTCAGCAACAACTAGCGCTCCGCGGTTCGGACAACGCCAAAGTCGGATTCACACAATAACCAGACAAAAGCAAAAGCGAAAAAAGTTCTTCTCCTACTTATGCGCGTTACCTCTGCGCAAAGGCCACGCTACTCTGTTCCAATTTTAGCGGATGTCCCGAAGGACTTTTTGTTGCGGCAGTGTTCTTGCGGCGCCCCCAGAGGCCGCCCGGTATCGCTCGACTCCGTTGATTTTCCCCGCGAATCCGGCCTCATTCCTGTCCGGGTTCTGACGGCGCCTCTACAACCAGGCCGTGCTCTTTTTAGCCTACCGCGAGTATCTATCCCCTGCCCCTACCGTTCTCCTGCAGTGCCCATGCTAATTTTCTCTGTATCGTTCCAATTTTAACGGATGTCCCGAAGGACTGTTCCCAACTGCACGCGCCTTGCGACGTTTTCAAAGGCCGCCCGACCCCCCTTTTTCTTAGTTTTTCCGCCCGCACCCGTTCCCTTTTTCTTGGTCCGGGTTCATTCCCAGACTTGCGAGTGCTAGGCGCGGTGGCCAAGCTGGCCACGCCAGCCCTCTCCATGTCGCCCCATTTTGACGGATATCCCGAAAGACAGAGCCCGGGTCGCCGGGTCATCGGGCGACTCCAAGTACTTGGATTTACTCCCCATCCGAGTTCCGCCGCTTGAATTCGAATACGGTCTGTACCCCAACAATTCATGGGGGTACATACTGAGCTGGGCCTTTGAGTGCCATCCACATCCACGGCACCGCGGCTCAGCCCCGGAAACAACTGACAATTGTACTGCAGGCAATCCTGTGACTACAATACACCCTCTGCTCGATTTCACGCCCACCTACGGGTGTGAGATAAATAATAATAATAATAACAAAACTTTGAAATAAAATAATATATATATATATATATATACGGACATATAAAAACCGCAAAGCACGCGGTAATCAGGCGAAAGTTGCGGCCCTCGTGGTAGCAAAAGGCGAGGGGGATAGCCCTACCGACCCATCAACCCCTCAAGCCTTCTCGCCACGCTCTTCCGCTCCCTTTCCACACGCCGTTGGCCTCGATCCCTGTGTCTGCTGCATACCAGTCCAGTGTTGTAACCTATAGGGCTAAGCCCAAACCTGGTATCAACAGGCCTCACATGCCTTATAGAGAGCTAGCGCACGGCCCTTGGGGCCAAGGAAACGCCCTATACTACTTTCCTGGCCCACACTTGCACAAGCGACTACCCAAAAACTCACGTCGGCCTACCGGCCTCGCCGCGGCTACCCGTCCTTAGCCAAATCCATCAGGTCCCATCATCTGGATTTCCGCGTAAGTCCCCACCGGCCCGACCGAACCGTCTATCGTATCCCGCGGAACCAATGAACAAGGTGTTCATAGGCTAATTAGTTCAACCAAAACAAAAATAACATATGCTAACAAAAATCCATGCCACGTCTGCCAGTGTAACCAAAGGAAAGGAAAATCATGCCCGCCTCAAACTTCCGCGCCCACGCACTCTTTACTCTAGTCAACCACCTAGCCAACATAAACTACAAACGCGGCCGCGCCTAGTGCGGCATACTTAAACTTTAAACCAAACTGTTTTTTATCGTTTGCAAAGACCAGGGCGGATACCCTTGTAAGGGTATTCGCACCGACAACGCCCCGACCGCCGCTCCCGATGCGGAGTACTCGACGAGTCTACGGTGCGCGCCAGTTGTCCGTTGGATGCTTCTGGCCTCTCCATCATCGTCTTCCTCAAAGTTCGTCGTTTTCGTCCACCGTAAGGTCCCCGCACAAAGACGCACACGTGGAACAACACGACAACGAGCAGGAGAAGAGTGGCCAGCAGCAGCAGCGGGAACCGTCGGAGGACGTCTGCTATGAATTGCAACGTGTGACGCGTGTACCAAACGAAGATTGCATCCCCACGGGCGACAATAGCCGACAAAACAAGCTACATACAATACTGCAATCGGCAAGCAGTGCTTCAACGTCGCTTGTAAAGAATTCGAAAAAATCGACTGTTGGACATGGAGGCCGTCGACGCACGCACGCAAAACCCCGCTATGCGGAGCGTCGCTCACCTGAAGATCTGCCCCTATGCATTTTCGCACAAACGATAACGGTCTAAAAGCCGTTGCCGGCCCGTTGGGTACCAGAGGCTGGCGATGTCCGCCCAATGGACCACGGACAACTTGTGCACCAACATCGACTCCGGATTCTATTGTGGTTGCGAGCTCCAGAACGCTCCCTCTATCTCGGATCCTTTATCCTTAGGGACCTCACGAGGACCCTATGAATCCAAGGACGTTTTGGCTGGGGATTCTGAGGAACCCAAGGAAATCTCTTAGGAGCGTTTTCACATTCGTTCAAGGGACTTGGTGATTTAGGACGAGGTGTAATCACGCCGATTTCTGATTTTGCGGTTTTCCAAGGAGGGTCTAACGAGGCCCTATATCCTTTTTGTGGATTCCGAATGGAATGACGTATGTTTCTTGTTTATGTCTCATGTGTTCTCGGGTCTCTAGGAGGGCATACTCATAGTACAACGTATTTTCGCAAAATCGCAAATTTTATGTAGTTTTTCAGGTCACAAGAGACACATATTTTGCGTGTTGACACAAAAGGGCACGTAAATGTCAGCGGTCTGGACAGCCGCGGGCTTTCATATTTTGTGGGGACCTCCAGAGGTCCCCACAAAATCGTATTTATTTTTCCTCTACTGCTTTCTTGAGAAAAAGAAAAAAAAAGTGCATTGTGTCGTTTGACTACAGACAACGTATTTTCGCATCTCAAGGCTAAGTCGCGACCCTGATTTTTCTGCTTTGGGCAGCAAACGGGTGACCAGTGTGTCACCTGCCCAGTTGGGCGTCGGGGCGATGTACATACAAAACCGAGGATCCGCAATGTGATAAAAAAAACTAAATGGACAATGCAGTGCAAGTGGAATCTCAACAACCAATGTATATTCCGATACATAGAAAATGGTGTTTTATAGCGCAGGGAAGACTTAGATACAAGTCCTGACCTGACCGGGACTGACCTCTCCTACGTAGTGCAGTACAATATAGGAGAATGCCAGAATATCAATGACAAGCCCAATCAATGTTGCAATGCAGACTAAACATACATCATTCTCATCAAAAGGTGTGAAGGGAGCCTAACGCTATACACAGGAAGAATGCACAAGGTCCAAATGATGCACAGGCGAAGAGGAGGGAAACTTACGAAGAAGAGGAGGGGGAAGATGGGAAAGTCGTCAACACCAGGTCTTCGTTACGAGTCCCGAATAATCCCTCGTCAAAATGTCTGGATCCAAATGTCACCAAACTCTCTCTCTCTCTCTCTCGTAGTCTGCTGATGTAGTGAAGTCAGATAGTGTGAGGGTAAGAGGGAGATGGTGGACTGAGAAGGGGAAGATGAAAAACTCTCTCTCTCTGTCATGTGCCAGCTACTAACCTGTGAAGATGACGCAATGCTGCTGGTATCTTGAAGACGAAGCTGGAGCGATGACGCTGCAGGTAAGTCTCCCTGGCCTCTGTCCAATCTCTCTCTCTCAAGTACTGCTCTAGCTCCTATGGTGCCCAACGCTGAAGACTACTGCTAATGCTACTAGCGCCGAGCGCTAAAGACTACTAATAACGCTACAACTACTCATGCAACACTCCTCCAGAGTGCTGTTGCCGAATCATGAAGACTACCTCCTACTTCCTGAACTGCACGTGAAGTATCTGGGAAATACCTATGAACTACCTACCGGCCTGCAGGGCGGGCCAGTCCTATATAGTACTGGCCCGTCCAACAGGCTGGTCTTGCCAATGCCGAAACCGGCTCGACCCTTGCGTTGAAGCTCAACTAGGGGTTGTCTTGAAAACATGCCTTAAATGACCTGTGCTAAAACCCTGGTTTGTTGCCTGGGTTTTAGGGCGGGTCGAACTGATAAGGGCCTGAAAATGGCCCTCAGTTTCAAGATGAAAACACTAAGGGCCGGAAAGACCCTGATTTAGCTTGAAACGACACATGGCTTGTAGACTCTTGTTTTCAAGCTTCCAGGCTGCAACGACACGGGGCCTGTAGGCCCTTGTTTTCAAGCTTTTGACCTGAAAACGTCACCAGCCTGAAAGTGGCCCGTGCAGCCTGTTGCAGGCACAATATGTAACGCCCCCCCTCCTTATGAAGTCAAGCCGGGGCGAGGGGGAAGCTGACGATCTGACGGTGGAACGTGGATGCGGGTGCGGCGTGGAGACGAAGATACTGGCTTGCCTTGCATTTTGCGTTCGTAGTGTGCGAGAACATCCGGAGCTGTTGCTTGGAGTTCCTCATGGGTTAACCAACGGTCAACTTTGTGAGTGCAGTATGCAAAGTGTACCAAGTACTCGGTTGGCCTGTTGCCGTACCATCGCTGGAAGATGATGTCACCGACCTCTTAAAAATCGTCCATAGAGGGTGGGTCTTGCGATCGTTGCCCGGAAAAATCATCATGTTTCGCTGGCGCGTAAAGAGCCAACTTGGAGCAATGAAAGACCGGGTAGACGGGCAAGTGGGCGGGCACCTGAATGGTGAAGGAAGGTCCTTCGAGTGCATCCCCAGCGTGTACCACGATCGGCCAGGGCCCTATCCATTTCGGGAGGAGCTTGCGAGAGATGTCTTGTTCAAAGAGGAATTCCGCGTCGAAAACCCAAACGAGATCGCCAGCGTGGAATGGGCAAGGAAGATGCTGGCGATTGGCCTGTTGGCTCATGCGTTGTTGGGTCTTAGCAATCTGGTCACGTGCCTTGACAAGTAGCTCTTGCATCCGACATAAGTAAAAAAGATGGTCGTCGCTCTTGGCCGTTCGTGGAATGATTGTGTCCAACGGTGAAGTGACCGATGAGCCGTGCTTGAACTCGAAGGGTGACATCCCGATAGCTGGGTGGATGGACGAGTTGTATGCCAACTCGACATCCGGCAACCGCTCAACCCAATCCTTTTGGTCGGGATGGATGAGAGTGCAAAGGAGAACCTGTGCGGTCTGATGCGCCCTCTCGGTTTGGCCATCGGTGTGGGGGTGGCGAGCTGAACTTGGCTTGAGAGATGAGCCCCATCGTTTGATGAGCGCCAACAAAAAATCGAACTTGAACCAAGTATCGCGGTCGCAAATGATTTCCTTGGGGTAACCCTTGGTTCGAATCCAACCAGCGTAAAGAACCTCGGCCAACTCGGGTGCCTTGGCATGATAGCGGCAAGGCAAAAGCATGGTGAACTTGGTGAGTCGGTCGACCACCGTGAGAATCCCATCCACTCCGGTTTTCTGCTTGGGGAACGGGCCAATAATGTCCATGGCAATCGCTTCCCTTCGCCGCAAGGGGACCGGTAACGGTCGCAACTCGCCGTACGGACGATGGTTCAGGATTTGCAGCATCGACAAACCTCACATGACTCACAATAGCGTGTGATATCGCCGAGAAGGCCGGGCACCAACATCGCTAGCGAAGTCGGCCAATCGTGCGATTGACTCCAAAGTGTCCGGTGGTGGGAGCATCGTGGAACTCGCCAAGAAACCGTGTACGCAAGTGAGGGTCACTCGGTACGCAAAGAAGGTCCTTCCCCTGTGTGTGGACAAGCAAGTACCACTCTTGGATCCGGTAGTGAGAAGGCGCCGGAGTAGGAGAGGAGCAATTTGCCTACTTGTCGCGAAACTCGGGGTCGGCTTGGTAGCCGCGGATGAAGTTGTCCCGCATGTCGTCGCCGATCTCGAAGGTCGAGTAGACTGCGGTATAATGATCCGGACACCGTGAAAGAGCATCCACAAAACGGTTCGACTTCCCGGGAATGTGATCGGGGAAGAAGTCGAATTGGTCGATGAAAGCCATCCAACGGGCGATGGTGCTCTTAACGGTGTCTTGGGTCTTGTAAAAGACCAACGGATTGTTGTCCGTTACCCATCGAAATTGACTTCGACCAAGGAGGAAGTGTCGTCACCGCTTAAGCGCGTGGACGAAGGCTATGAGCTCCTTTTTGCGTGCGTCATCAATGGAGTGCACGGCGGACACTTTCTTGCTGAAGTGCTCGACCTGGTGTCAGTCCACGCCATCGTGTTGTTCAAGGACGACACCAATGCCATAGCCGGACGCATCCGTAGTGATGCTCGTTGGCAATAGCGGGTCGTAGATTCGCAAGACCTCCGCAGATAATAATGCAACTTTGAGAGCTAAAAATTATTCCCGCGCATCCTCCCCGAAGTCAAACGACCGATCCTCGCATTGAAGCTTGGACTAGTGGGCCGCAATTTTAAGTTTCCGTTGATAAAACATTGGTAGTAGGCGGCAAGGCCAAGGAACAAACGGACATCCGTGACGTTTCGCGGGTGCAACCACTCTTGGATGGCTTGAATCTTGTCCGACAGCGGACTGATGCCCTCCGGTGTGACAAAGTGGCCCAAGTATTCCACCCCTTGCCGGACAAATTCACACTTGTCGCGGTTGGCTTTGTACTTGGCGCGGCGGAGCGTCTCCAACACCCGTCCAAGATGCTCAAGATGATCCTCTTACGACTGGCTATAGACGAGAATGTCGTCTAAGTAGACCAGCATGGACCGGTCCAACATCGCACGGAACCCGTTCGTCATTGCCACTTGAAAGGTCGCCGGGGCGTTGGTGAGGCGAAAAGGCATGACCACCCACTCAAAATGTCCGTACCGTGTCTTGAATGAGGATTTGTAGCGATCGTTTGGCCGGATCAAAATCTGATGGTATCCCGACTTCAAATCCAACTTAGAAAAATACTTCGCACTACCCAGTCGCTCAAGAAAATCGTCGATACGAGGAAGAGGCCCCAAATTCTTGACGGTTTGCGCGTTGAGCTTGCGGTAGTCGATACACAATCGTAGATCCTTGTTCTTCTTCCATACAAAGAGAACTGGCGCACTGTATGGTGAGCTACTAGGGCAGATCCAGCCCTTGTCCAACAAGTCATCGAGTTGCGCGCAGAGGGCTGTAAGCTCCTCCTCGCTCATGGGATAAACGCAACCTTTCGTCGGCACGACACCAGCCTCAAGAATGATCTTGTGAGAGATTGGCTGATCCGGCACCACACCGGTAGGTGACTCGAAGATGTCGCCGAACTCGTCAAGCAGCCGCACCACACGAGGGTCCGAAGACAAGTCCATGTGTGAAGAGTCGGATACCGCGACGGTCCGTAGGAAACATAAGAGTTAGGTCGATTTCGTCGAGCTTCTCGTAAGCACAAGTTGCCCGGAATGACTTCGCCGTCACCACTTGGCACCGAATTGAAGGGTGCGGAAGAGGAATAGTACACGGTACTTGGGCGCCGAAAGCGTCGCGAACGGTAAGAGTCCGTTGATCGAAATTGACCGTGTGATGCGCACTTGCAAGGCAAGGCATAAGATCAAAGTTCGCGTCCAAAATGTCGAACGTCACCGGTTCGCATGCATGAGGTGCGAAATATACCGGTACGGCCTCGATGTAACGGTCGATAAGTTGCTGCGTCCTTCCATACACCAACTTGATCGCCGTCGGGTTTGTCTTTCTCTGAACTTGTGCGCCGAGGTCAGCCCTTTGCATAAAGGCTTGACTCATAAAATTGCGAGACACGTCACCATCCAGCAAAGCGTTGCAGGACACTTGCCCAACTTGGATGTAGACATAGAGGAGTGGTGCGTTCTTGTCATCGTACCGCTGCTTGCGAAACTCACGGGCCACCTCGGTAACATACGCAAGGATGTCCCCCACCGCGACTTCGTCATCCGTCGGCGAAGTTGGTGGTGCATAGAAGAATAAGTACATGTGAAGATGAGCGCATAATGCTGCATATTGTGGTCTCGGCAAGCGGCCCGTGGTCGGGAGAGGAAGCCATGCGAAATCCTCGGACGTGAGCGGGTCCAACACCTCTATGTTGAACTCGCATGCCGAATCCCGTGAACAACCACTTGAAGACCGTAAGTTGTCGTTGCCGGACGGAGAAGATACCACACACACGTCGTGTCCTTGAGCATGAGTACCCAATGAAGGAACGAGCCGGGCACCATAGTCCTCAAAAGAATAAAGAAGAGGAGGACTATCAACTTCTGCGTTTGCCTCGGAACGAAGGGCGGTCACCTGCGAAGCGACCGGTTCCGAAGGCATCGAGAGTGTTGTCGACTCACTCCCGGCGGTGTTAAGTTTCCCGATTTGCCCTTGCCTTTCGACCGGCAGTCCACTGTCTCGTGGAGATTGCTGTTGCACCACAGACAATAGCGAAATCTTGTGCGTGCCTTGTCTGCCTGTTCGGAGAGACCGTAGTGGGCCCATGGGGCTGGAGCCGCTGCGCCGGGCCCGGGGCTAGATGTGGTCTTTGTCTTCGGCTGGCCGCATCCTCGGCCTTTGCCGGGGCGGCCACCATCCCGGGCGGCTGCGAGTCTGTCCCCTTCATTGGTAGACACCGCCTGTTGGTTTGGTCGATTGGTGTTGCCGCCGCGACCACGACCACTTTCGTCCTATGAATCCCCCGCGGTCATGACCGTGGGGTCAATCTCGGCCCGCAGTCGGGATTCCGACCGCCGAGGTCGGCTGTGGGCAAGGGCCGCGCTCGGAAACCCGGACATTTTTAATTCCTAGGATAATAGGCCAAAAAGAAAACAAAAAATATGGGGTTGTAGGTGTTTTTGTGCTCTACAAGCGTATATTTTTAGTTTTATTTTTTGGCTTCGTTTTGAATTTTGAAAAAATGAAAAATAGAAATTACTCACGCAAAAGTTTTTTGCTTTATTCTTTCAGTAAGAAAAATAAAGGATTTTGTTTGTTTTTTATCTCAAATGTGGTAACGAGTTTTGATATGACCCGAAGGCAAAAGTTTTTCAGTTTATGTTTTGGCATAACATATATATTTTTCAGATTTTTCTGAAGTCTGTTTTTTTTTTTGTTTTTTTTTTTTTCTTGACCGCGGACCGAGGTTATGACCGCGGGCCCGCGGTCGTGACCGCAGTCCGCCGTCGTGCCCGCGGTGACCGCGGCCGCGGGGGATTCATAGCTTTCGGTCGATGTTGATCTCTGCTCGGGCCTGTCGCAGACAAACGGTGGAGGTTCTTAGCCTCCCTGTTCGTGACAATAATCTGTGCGGCCATGTCGAAGATTCTTCCAGTGTCGTTGGGGTGTCCTTAACGTGAGTCAAGGCATTGCCCAACGCCGGACACGACCTCAAGATGAAGTAGTGTTTGATGGCTTTGAAACCCATTTTAATGTCTGGGATGGATGCCAAGCGTTGGTATTCGGCAATCCAGTCAACACTCGGCAACGTGCCTTGTTCGAAGAGCATCAGCTTGTCCATTGCCTTGATCTCCGGCGGCTCGACTTGGAACCGCTTATGCCACGCCGCCTTTATATCATCCTAGCTGATCTTGGTATGTAAGTCGGCCACCACTCCGTACTTGGACAAGAGAATGTCCAACCATGCTTGGCACGCGCCTCCCGATCGGGAGTATAAGTACGCGTGGTGCTTGTGTTCGCTGACGTAGTGTAGCTGCAACTTGAGTTCGAACTTACGGAACCACGGATCGGGTCCATCTTCGTCGAATCGAAGAAGATCTCTTGATCATCGAACTTTGGAGTTGTCTCGAGCGGTTCCGATCTCGAGTGAGTGGCGACAGTACAGATCCGCTGCTCCAACTTTTGCATGGCGTTTTGCTGTAACTACATGCCGTCCTTGAGGGATCCGACGTCAATCTCTAATGCCTCGAGGCGGTCGGAGGTGTTGGAAGAGCTGGCAACGTGGGCGGAGACGGTTTGTTCCAGCTGCTGGGGGCGGCTGGTGAGTTGGTCAAACACCTGCTTGTGTGTCCGAACCGTATCGTCGAGGTTGTGAATGTCCTCCTGTTGTGCAATGCATGTGGCCAAGAGGTCCATGAGATGGGAGAGGAGTAGAGCGATCTTGTCTCCACTCTCTTCCAGCTTCCCATTCTCAGCCTCGGCGTGGCAGTCCGCTGCCATTGTGAGCAAAACTCGATCTCCGCTGAATATTTTCTCGTGTCGTTGAAGTCGTTCTTCATCGACAGCCTTTGATGCTGCCTCGTCTTGCTAGCGCTGCTGTTCAATTGCCAACAGACGTGCCTTCTTGGCGTCCTCTGCCTTCTTCTTTGATGCGGCTGCTACTGCATCTAACTGTTGCTTAGCTTCAATAATCAGAAGCAGCATCGGGCCTGATAGGCCTCGTCCATTTCCCCGGACTTCTGATCCATGACGGCTGTTTGCGAGCGCGTGAGCGTAAACCTGGCCGGTGGCCTCCTGACGTGGTACTCCCTGCTGCTGACGTGACACTGCTGACATGGTTTGCTGACGTGGCCTGCTGATGTGGTCTGCTGACATGGTAACTTACCATTGCCGCCGCAGAGGGTAGTTGGAGACAGATAGAGAAGGTAAGGACAGAAGGGGCAACAACGTAGGTGGGGAGGGGTGGGTGGGATAAATCGCCCAGATAAGGAGCCACTAATCAAAAACGAAAAATTTGAACTTTGCAAAACCATTCGAGAATTCAAAAAGAAAAAAATAATCGTTTGCAAGTTCAGTAGGGTTCCCAATTCCCCCTGAAGTGCGAAATTACCTGGAGGAAAAATTTCGAACGTTCAGACTGCAAATGATTGTCCAATGAGAATTCCGAAAGAAAAACAAATGCAGCAAATATTCGGAATTACTCAGATGAGAGTACACGCAGTTGGAGAATGATAACTGCAAGAGGGATTTCCCGTACCGTTTAAACAAAAAACGAATTTCGAAAAAAAATATTCTGGAATTCTAGATAACGGGAAATTGTAAACTTGAAAGGAAATCGAAATTTTCGAATCAAAGATACTTCGGATTTTCGAACAACGAAATTTTGAATTTTGAGCAGAAAAAATGAAAATGGAAATTTGAGTTGTTGCGCTGTTGCGATTTTCCACAACAGAAAATAGCGAGAAAAAAAAATCGAAGAAAAAAAAAATAAATCGATTTTCGGCAGTGAGGTCAAAATCGTGATTTTGGGGGCTAACTAGTGTGCTCTAATCAATCAATCAAGCATAATCAGCTACCTAGTCCCCGCACACATGTCAGATCAGGTTGTCCTGATTCCGTGCGGTGCTTCGATACCAACTGTTACATGCCCAGTCGGGCGATGTACATACTAAATCGAGGATCCGCAATGTGATAAAAAAAACTGAATGGACAATGCAGTGCAAGTGAAATCTCAACAAGCAATGCACATTCCGATACATACAAAATGGTGCTTTCTAGTGCAGGGAAGACTTAGGTACAAGTCCTGACCTGACCGGGACTGACCTCTCTTACATAGTGCAAGACTGCGTAGCAGTATGCTAGAATATCAATGACTAGCCCAATCAATGTTGCAACGCAGACTAAACATACATCATTCTCATCACAAGGTGTGAAGGGAGTCTGACGCCATACACAAGAAGAATGCGCCAGACCCAGATCATGCACAGACGAAGAGGAGGGAAACAGACGAAAAAGAGGAGGGGGGAGATGGGAAAGTCGTCAACACCAAGTCTTAGTTACGAGTCTCAAATAATCCCTCGTCAAAATGTCTGAAGTCCAATGTCGAGTCTGGATCCAAATGTCACCAAGCGCTCTCTCTCTCTCTCTCTCTCGTAGTCTGCTGATGCAGTGAAGTTAGGTAGCGAGAGGGTGAGAGGGAGATGGTGGACTGAGAAGAGGAAGAAGAAGAACTCTCTCTCTGTCATTTACCAGGTACTAACCTGTGAAGATGGCGCTGTGCTGCAGGTATCTCGAAGACGAAGCTGGAGCGATGGCGCTGCAGGTAAATCTCCCTAGCCCCGCCCAATCTCTCTCTCTCTAGTACTGCTCTAGCTCTTATGGCGCCCAGCGTTGAAGACTACTGCTTACGCTACCATTCCCCAGCGCTGAAGACTACTGCTAACGCTACAACTACTTTTGCAGGGCTCCTCCAAAGTGTTGCTGCCGAATCCTAAAGACTACCTCCTGCCTCCTGAACTGCACGTGAAGTGCCTGGGAAATACCTAGGAACTAACTGCCGGCCTGCAGGGCGGGCCAGTCCTATATAGTGCTGGCCTGTCCAGGAGGCTGCTCTTGTCAATGCCGAAACGTGCCAGACACTGGCGTTGAAACTCAACCAGGGGTTGTCTTGAAAACAGACCCAAAATGGCCTGTGCGAAAACCCAGGTTTGTTGCCTGAGTTTCAGGGCGGGTCGAACTGATGAGAGCCCTAAAATGACCCTAAGTTTCAGGCTTAAAATACTCAGGGTCAGAAAAACCCTGATTTAGCCTGAAAGGACACATGGCTTGTAGGCCCTTGTTTTCAGGCTTTCAGGCTGAAACGATACGGGGCCTGTAGGCCCTTCAAAGGAAAAATTCACTAGAATTAAATAATCATTCTATAGGAAATTACAATCTAAATTGTAAATTTTCATTCCATTTTAAAAAATGTCATTCCAATTTTAAAATTTTTCATCTTACTTGCAAACTTTCATTCCAAGAATAGGGTATCTCTTCTTATTTGGACTGCATGCTAGAGATGGAATGATAGTCTGGATGAGTTCATGAAATATTTGTATTGGACTGTTATTCAAGTAAGGATTTTCCGTCATAAATAGGTTAATCGAATCTAAATTAGAAGATATTTGTTGTAGTAGAATGGAAATTTAATCAAGGGTATTTAGGGCGCAGTCACGAAAGCAGTTTGTAAATGCACTTTGAACTGCTTGTTTGGAGTCCAGTACCGTCCCAAGTTTCAACTGCAGTTGAAACTCTTGACATGCACAAAAGTCGAGAGGCCGAGTTTGCAACTGCAGTCCAGTCCGACATGTGGCGTAGTTTTTTTTTTTTTTTTTTTTTTTTTTTT
>BFEA01000754.1:212091-223588 GCA_003427395.1 Chara braunii | reverse complement strand
AAAAAAAAAAAAGAGAAACAAAGTCAGAGAGAGAGAAAACTCAAATAAAAGTGTCAAAAGATAAAGACTTTAAGCATCTTATCATAAACCCATTCAAGTGTCATCATGATCATCAATGAAATGAACAGATGTGAAACCATGCATTTTTGCTCGTCATCCCAACCCACATCCCCGTTCTCCCTCTCACTCTAGCTCCTCCCTCTCCTACTGTTCTCACTCGAACACCAGGTAATGCATATGCGAGCATAAACAAAAACCACACTATGCATCTACATCGTCCTGCCCACGAAACTGCCTTCTCCTTTCTTCCATTGCGAACTTCTCGTCCTCATCAACAACAACATCTTCATCAGAATAAAGGTTTGTCGTGTTGTCACACGTAGGTGTAACAAACGTCAAATCATTTATCCTTCTATAGTCTCCCTTTGTGAAATGGCTTAGGTGGCCACACTTTGGACATCGACGCCTTAGAGCTTCAAGCAATGCAAGCACCACCTCATGCAATCTGGTCTCATGCTTTTTATTTATGCTCGCGAGAGCGTTCAATTCTATTCTTACATGGCCCATCTCCTTCATAACCCCCACCGGCGAATGAGCACCAATGATATTTGCTAATAAAATTATGAGGTTAAACAACTGTTCCTTGTAACTTGCCATCATGCCATCCGTCAGTCCATCACCGCACTGATCTGAGAAACTATGCTGAAACACAACGTCCATTAACTTTTCTCGTGTGTCCTTGTACAATTGTCCGAGAGTAACAACTGTCGCCTTTAACTAACTATCGCTTACCGGAAACCTCATTGTATCTTGCACCTCCAAAAGCGCATTTCTATGTGCAAGCTCCACACCAACTGCTCGCAATGATTGAAACATACCAATCAAACAACTTTTCGGAAGCTCTTTGAAAGTTCGACGTAATGGAAGCTCAAACACCTCGGATGCAAAAGAAGGATCAATCGATGGCAAGGCACCCGCCGACAACAATTTTCTCAATCCACTCTCGGCTGTTTCACAACGTAGACGCAAATACTCACACTCTTGGGACACATGCGAATCAACTTTAGTACTAAGCTCAACAACTTGGTCAACTAAGTCATTTCTCACGAAGAATTGAATTAAAGACGTAAGTTGGCTGACAATGTCCTCGCCAACATCATCCTCTTTCTTCGCATCTACACTACCGGACAGAGAGCAATCTCTCACCTCTTCACTTCGTTTCCTTTCCATGAAATTTTCAAGCACTCATCGTGCATTCACGTCAATTTTCGTGAATGCACTCCTCAGGGCAGTCACTTCCGCCTCCTTCTTCTTCAACATCCCAAACAACTAATCCTGAGTCCACCGAAGACCTTCATTGTCTGTCATATAGCGGCCGCATTCTCTTTTCAATGCGGAATCGTTTGGAACCTTACTTGCAATACCATAAGGCACTTTAGAATCACGTTGAAGCAGACGCTGCTTCATGTGATGAATCTGCGAAGCCATGCCATACCCTTATCGTTCACTACATCCCTCAAGGTATTCCCTTTCCGTGCGAGCATCGGCGAACCCATTTCTGAATACACCATCCGCATTACTATGTGCCTCAATTTGCATCTGCACATTGGACCATGATATTCCTTCAATCGGACTATTTACCTGCCTGTCAACCACCACATTCATTTGAGTAGATGCTTGTCCNAGAGAGAGAGAGAGAGAGAGAGAGAGAGAGAGAGAGAGAGAGAGAGAGAGAGAGAGAGAGAGAGAGTTGTCAAACGGGCTTCAGAAAACCGGAGGGAAATGTTTTATGAGACCGAATTCTAGCTCTACTAGGTGAATGTGCAGCCAGCAGAAGGAACCTGGCCTCATGCCACAGGTACGTGTGAAGACGCTTGGACGGACGCTGGCCAAGAGCTTGGAACACCTTTAGTGCTGTTGATTGCTAGATCAGCTTCATGGTGCTCATTGGCTGGTCAGACTCCCACTGATCATTGAGAGATGTGTTCCATTTTGCGGATCAGACGCTTGCATTGACAGAGCAGTTACATGCTGTTGTTGGCCAGATTAGCTTCTTACGGTTTATTGGCGGATTACACACTCGCTGATCGCTGGGAGATCGGTTATGTATTGCAGAGGGGGAACTTGCTGTTCGTTGACAAGTCCCATGGCGATCATTATGGAATCAGGTTTTCGCTGTTCTTCGACTGATAGAGAGGATATTAATGAAGAACGCGATGTGATCTCTTGTTAATTGCGGAGACCACAAACAACAGTCAACTTCTGAACGACACAAGAGGGCTTCCACGAGAGATTGCAGACCATGCTAAAGTTGAAGTTTTCCACAAGGACTTTCRAGTAGGGAGATGMTTTAAAAYTGTCTCTCGCAACTGGCAAACCCAATTGATGATCCGTCAACACACACCTCAAAGGGGCTTGTAAACACAGACTTTGACCGTTGAGATTCCTAAATGATGAAGGTTTGGGCATAACAGTGTTGATCTCAAAATCGTCACTCGATTTAAAAACATAGTAATCCAGTGCATAATGATCTGTTGGGCTCGTTAAAGGAATTTCAGGTGTCTTAATGACAGATGGCCTGGCGATTATCAGCCAAACATAGATGGACAACGTCAATGGCATTCTTGCTGATTAGGTACACAGCAAGCATTACAAAATACATGCAGGACAGGCAGCATAAACCCCAACACCCTACAGATCGCTGAGGACCTCGGAAGTGGGCGCGGTGAGTGACAGGCGCCGTTGCGCTTGGCTTCAGCGATAGGTAGGCGACTCCTCCCCGGATTTCCTCACAACGGATCTTGCCACGTATTCGCTCCTGTGTGAGCGGGTGGCATACGTGGGGGTGTATTTAGACGTGACGCAACTGCCAGATTGTGAGACAACGAGAGTGTTGATCGAGTTCGGGGTGCTACGAGTGGAGGCCAATTTCGTGCATAGCGTGGCCACCTTCGTCGCGGACTTAACGATCTTGGCGGAGCAGGATCGGGAGTCGGTGCACTGGGTGTAGACTTTCGTACGGAATTACGCGGGGCAAGTGGCGAGATCGGTGGCACATGTGCAGGCGCGGGGCGGCTATGTATTCCCCGAAGTCGCGGCCGCGGGGTCAGGCTCGGAGGGCGGCTATGTTGATGGTCGCATCCGCGGCTGGGGTTGGCCGCATAGCGGCCACGTTTTTTCACGGATTTTTCTCGTAAAAAATAATAGGCAAAAAAAAAGGAAACAATGAAGTTTTTGAAATTAGAAAAAAAAAAAAAAAAAAAAAAAAACAGACCCAGTAACCCGCTCCAACACCCAAACCCGGCAAGCATCTTAGACCCAGTCCTGCACCGTACACCCACAGTGCAGGCCCAGTTTGGGTGTATTCACGGCCTGACCTTTTAAACCACCAGTGCTTGGCCCAGCTATCGATGTCGAGCCTGAATATGCCCTGCCTGCTGATTTTGGCCGAACCTCTGTGTGTGTGTGTGTGTGTGTGTGTGTGTGTGTGTGTGTGTGTGTGTGTGTGCATTGGTTTCACCAGACACTTCTCTGTCTGCAGAGAGCACAAAGAAAAAACAACGAATATACCAATAAAAAAAAATGAGATGGTAATCTAAACTGTAGTAGACTCTAATACCCATTGGCATATACGAAACGCTAGTGCTTAAGGTATGAAATAAAAAATTAACGAACCAATCGATGAAATTGATTGATTCATGCACTCATAGACACATGCACACATATAGACTGATATAAATATAAGCATGAAGAGAGAGAGAGAGAGAGAGAGAGAGAGAGAGAGAGAGAGAGAGAGAGAGAGAGAGAGAGAGATGCACCAGGGCCTAATTGCAATATGTGTGTGGGGCCTTGCTTTGAGATGCAATATGGCGGTCTAATAAGCTTATTCATCTGGCCGCATACTTGGGGCAGGGTCGAGTACGGCTGTGTCCTTGCGCCCATATTCCTCACGGCTTGCACGTGGGCCCGGGCTCCTCCAAAAAAAAAAAAAAAAAAAAAGGTTACCACGTGTGGCGCGGCCCAGATCATGCCATAAACCCAGCCAAAGTCTAGGCTCAGCTCCTGGCTCACGTCCAGACCCAGGTCCACCCCAGCTCCAGACTCAGGTCCAGGCTCAAGTCCAAGTTCCGGTCCAGGCTGAGGAGGCGGCTCAACCTGAGAACAGGCGCGGGTATATGGTCACGTCCATGCTGAGATCCAGACCGAGGTCCATTCTAAGGTCCAGACCCAGGTCCAGGCTCAGGTCCAGCCGCAGGTATAGGGTCACGTCCATGCTGAGGTCCAGCCCCCCGTCCAGGCTCAGGTCTAGGCTCAGGTCCAGGCTTAGGAGCCGGCTCAACCTGAGAACAGGCGAAGGTATAGGGTCACATCCATGCTGAGGTCCAGACTCAGGTCCAGGCTCAGGTCCAGGCCCAGGTCCAGGCTTAGGTCCAAGCCCAGGTCCAGAACCAGAAAGAAAAAAAAAAAACAGCTCCGGTTCAGATCTACTCCGGGCCCAGACTAAGGTTCACGCATAGTCTCGGTCCAGGTCTGGCGTGCATGTACGAGTCCAGGTCCGGGCTGGAAAAAAAAAAAGAAAAAAAAAAAGGAACAAAATCGGTCAGGGCCTACTCTGGGTCTATGCACAGGTCCAGCCCGGACTTTCAGAAAAGACCCATATCGTGGCGTACACCGAGGTAAACCTTAGAACACGACCAAGTCCGCTCTCAGGTGCAGGTCCAGGCTCAGGTCGTGCAAAAAAAAAAAAAAGGTTACCGCGTGTGGCGCGGCCCATGTCATGCCTAAACCCAACTAAAATCCAGGCTCAAGTCCAGGCTCAGGTCCAGACCCAGGTCCAGCCTCAGCTCCAGACTCAGATTCAGGCTCAGGTCCAAGCTCAGGTCCAAGCTCAGGTCCAAGTTGAGGAGGCGGCTCAACCTGATTTCGAAGGCGGCTCAGGTCCAGGCTAAGGCATAGACCAAACCAGCATTCAGGCCCAGTCTGGGCCTATGTACGGGTCCAGGCCTGGGCTTTGAATTTAAGGGAAAAAAAAAAAAAAAACAGCAAGAAAAAGGCTTCGGGCTTATACCTGGACCTGGCCAGCGGCTTATGCCTGGGCCTGGACCAAACACCCAGTCTGGGCCTATGCACAGCCTGGCTTTCGAAAGGGGACGAAAAAAAAAAAAAAACACAAAAAAGGCTCCCAGCCTGCACCTGGCCTAGGTCAGCTGCTTAGCCCTGGGCCTGGACCCAACACCCAAGGTTCAGGCCCAGTTTGCGCCTATGCACAGGTCCAGGCCCGGACTTTAAGGATTTCCTAAGTAAAACAAAAATAGAAGCGTAAAATATTTACTCACAGGAGAGACTCCGACGAAAACAACAAATCTGGCAAATGATTTAAAGTCCTACAACGCTGACAATTGGATTTCAATATCAGTCGTCAAAATCCGAATAAATGAGGTGGATGGACCTCTCCTGCACAGAAGTGCTGTGAGAAACAAGAAATGTAACGAGGACGTTATAGTTCTATAACGCATGTGGAGGATTTCCTAAAGAAAACAAGAATGTAAACGATAAATATTTAATCCTAGTACAAACTCCCGCCACCACATGAAATGTCACAAACGATTTATAATCCTATAACACATGGCATTCAGATTACAGCAACGGTCGCCAAAAACCATTTAAATGACGTGGATCGATTTCCCTGCACAGAAGTGTCGTTGTAAACAGAAAATGTAACGAAGACTTTGTTGTCCTATATGAGATTTTGCGGATTTCCAAAGTAAAAAACTAATGTGAGCGGTAAATATTTAGTCGTAAGAAACAAGACTTTGAAAACAGAAAATGTGACAAAAAACTTAAAGTCCTCTTAATTACATTACGAAACAGCTACCTCTACATAACCTGCACTGGTAGAATTTGTTAACATGAACAGAGATCATAATTCTTCTCAAGATTAAGTTTAGTATTTCAGCCCGAAAACTGAGGCTGCCACAAGTAGATCTTCAGGGCAGAGTCAGGTGATGTTCGGTGGAAATGTCATCCTCACCGATCACAAAATCCACCTCGGTCTTGTCCTCGACAACAGTCCAACAGTCATTTGACGGAGATCTCATCATGTCTTTGCCTTCGTTATCTTCGACACTTGTTGATTCCAACATTTCATAAATTTTTTTTCTAGTCGAAGAAAAAAGGGTCTTGTCCGTCTTCAGCTCAAAGTTGTAACAAACAACACCGCAACTCCAATCAAAGATGTCCTCAAAATGTTCCTTGATGGACTTCTTTCTGTAATAAGGATAATACCCTTCTCCTTTCTCACGCTGAGTAAACCAGGCAACCTTGAAGCTTCTTCGTAGCAGCAACTCGATAACCTTACCGATGTGGTAGGGTTTACCTCTCTCTTCCTTCCCGGGTGCTGCTCGTAGTGCGATAAATTTGCCAAGCTCAAGGTGTTCATACTTGCCATTCCTTTCTTCTCTAAATTGCCTGGTCTTTCGCGTGCCAAGGTAGACAGGTCTTTCAGTCGGAAATATGTCATCCAGGCGATGACCAACGCCATCTGCGGTTGGCGTAGCAGTCACCTCTGCCATTGTCTCTTCCTCTGCAGCTACTGGTCATTGAAAAGGCACTTTGAGAGCAGTTTGAGGTTTGTGTTTTCTAGATCTAGCAATTCTTGCGTCCGTACGAATTTTTTCCACCAAAGCAGATTTTGTGGTTTAGCGTACTTCTCGAAGACCTCAATATTTGCTTCAAATGCAGCAATTGAAACAGAGCGATTTTGTGCTTTCTCCTCAGAAGAGTCCCTTGGTCTACGGTGAGACAAAGGGTTTTCATCGCGTCGGCGACTGTCGCTATTCAGGGCACAATTTTCAGCAATTTCACCAACATCACCACATGTCGATCTAAACCTAACCTCCAAAGATCTAATAGTATGTTTCGGAGATGCTCTGACTTCTCCGGCTGGCTCAAACTTGAAGATGTTCAGACCGTCTCTGTTATTGGGCTCCCATGTCGAGTTGTGATATTGCTTGCTCCAGACACCGACTTCTCCTGCATCATTGCGTTTGATGCGAAAATGCTGATTGAAACTAATATCGTTGACGTTGTGCAGATGCTCCTTTACGTGAAACTGCCAGTCTATCCTCTCTGTCATTTCTTCGACAAGAACGTTGTGCCCTTGTTCAGTTTTGTACGATTCTCTAATGATATGTTGTAGCTCAGGATATTTGAATGCATTCTCTGTGGCTAATTTTCTAGAGAAACAACTGAACATCTGATCTATATCCTCGTGGGTGTGACCTACGAGTAGAAAATTCAACTTGACCTTACTAAAAACGTCCATCTTCACGAGGAAGACGAGATATGGTAACACAAACTTATTTTTGTTTTCTTTCGAAGTGTTGTCCAACGTCAAATAAAGAATTCTTGGAAGAGGTCAGGGAAGATGAGTGATTCAACTGTGAAGGACGGTCAACATGCAATTGGAGTCCGACTTGAAATTGTCGGAGAATAATGTTGCATGCGCGCTCGATGTGATACCTAAAATCTTCGCGCCGACGACATGAACCTTCACAAAGTTTCCTTCCTTGAGTCTTGAGTGTTTAGGGCATCTACTAAAGTGAGGCAATATTGTCTTGCTCTGATCCATTCAATCGATGATAATCGCTACATATTCGGAAGGTCTGTTCGAAGCCTTGTGACGATGCTTGTTGAGTTCTTGTCTCTCTTCCCCTTGCATCAGGTGGTGCTTCAACAACACTTTTTCGAAGGTTTCTGCAACATGTCAAAAAGTCGAAGACACTGAGTGATTTTAGGAATAGTTCTTCTTAGCATCTTCCGAAGGATTACATTTTAACTGCAACACAAGTTTTACATTTTAACTTGTTGTAGGACTATTATGTACTCTTATGCACTCTGCAACACAAGTTTTACATTTTAACTTGTTGTAGGACTATAATGACTTGTGATATAAATTCTCATTTCGAGAGTACGTTCAAAAAACGTAAGACACTCTAAGTACATCGTAAGTTTATGACCAAGTCATAAGAGGAGCAAATGTACTTGTCTTAGGACTACAATGACCTGTGATATAAATTCTTATTTTGAGAGTACGTTAAGAAAACATAAGACACTCCAAGTACATCATAAGTTTATGACAAAGTCAAAAGAGGAGTAGATTATAGGACTGTGAATAATTTTTTTCAAGTCATTATAGGACTATAATGTCCTTTGATTGAAATTCACATTTTAAAATAACATTTTTCGACGTGCAAGATACGAGTTTGGCACTCGACTAGATAATTCAAGCGGTGCTTCAAAAACACTTTTTCGAAGGTTTCTGCAACATGTCAAAAAGTCAAAGACAACGAGTGATTTTAAGAACAGATCTTCTTACCATCTTCGGAAGGATTGATAATGAATCATTATAGGACTATAATGTACTCTAATGCACTCTACAACATAAGTTTTACATTTTTACTTGTTGTAGGACTACAATGATTGTCAATGCTCTTAGTTTTTAAAGTCATTATAGAACTATATTCTCAGTCCTCTTAGTTTTCAAGTCACTGTAGAACTAAATTGTCCGTTGATTGAAATTTCTAATTGTCCGTGCTCTTAGTTTTTCAAGTCATTATAGGACTATATTGTCTGTTGATTGAAATTTCTAATTTCAAATTTCATTTTTCAAAGTGCCAGTTACAACTTTGGCACTTGACCGTCCCAAGAAGAACTCATTACGGAGCAACTTTACAATTAAAATTTTCATTGACACAGCTCCTGGGCTCCGAAGCCTGCATTGAAAAGAAGGTCCCTCAATCTCCTTTTCGGAACAACAGACAACTAATTGTTCAAAATAAAGTTAAAAGATCTGCGAAAGAAATAAAACGAAAGAGAATTGTTTACCTCGTTCTACACGATTTGTTGCTTGTGAGCACCCCACCTTGAATCGAAGACATTGTGCACAAACTGAAAACCTCTTCAGTGCGGGAATGACAACCTTTGGGCAGTGCGCTTTCAAATCTTCAAAAAACGTGAACTTGAAGGGAAAGATGTAGGAAAATGTGACTCGCATTCTCTCTTAAAAGAGTCGTAAACATCCTTGCGGAGAAGACTGTCCGAGAGATGAAACTGATCGCTGTTGGGCATGGTTTTTGTGTTTAAGCGGAAGTATTCATGCATCCAAGCAAGAATGAGCTACACACGTTTGCTACAGAGAACCGTTGCTACACTCATTGAAACAGATATTAGCTGCAGAGAACTTTTGGTGCAGTAAGTGGATTGTCCACAGGGAACAGTTCCTAAGGACAATTGCTACAGAATGAGCTACAGAGAAGAGTTCTTGAAGACAAATGAGCTAGATTGTCCACATGGAACATACATTTGCTACAGAGAAGAGTTCCTGAGGACAGAATGAGCTAGATTGTTGCAGAGAAGAGTTCCTGAAGACAGACATTTGCTCAATCGGGAACATACTTTTTTTCTGAATTACCAATACGCCATGCCAAGTTTGTTGCCTGATGTACATCCATTTAGTACTGACTAGCACATTCAGTTCTAAAAGTCACGAATGAAATCTACCTGAGGGACAAAATATCATGTGGAAGAGAAAACCAGAAAGAGTCAGGATCCCGCACCAAAATTAGAGACTGCCTTCATGATTTGACCAAGTTAAGTCACATATTACAAAGTACACATGCCTGAGGCAGATGTCAGCTGTCGCTTCAACAGCTTTACGTGCCGAGCAGTATTAAACTAGGGTGCATCAGGAAAGGATCTTGAGTTAGACTTCTGGTTAGAGTCCTTTACAAGACTACCTCGAGTTTTGTATCTCATGTATGTCAATTTAGTACTCCAAAGCGCTTAAAGTCCTAAAAGCGACAACGGGAGTCGTGCCCGAGCACTTATAGTTCTATAAACGACAATGGGAGTCGACGTCGGACACATGTAGTTCATAAATTTCCTCCAGTTTCCACAAGAAACAAACATTTTTCTCTGAATCACAAGTACGCTACGTCAAGTTTGTTGCCTTATGTACCTCCATTTAGAACTGCATGGCACCTATCATTCTATAAGCGATACTGGGAGTCGATCTCGGACACATGTACTTCAGACATTTTCTCAAGTTGCCTTATGTACCTCCATTCAGAACTGCATAGCGCCTTTAGTACTAAAAGTCACGACTCAAGCCTAGCTCAGGGACAAAGTATTATGCGGAAGAGAAAACTAGAAAGACTCCGGATCCAACACCAAAATAAGAGATGCATGTTTTACAAGTACACATGTCTAAAGCAGATGCCAGTTTTAGCTTCAAGAATTACGTGCCGAGCAGTATTAGACTAGGGTACATCAGGAAAGATTCTAGAGGCACACTCCCTCGAGTTCCTTACCTCATGTACGTCAATTTAGTACTCCACATCACGTATAGTTTTATAAACCACAACGGGAGTCGTGCCCGAGCACTTATAGTTCTATAAGCACAAAATATTTTAGAACTACATGTGCCCGAGGTCGTCTCCTGTTACCTGTAAAACTTTAATTGTTGTGGAGTACTAAATTGAGCTACATCAGGTTTCTGGTGTAGCTCAATCAGTATTCCAGAGCAAATGAAGTCATGTAAGCGACAACTGAAGTCTACCTCAGGTAGAACTGAATTATTTGTGTGCCTGTACGTTTGAAAGATACGATTGCAGTCTAGTCCAAAGCAAGGCCAAAAGCTACGTCAGGTTTCTTACCTGATGTACCTCAATTAGTACTCTAAAGCTCTTAAACTGTTCTTTAAGCAACAACAGAAGTCTACCTCGACGCACATGTAGTTCTAAAAGCTACAACTGAAGGCTACTCCATAGAACATTTACTTTGTACTTTAGAGAGCGAGAGAGAGTGACAGAGAGCAAGAGAGAGTGACAAAGAGCGAGAGACAGTGACAGAGAGCGAGAAAGAGTGACACAGAGGGACAGAGAACGTTAACGAGACAAAGAACGAGAAAGAGCGAGAGAGAGTGACAGAGAGCGAGAGAAAACGAGAGAGGTTAAGAGTGACAGAGAGTACACCGAGAGAGAGCGTGAGAGGAGCAAAGACTTCGAGAGAGAGAGACAGACAAAGAGCGACAAGAGAGAGTGACAGAGTGCGACAGAGAACGGGACAGGCTGAGAGAGAGAGTGAGAGGAGGTGCAGACAGAGAGTACACTGAGAGAAAGCGTGAGAGGAGCAAAGACTCTTAGAGAGAGAGACAGACAGAGAGCGACAGAGTGAGAGGTTTAAGTACAAATGTTTTACGGTATCCAAAATAGAGATTGGAAGTGTGGGAACACGTGTCTCTCTGTAGTTCTCCCGGATAAACGCAGAAAAGGACAGTCACTGTGAGAGACGTACAACATGACAAAAGAGAAAGGCTGAAAGAGCAAGGCAAAGAAAAAACACAGAGAAACACATGGGTCTGTGTGTGTTTGTTGGTTACATGTCTTTGCACGTGCGTGTGACTGTGTGTATGTGTGTGTGTGTGTGTGTGTGTGTG
>BFEA01000754.1:176091-188470 GCA_003427395.1 Chara braunii | reverse complement strand
AAAATGAATTAAAATCATAAAAAAAGAAGTAGGAGGAAGGCCGAGGAGAGACAGAGACAGACAACGAGAGATAGAAAGAAAAGAAAAGATAGAGAGAGAGAGATAGATAGATAAAAAAAAAAAAAAAAAGAGAAAGAGAGAGAGAGAGAGAGAGAGAGAGAGAGAGAAAGAGAGAGAGAGCAGCAAAGAGCAAAAAATAAAGAAACGCCAACACCAGTATACAAAAAGAAGAAGTTTAATATGAGGATTTATCGTTCCATTAAAGTTAGCAAGTGCCCGCGATATGATCAAGGCACAATTATTGCATAATGGAATCCACCTTGACGTAAAAAAAACGCAATAATATCAAATCAAAATTATTATTATTATTTTTTTTTTTTTTTTCTCTCTCTCTCTCTCTATCTCTCTCTCTTCCCGCCCCCCCATTTATTTCTCTCTCTTTTCCTAGCTCTTTTGTAAGGGCAATTACTTAATCAAAACCAAAACCGACCATAAAAAAGTCTGCCATTAAGGCAACGCCTTGACGACCGCCCAATCAACATCTCTCACTTCCTATCTCTCTTATAAGACCAATCAACTTCCTTCACTGGAACGATACTCTTGCAGCACCTCACGAATAGAAACTTGTTGCAACATTTTCCGACGATACTCCTCAAAAGTTCTGAATCGACGCTGTCTTTGCCGATTGTAATCGAGATGAATTGCAGCGTCCACACATCTTCAAGTGTTAATGCTCGTATTCAATTCCGCTGCTGCTTCCACAATATCTTGCACCTTGTGAGAACTGTCAAGATATGATAGATGTGCAAGTGTCTTTTTGGGACCAATAGATTCAAGAGAGTCATAGACGGCAATGTTAAAATTAGAAGAACTTGGTTGTTCCAAGGGTCCTGCATGGACACGAAAATGGTCTGTTGATGGCGTAATAGCGGACACAACACAACTGACAGGAGACGGAGTAGCTGTAGCGGCCCGCAAAGCAGAAACAACAACAGAAGTAGTGACAATCGGCGTTGACATATTGGATGGTGGAGCATAATCCGCAAGACGTTGAAAATTTGGAGGAGATGCTACTTGAAGGGGGAGTCTACGGACCGGAGCGCAATGAGGAGTGAAAGAAGCAACCACAGGAGGAATCCTTTTGAGAAGTTGCTGTATCCGTACATATCTGTGAAAGGGTTGGGGAATGGGCCCTTCTGTCGGACAATGTGGCAAATCAAATATCATTCTAGTAATCTTCTGATTAGCGAGAGCAATATATTCATCGCTCAAAAGTGGATTCAACATGGAAGAAGTCTCCAAATCAGAAACATTCAACGGGTTTGAAGGAAGAGCCTCAGGGGATTTTCGTTCCAACTGCATATTAGTGAGTTTGTTTTTTTTCCACTCGAGGAAGTTTTTCCATATTCGTCCATCTTTTACGACTGTGGCACTTTTGACAAACATTTCAAAAAGCACCTCGGTCAAGACATTTTGTATGTCAACCTTCTTCGCATCCTCGAATCATTTCCCAAGGTAAGCGCGCGGATTCGAAGCACGGATTGCGGGTTCATCCTTATCGTCGGACACCACAATAAGACCCGCACGATTTTGTGGTTGCGATGTGGCACAAACATCTCTTTCACGTCCACTGCGTTGAGATTGCGAACACGAATCACGAACACGTGCACGTCCAGCGAGCGGTGCACAAAATTCAAGAGATGCAAATGCCTCGGCAGGGAGCTCATTTAGCGCTCTTAAAATCTGAGTTCCCGTTTCACCAGCAACCGGTTGCCGTTCCACCCGATTATTACCGAGCATAGGCTCTGGCACTCCGGGCGAATCCAAAACATTAGTTTTCCCACGACGGCTCATTTTTTTCACGAATGTAGATTCAACCAAATTTCCTTTCAAATCACATGTAACGTCATCATAATCCTCAAGATCGCGAAATGTTCGGTTACTAGACCTGCCCGACTGACCTCTACATGAACCATCCCCATCACTACGATAATTGTCACCATCCCCGTCCACAACCATTTTCTCAGCATGATCAAGGGTTGTGTGTTCGAAAATGGATTTAACGCGGGGTCCGAGGGTATTCTCTTGGGAACGTTCACATTCAACCTCACGCATACAGGATGATCATCCCGAGGATGTTCACTTCCAAGATTCACCAACCTCTTACATTCTCACTTTTCTTCGACCTCTCCGACTGTTCGGCTCCAGCTTTCGACGTAATATTTGTATCATACTGAGTGGTATCGCTGGTTCCCATTGCTTTCCTCTTAGCACGAGTGTCGTACTTCTACGGCATTCGGGAGTCGCCTGCAAAGAAAGAATATGACCGAATTATTTAGAATGTCAAGGGTCAATGAAAAACAAAAGAAGGACTCATCCCAAAAGTTCATGATATACAATATTCTTCATAAAAAAATTCTTATCAGGCAACGCAACATAAATGTTGTTGGGATGGCCAACACGGGACAAAGCAGCGTACAGTTAGCCATGCGAAAAAAAGCGGTTTGCGTAGCCAAACCCCAGCACGTGATACTGTTTGTCCTTGCGACTTGTTAATCGTTACAACAAAAGCAAGACAAACTGGAAATTGTCTCCTAAACCATTTGAACCCAGTAGTCTCACCATCGCTTGTCAGATCAATCTTGGGGATTAGTGTTGTTTTACCCGTTTGCATTATTGTCAATTCCAACAAATCATCATTAGCCTTGTGCCATTGCAAAGTCCTTGCTTCGGTGACAAATTTCGCAAAAGCATTACAGGAGCACGAATTTTTCAGCGCAACTTGTGAGGTGGAAGCCCAGATTCATCGAGAGAGCTTAACAACTCTCGCTTAATACCAAGCCCAGTATCATCTGAATCAGGATAATCAACACTGAAAAGTTCACGCACCTCCCAGGGAAGTCGTAAAGAACACGGTTGTTAACAGAACCAGCATCGTCATTAATAGGGCATAGAATTAATCGAGGCAAGAAATACTCGGCATCGTCCACATGGTTATACACATCATCAAGCGTCCATGAAATCAATTCATGAATTGGTTTATCCGCACAGTGGCAATCTAACTGCAGCAGGTTCATTAGGAACAACGCGAGGATGGTCACCATTCTCAAAACGCATCAAAAACTGGTCATACATTCGTGTCATTTCGTCATCCCCTAAGCTTAAGATTCGCATATTTTCAGTCAGTTGATGAATCTCAAAACGTTTTCACAAAGGAGACGTTTTCATGGACGCATCAATTTGTTGCGCTCGCGATCCATGTTTCACAACGGGTAAAACCTGTCTAAAATCCCCAGCGAGAAGTAGAACTTTCCCACCAAACGGTTCGTCATTGTTACAGAGGTCCCGAAGCGTAATGTCAAGAGCTTCCAAGTGAAACTTGTTACTCGTCGGAGCCTCGTCCCAAACAATCAAGTCGGCACGGCGGATAAGTTCCGCAAGATCACTTTGTTTAGCAATCAAGAAGGGACGAGTGTTATCAGGTTTCAAAGGTGCACGAAATCGGAAGTGAAACGTTCGACCCCCCGTTAAAAGAGTCGTCGCTATGCCACTGGACGCGACGGCCAGTGCAATGGCAGAATGGGACCTGATGCCCGCCAAAATCGTTTCAATGCAAAAAGTCTTTCCTGTTCCAGTTGGTGCATCGACAAAAGCACACAACGGTATTTTCTCTTGCACAACCCGAATAACTTTTTCCACCAACACTCGTTGACGTGGACGAAGACGTCGGAAATTATAATCATATTTGCGTTACATTTGAATCAGATCATACGATAACTCGTCGTTTAGAATCGAGGATACAGTTTTGTTCTCGTAATGTCTGGTTATGTTCTCAGCAATTGCTTCTCCGTCAGGCGTTAGATCATAAAGGCAGAATTGATGAATGTTTTTTCCAGACTTCTGTAAAATACGGTCAAGATGGAATAACACTAAGGATTGCAAAATGTTCGGGGGAACAATTTCGTTGCCCGCACGATATGGAAAATCATCACACATCTTATCCCAATGTCGTTCAAAGAAACGGACCGGATCGTTCACAGGACCAAACGCAAGAACCATAGCAAATATTTTACGAACTTCTTCAGGCATGTAATGCGCCGCGGTTGTGTCGATGCATTGATCGTATGCATCGTTTGTTTGCAAAAGGCCTAATCGAACACACACAGATCTAAAAGCATCGTATTCGACTCCGTCCACCGTATGAATTTCGGCAAAAGAGCGCATCCCACGAGAATGTTCATGGTTTAACCTATGTGTCCATTCAACTACTAACGGGATTTTTTCAACTCCGTTGTACCTGTTGAACGGGCACAAGACCCGAGTTGAAACCCTGTTGAACGATTCAACGGCCGGTTCCCGTTGAACGCGGTTCAACTGACCGTGTACAATAGCCGCCGGGCACTCGTGCCGGGCGATGTGAACCGAAATAACAGGGGTTTGTCGTCGACCACGCCCGTTATATCCCCGTTGAACCCGTTGAACGGGAGTTGAATCCCCGTTGAATGGATTCAACTCCTCCGTTGAATACCCGTCGAACGGCTTCACCGTTTAGCGGGAAAGCGAACAACGGGGGCCGCGCCCGCGTCGCCGTGCACGGCGGGGGCGCTGGAGGTCCCTCGGAAGAAACAAAACTAAATTAAACACACCCGCCCAAACCACCCAGCCCCCACCCAATCTCGGTTTTATTTTTTAATTTTTACTGATGTTTTGTGTTTTTTTTTATTGTGTAATGACCCGCCAAAACACAGACTGAGAACACTGCTGATTTCCGGGATTTGCCGCTGGAATAAATGCCTTGGTGAAATTCCCGCATTTTGTTGTGATTTTCATATCTGTGTGTGTGTGTGCGTGCCTGCTGGTTTGCATGACTGTTTGAGTGCTTGTCGGTTGAGTGTGTGTGACCCACAAGGGTACTTGTTGTTTGCAACTTGAAGGCCCCGCAGGGCCGGTACTTACCTGTGGCTGTGACTGTGAAGGTTGCAGGGGGGTAGACACTCAAGTAGCGGGGGTAGGCTCGCGACACTTAGAGCAGGGGGAAAACACTCGAGTAGCAGGTAGGCCGGTACCATTCGAGTAGTGGTATGAGTGTCGGGTACTGAAGGCCGAGCAGAAGAAGACAAAAAGTTGGCATTTTTAGAGGCCCAGTAGCGGTAGGTTAGAGGTAGGCCGGTACCAGTCCAAGTAGCCCGGGTCTAGGGCCTGTCCGGAGGATAGCAGAGCCTGGAATGATGTTTCCCTCCGAAAGGGAGGAGGTACCGGTTGCTGGGAGTCTGCTTGGCCTAGGAAGTCACCGCCCAGGAGGCCGGTAGGCCGCTATATCTCTAGGAAGAGCAAAGAGCTCTTCCTCATTTGCAGTGTGCAAGGATTGGCGAGATGCTGCTGGAGCATAGTGCTAGAGGTACAGCGCTGCTGGGAGGGGGAAGAGACCGCTGGAGCTCAGCCTGGCTATGGTGAGCAGTCCAGCTTGAGGAGGAGGAAGAAGGGGCATGGTAGGAGAGTGGCGAGACACTTACCTGGCTATGGTGGACACCGTCTTCATCACCTTGTTGGGTGCTGCATCCGGAAGGCCCCAGTTGGGGTAGCGCTGCTCCAAGGAAGCTCGAGGCAGAGTCAAGCATGGCGGACCAGTCAGCAGCGGCATAGCTGCTCTTGGGTTGTCCTTTGGACATCGGCAGCACCATAGCTGCTTTGGGTTGTCTTTTGTACAGGAGGGCAGGGCCCTCATCAGTCCGCCATAGCCTATGCATGAAAGGGGAAGCTGAAGGAGGGAAGCCATAACTATGGTGGGCTTGTTGTTGTTGTTGTTGTTGTGGAGTTGAGTCAGCAGTAAGAGGGAACTTTGGATATTGATTCTGGTTCATCCATTCATTGTTATTATTATTGAGAGAATAATAAGATTGGTGAAGTGAAGGAGGAGGAGGAGGTTGGAAAGAGAAGGGGGGAATTGTCATTGCCACTCGTTGGTCTTGTTGGTGTACTTCTTCTTCTTCTTCTTCTTCTTCTTCTTCTTCTTCTTCTTCTTCTTCTTCTTCTTCTTCTTCTTCTTCTTCCCCTCTCTTCTCTGGTCTTTATCTCTTTGCAAGTGCTTTCATTTCTTTCGCAATTGGGTGGCATTGTCTTTCATTGTCAATTGCACTTGGGAAATGACCAGAATCGTAACAATTGAATGATTGAGTGATGGTTGGGGGAGGGCTGCCAAGACACACAAACACCCCCCCCCGCCACACACACACACACACACACACACAAGAATAACCGCATAGAAGAACATGAAACTACAATGAAAACAAAGTAGTCATGAAATTTCATACAAAAGTCATGTCGAAGTGCCGGCGAAGTCGCATATAGGAGTCCAATATGAAATACATGTCGCATGATACAATGTGTCGTCGACACTCGTGCCGAGTCGTACGGGGCCGTACAGCGATGGGATGCAGCCTACACCGCTAACTAACAAAGCTGAAAAGAAAACCCTAACAAACATCTACGTAATACGACAAGTCAGAATGAAGTCCCACCTCTAACAAAAACCCAATAACTAAAAAACAATATAAAAGCGTCGTACATAAACCGAAAAACGAAACAAACAAACACTCTCGACAACACTATCTGCATGCTGAAGTCCATGAACTGCTCCGAAGTCCCTAAAACCTAACTATATGTACATCATCCTAAACAATATACAAAAACGTCAGAACACTAAGCACAAACAACATAAAGGCGTCGTGGAAGGATAAAGAAGTTGTCAATACCGTTGACTTCCCTTCCCCTTATCACTGCCTCTCTGCCTCGCCCCACTCGTGCCACTCGTGCTGCGTGTCGATGAAACACTCCCTCGCCCCGGCACTGTCGCAACGGATGACTCTCGCCTCCTTCGACTCCTCGTCTCCCGCGGCCCTGGACGGGACGGGTCGTCGACGTCATCATGTCGTCTACGAGAACCATGCCGCGGTGGAGGGGAGGGCTCGTCGTCGTCGTCGTGGTAGCTGTCATCATCCCCGCTGTCGCTCTCCTCCTCCTCACGCCCCTCGTCGTCCCTGTACTCGTCACCCTCCTGTGGGGCCTTCTCATATGCAGGCTCCGTCTCGGGATCGTCCTCCACCACGGTCACAGGGTCAGCCCCCATCCTCACCCGAACAAGCCTAGCACTCACCTGACTTACCTCTGCGACTATCTTCTCACGACGAGAACCGCGCGGCATCCCCAACCCCTCGGCTCCAGAAGACTCCTCCAATGCGGCACCCCCCGTGGCAGGCATGGGACGCGGACGAGCTACTCCGCTCATGCGCGAAGTCTGGTCACGCACAACACGTGCTGCTGCTGCCAAAGCGGCCTGCAAGGTACACCCGGCCTGTCCAACCCCACGAACATCTCGCGGCTGAGATACTGCCGACATGACTTCCCTCGACGCACCCCTCCCGGTGTCWGCCCCACCCAAACCTGGCTGCTGTCGTGCAGTGTGCACTGTGACCCGACGCACGGACTCCAGGTCGATATCCGTCCTCCCGAATAGYGACGTGTCAAGAGGGAGGCTCCCTATGGCCGTCGTGTCACGARCCCTGGGTCTGGTGGGCGTGGATGGTGAACGGGGGGGGCGACCGACTGGTGTCGAGGGGGAATCGCTGTGACGTGATCTCGGAGGAGGAGGCGGCATAAGTGGTCTGCTAGGGTCGGTGTCCTCCTACCGTGTCACGTCACGCACAGTAGCCCGTGCGAGCTCCGTGAAATCCAATGGGCGATTTGTATCCTGAGGAGCTCGCCGCCCAGTAACCGGTGTATGAAGCGTTGGCTCAGATCCTAAATCCACGACTATGAGCGGTGGTACCTGAACAAATGCCACCTCCCCAGGATCTGACCCCTGCACACACGGTCGAACTGGCCGCATCGTCGTCGTCATCCGCATGCCCGTGAACGGTACCAACGAACTGCTACCTCCGGGGATATTTGCAGCGGGTGCATCCTCACGCTCTGCCTGTGGCTGCTCTACTACCTCCTCGCACCCCTGCTGAAGCGAGTCTGTCTCTCTCCTGGAGCGTCCTGCAAATGCCTGCTCGATCTCCTTATTGGAGTACCCAGCGGCCGCTAGGGCACACGCCGCATCCTCTCTGTCTGCGTGACTAGGGCTGGGAGGATCCCCCAAAGACATGTCCATGAAATCCCCCATCCCCAGCCCTGACGCCCCCCTCTGTCCTGATGGCGACGCCCCCAGTGCCCTCCTCGTGCCCGGGGTCAAACCCGCTAGTGCGGGACCTATCTCGTCATCGACGAAACGCCGGACAATCGGGTCAAGGTCATCGCCTCCCTCTCCTCTACCATGGGCGACGTCCCCCCCTACCACACCCTCCTCTCCCCCAAACAACGCAGTAGCATCTTCCCTCTTCACATCTTCCTCCATCTCAACCTGGGCATCACCATCATCTACCCCTGCCACACCCTCCTCTCTCTCAACCTGCGTCCTCGCCACGTCGTGCTCCCTCTCAACCTCCGATGGCAGCACGCCCTCCACTCCCTCAACATGCTCACCATCATCAACCCTCGCCATGGCCTCCTCTCTCTTGACGTGCGCACCATCATCTACCTCCACCACGCCCCCCACTGCTCCAGCTACCTCCTCCTCCATACCCCGAATACCCTCAACTCCGCCTCCGGCGGCTCCGTGCTCCTCCGCTCGTCTCTCCCTCTCCTCCCCCGGTGGTGCCCCGCTATGAACACCCATCTCCCCCAAGTCGGTCGATGCACGCGGGTCCAAAACGAGCTGACGGGCTACGCTAAACAATGATCCATGCCCGCGGATGCGCAACGAGGATCCCAAGTCCTCCCTCCCAACCGGTGCAGGTGAGCGCTCGTCATGCCGAACGGGAGCGGTCGGGGCGGATGCTGGGATAGAATGACGTGAAAGAGGCGACTGCGACGAGGGTGCGGACTGCGTCGCGGGAATACTCGTCTGCTCTCGCGTGGTCGTGGGTGCAGGCATCTGCTCCTGCGCAGTCGACGAAACAGTCGTCCGCTCCCATGCTGTCGTGGTAGGACCCGACTCCTCACTCGCAGTCATGGGAGCAGGCGTCTCCTCCCGCAAGGTCGTGCGAGAACACGTATCCTCCCGCGCGGTAGTGGGTGATCTCTCCTCCGTGCCCCCGAAAGATCCCCAGAACTCCTCGCCCCCCATCATATCCATATCTCGCTGCTCTGCCGCCCTCCGCGTGGTGTGCGTCCTCTCGTCACGCACGTCGCCCTCCTCGTGCAACTCATCAATCTCACGTGGGATGGGAAGCATGGGGTCGCCCGCTGCTTCCGACTCCCTCTCGTCCGCAGAGTCATCGTCCCTGGGGTATGGGCGGAAGATAGTCGCACGAGCACTGAAAACAGACTCAACAGGGGGCGATGCAGAAGCCCCAATGGGATCGCGCACAATGAGGGCAGCCTGCTCCTCGATCTCCTCCTCCCTCATCCCACTCCTCGCCCCCGAGCGCACAGGCTCCACGTCCAATCCCGCCTGAGCGTCAAGCATGCCCTCGTCTCGCTGCCAAGGAAGGACGTATCCACAACCTGCACGTCTATACCCCATCAACCGCACATTTGCGGTGATCTCAACAAGATGAACGACCTTCTCGAAGGCCAACTGATTACACTTCTTTGTATGGATGCCCTCGTGGACCGCCCTGTTCCTCTCCGATGGAGAAGCGCAGGTCCACATGTGCATCAAACAAAAAGCGCAATGCTGTAAATCAGGCGCGTCTCCCCCGTACTAAGACCACCACGACGCACACTCCAACGTCTCACAGTCTCCGCTGCAACTACGCGCTCGAGCGCAGCCCTCTGCCCCACCCCATGTCCCATACCTACCCTGCTGCATGTGAAAGTCCTCGAACTGCCGACATACCTCAAGGCAACGACCACCCGACTCGTCGTGGCCCGTCTGAGATAACAGATACCTCTTGGCTTGTCGAACAAGCCAAGTGTGGTACCCGTCGAGCTGCGAGGAGAACTACTGAACATCCCGGTGACGGGGGTTCAGTAAGAACGCGGCGCAGTGTGCGGGATCCATCATGTGCTGTATACGGGCCTGCACACGCCTCATGACACGGTCAGAAAAGGACTGGCCAAGAGGAATGCAAGCGTCCCGCACAAGGCGTGCAAGATCCCGAGTCCACTCTACAACGAGGGACATGAACTGTCCACCACGGTCCATCCGCCTCAGCAAGTCCATAACAGGATCCATGACGTGCTTGATGGCACGCATCCTCTCCCACCAAGGTAACCACCTGATCTGTCGGCGCACCCAACGCGCCATGTCGCGAACGTCGCGGGACCACGGGATCCTAGCCCAAGCCCGACCGTCCTCCCGTGTCATCATGCCCTGCAAACGATCCTGCAGAGCAAGCAGCCTCTTCAACATGGAGTACACGGACGCAAAGCGAGTCTCGCATTAAAGCACGAGCCCCAACGCCTCGCTCCGCTTCCGAAAGAAGCTGAGAGCGGCCTGGTGGGTTTTGAAAAACACCACCAAAACTCGGGCACGTGTGATCGTGTCCACGAAAGAGGTACAGATCGTGCCAATGTCTGACAACAACTCGTTGCAGACATGGACGCAGCACGGGAGCCAAGTAATCCTCCTCAGCTGAGGGGGCATAGATGGCGAGGCCAAAGCCCTCGCAGCCCCCACGTATGTAGAGGCGGAGTCAGTGCATATAGCATTGACCCGCTGTGGGCCACCGAATTTGAAACCGTGAAAGATGGCGACCCAATTCTGCAGGACGTGCACCGCATCGTCCGGCTCCCCTCTCTCGGTTGATCGTCGTGTACATGACGACTTTTCGAGACGCATCTGCGAGGAAGTTCACGATTGGTCGCCCGTCTCGTGACTTCCTCCCGTCAGAGAGGAGGGTGGCGCCACTCACCCATAATGACTCCCTAACCTCCTCCAACTCCTCCGCCAACTCCTCGCGGTGGATCTCCACAGCTCGCATGCTTGCGATCTCGTTGTGGGATGAAAGCACGGGAAGAGGTGCTCCACCAGGTTGTCGAAGAGCAACCTGCTGGAGGTCCCGGTACGGCGTGTTGCGGAAGGCATTGAAGGCAATCCCGCTGGAATACACCCAGCGAAAGAATGCCTTCCTCCACTGACCAATCCACTCGCCACCATACGTGTCCGTCATTTTCTGCTGTTGTAGCCTCTTCCCTGCATTGGTGGCAGAAACATGCGCACCCCCCTCCTTCCTCTTCGAAGAACCCGGCGTGCATGCTCTCTCAGGAACAACACTCTTCGAAGAACTCGGCGTGCATGTCATCTCAGGCGGGACGGGCTTCTTCCCGCACTTCTGCTCCCAGTCCAGTGAGTCCACCGCCCTCTGACGAGCCATCGGATCGGACTTCGGCACGCCCCCCTCTCCCCTCGGTGTCTGCTCTCCCTCAGCCATGCCAACCTCTAGGTCAACGTCTGCCTTGTCCTCCTCCGCGGCACCCGCACCCTCCCCATATCTCGCAACACCTCCCTCCGCATAACGCGCGGTATCCTCTCCCTCGCCCACGCCCTGTGTAGGATGCTCCGCCTCACCACCCATCGCACTAGACCGCGGGACATCAAGACCACGCTCGTGTGCAAACCGCCACACCCTCTCTACCTGATCGGCCTCGAAGCAGTGTGTGCATTTTTGCGCAATCTGGTACAATGCATCATCGGACACCTTCTTGCAATAATTCTGTTGGGTGAAGTGTTTCGTTGCGTAGAATTGGGTTCCCTGAAACACCTTATTGCAGAAGGTGCACCGTAGCATATTAACCCGGCTGTTCTTGACCTTCTGGCCAACAACAATGTAATGGTAGACAACATATTTGCGCCTATAATCCTGCTGAACATGTTCAGGCGCGGGCTCATGTTCGCGCGTCTGTTTTCACGACGTTGTGAACCCCCCTCAAAGCCGCGCCCGTCCAGTCGTAAGCGCCTCCCCTCCGACACCTCGTGCACTCCGTTAAAACTCCGTTGAAAGTCCATTGAAACTCCGTTTAACTCCCGTTGAACCCCCGTCCAACAGGTTTCGAACGGCTTTGAGGCAGCGTTCTGCCCGGTTCGCCTTCCATGAGCGGGTGCGTCCAAACTTAGGCACCGGTCAACGGGATCCGCCGGCGACGCTGATCGGTCAGGGATGTCGCCTGCACCAACACAAAATAAAACAATCAATCAATCAAACAATCAATCAAGCAATCAAGCAAATGGCCCAAACCGTCAATCAATCAAACAATCAAACCAACAATCAATCCATCAATAAATCAATCAATCAATCAATCAATCAATCAATCAATCAACATCTTGCTTGCTTGCTTGATTGATTGATTGATTGATTGATTGATTGATTGATTGATTGATTTTCTATTTTTTATG
>BFEA01000754.1:132661-153680 GCA_003427395.1 Chara braunii | reverse complement strand
GTCTATCTCGTCTACTGCTTGGGTTCTGGAGCAAAAATAGGGAACATGAGGGAAAACGAAGTTCTAGTGGTAAAGTCCAATTTCGTAAGGAACAAGAAAAAAAGGTGGGAGATAGAGGGATGTGAGGATGTGGAGAAGCACAGACTGACACAAAGGGAAATTGCGGTTAGGAAAGCAGGGGAGAAAAAGTATATCGAGTATGTCATTTATTTCTACGGGCTTGAAGGAAAACTGCACAGCATCAGTTCGACCTTAGAAACTATTGAACAGGCCAGGGCGAAGCTTGTATAAACTTGGATGTGCTTGAGTCACCATCTTCATAAAACTCCATCAGTTCTAAATAGCAACAGATTGCGGCATCTTTGAAGTGTGATGCCACGTGAAGTAACGATTCAGTGACTCAAGACTTAAGGCAATACTCAAGCAATAACCATCCCAGTCCGAACAATGTTCGGTTGATGACCTGACGGAGTGTAATTGGTGTTTGGCCAATATTCTATCGGTGTCATGAATGTCAGCAACCAGCTGACCAGCAGTGGTTGTACTCAATCAATGAATCACCATTGTGTGGTGACTCATTACTCCCATAGACCCAGAAAACAGCAATCAGAAAACAACAATCAGAAAACAGTATTCAGAAGCAGCATTCAAAAACAACAATCATAAAATAGTATTCAGAAGCAGCATTCAGAAGCAGCATTCAGAAACAGCAATCAGAAAACATTATTCAGAAGCAGCATTCAGAAATAGCAATCAGAAACAGCAATCAGAAACAGCATTCAGATACAGTGTCTGAGAACAGCATTCGGAACGGTATTCAGAAGGCATTCAAGCAGTACTCAAACAAGCGTCCAAAAACTTGCCAGGCCGTTAGCAGTTGGCGCCTATTCGGTGGACAACGACAGGTTTGGCCCGCAACGGACGTCAGCCAATCAAGCATAGTTTTCTCTTCCTCTGCCAGGGAGTGACTATTCAACCAATCACATGAGAGAGATTAACCCCATTACAGTTGGCCAGCCTGTCCTTGACAGCCTCAATTCGATTGCTACCAGGAAGAGCTTCCCCTACAAGTTTGTAAGGATTGATGGGTTCAGGCGCGAAGATCTGTCTATCTTCGTTGTTCTCACCGAGTTCGCGGAGGGTACAGTCAATGATTTGCGGATCTTCCTGAAAAAGGGGAACGAGACACTGTCAGACACACCCTCATTTTGATGCAGTTTGGGCCGCAGCAGCCAGGGTTATGCAATGAAAGGCTGAGAGACTCCAGGGGAGCACAAAGCTAGTCTATAGCTTTGGTCCTAAGCTTTTCAATGACTACCCCAAACCTCCGGTCCCTTACTACCTTATTGACGGCTCTTATTGGGGTGGACTAGTGGACTTGGCCAAAATATATATATCGCCTGCAGAGATCGACTACGAGGCAGTGACTGAACACTCTGAGTTTCCACATCTCAGGAGGGGCATCTTCTCTCAGCCCTATCTCCCCACTCTATGGGAGGAATTTTGTGCTATGGTTGATTTTCGTATCATGGGACTTGGATGAAAATGTTTGGAACTAATAGGCTTCAAGTGGCTTTACATTCAGAAGTCATAACCTCAGAGAGTACGGAGACATGGCAAGAAGCCCAAACGACGGACAACAAAGTGAGAAGATGAGTGTAAAGTTCAGAGGGAGGAGTGAGGACTCTTGATCGGTGTTGGTCATGCTCTCTTCCATATGTACTTCCTAAGACTATTATGAGTTCTCATTCTTCCCTCATTCATTTAACTCTGTCTTTGCCCAAGTCAGTCAGTCGGTCTTGCTTCTTGCATTGTTCTTGCTTGATGATTGTTTTTCTTGGATGATTCTGTCACAGTTCTCAAAATCGGATTGACATAATTGATGCATGCATAGCACTCCATAATTTTATGATTATTATTTGCATGATTCTATGTTGTTCCGAATCAAAATAAAAGATTCCTAAGACCGGGGACCGGCGAAGACCGCAATTGAAGGGTCGCGCTCGAAGCCGGACGCACACAACAGGAAAGGATTTGCATTATTTAATTTATTTTATTTATTGCAATCACAACCAAAACCCTGCGTGACAGCCTGTTGGTTTTTCGGTCGCCTGAAGGGGCTCGACTGAAAAAAGTGCGATAAAAATTGCGCTGTTGCAGGGGACATGAAAAATTTTCGTGTCCAGAACGAGCTTGGGTCAGCAAGAAGCTTTGAGTTTTGATTAGGCCTTAAGAACTGTTGACAATTTCAGAATTTTCTACACTGCTTCTGCAATCTTTTCTTGAGTCATTATTCTCCTAAAAAACAAAATTTGCTAACTGAGTCTTATCTTTCCTTGTGTGAGGTACCACACTGGATCGGGAGAGGAGATTGATATTATTGATTGGAGAGAATCGAGTTTGATATCAGGTTTGTTCTATTGCTCCTCAATACATTGAAGGAATTGAAAGAAAGAGAGCAAATCAGGATCAAGACAAATGCTGGTTGACAGTGCATTGAAAGAGTTATTCAAACTCACATCGAGTGGGGTATTTCCCTATCGATATGAGGGTTGTTGGGGCTATCACTCCCGTGGCTCGACCATCTACGTAGTGCTGACTCACTTCTTGGAGGGAGATATCTATGATATCCGCCCATATGTCAAAGAAGGAGGCAACAACGATGGTGAGAACTTTAATTGGCTATAGGAGATTGCGACTCAATTTATCTATGATGAAAAGGCAGATCTGATCAAGCAAAAAAAGAAAGTGGAATGGGGTGTGATGCCAGTTACACGATAAGACTGTTTCAATCCCTCCTATACCTAACAGCTATTGTGATGAGACTAACTGGTTACCAATTATCAACATGATATTGACGAGAGAGAAAAGAAACGGTGGTCATGAGAACTAAAGAGGTTTCAGCAGAGGAAATCAGACAGTGAAGGCTGAAATTTGGCAAAGGTTCAGGCCCAAGACAAGAGGAAGTTGAGTGTCTCCTAAAGTCCCTGAACACTCTAACCAAGAGAGAGGTGTTCCCATATGAAGTTGTCATGTATGAGATGGTCGATAGCGGATGGGAGCAGAAACGGTTATATGTACTGACATCCTATTTCACGGATCTGGATGTGTATGATGTGAGAATCTGTCCCAAAAGAAAGAAGTGATGATGCTGTGCATGGGAGATGCTGGGGATTTGCAGAAGAAGTCGTACTGAAAGAGAAAAAGAGGCTTGAGAGAGAGAACAAATGTTTCAATGGGTCTACTCGATTTACTGTCTTTGATGGACTCCCAGCTCCTCCCTTACCTGATATCAATCCATCGAGAGATAATTGGTTCGCCATGATAAAGTTTTCATGGAAAGTGAAGAGAGTCCAAGACGAATACTCTCAGTAGCTAGGATAACCACTGTGAGGGGCAAACTTTATGAGGTGATAGGGCATGATAATCCCTTTGTTAAGTTCTTGAACTCTGACAGTTTGGATGTGGGAGTTTATTCCTCTAACAGTCTGGAGGAGGAGGTTGACAACTTGGAATATTTAAAAGGGGCGTATGTCAGCCTTGAGCGGACAAAAGAGTGGCTAGAGAAGCTAAAAAGCAAGGTAACTTGGGAAGTGGGAGTAAGAGAATTTTAAAGGCTCCCTGAGTTCTCGATTGCTAAGGGATTTGAAGACAAGAGAGATTGGATGCCTCTGCTAGAAGCTATTGTTGAGATTGGTTGAGCAAGGGAGAAAGACTCCACTGTGATGATAAAATCCCTGCTCCTGAGTACTTTTGAACAAAGATTCGAAATCCCTGATTATGTTCTACCTTTCAGATATTGCTTATGATGTTTAGCAATGCCCAGCTTGACTGAACAGCTGAGACTAGGTGTTGTGTTGGAGGGTAGAATAATCAAGGTAGAAGGGAATCTTCGGGTTTCTGACGGAAACTTTTCTACCCTGGGTGAGTTGGAGTTTTTGCAGTCTTTCTTTGACCGAATGAGAGATTCCGCCCTGAGAATTGTCACTGATCAAACTGAGATAAGCTATCTATTAACGGTGGTGAAAGTGGGAACTGCTGGGGAACGAGTCTCTCTTCCCAGAGGGATCAGCAGCGGCCCGTAAACAATGCAATTTGATTATGAGATTATAGACCTGACTCGATATTTTATGATTCGGGGTACTGTAAAAAAGGGTATAATAGAAGACTGAGTATGGAGGATGAAAGATAGTTGATTGAAGATTACATCGGAAGGCTGAGAAGAATTGCATTGCCCTTGATCACTACTCAATCTATTATTGCTTATACTCTTTATGTACAAAATTCTCAAAGGGTAGAGCAGACAAGAGAAGAGAGAAATGAGCCTGTATCCCTTGCGAGAAGAGTGAAAGATTGAGGGTCAAAGGAAGAAGAAGACAAGAGTGACAGAAAGAGATAATAAAGTATCCGAGAAAATCTATGGTCAAAATGGCAGGACGAGGGAGACCGAGTTCATCTGCAGGGACCAATGAAGAGACTTTGGTTCGGGTTATACGAGAATTGGTCGAGAGAGTCGACACAATCAAAGGAGGGTCAGACATTGCAAGAGCAAAAAGGCCAGATGAGAGAATTTCATGTTTCAGAGGGCCCCAAGTGAATGATTTCTTGGATGAGTATGAACTTTTTGGGCTTAGTTATGGTTGGACAAATAAGCAATGGCTTAAGCACCTCCTATGTTACTGTGATACCGACTCAAGATTGGTTGTTCAGGAACTAATGGAAGGAGTCACTACATGGGAAGAGGTCAAAGAGAGAATGGAAAAAAAAATTGAGAAGGACTCGGCTCCAACTACAACCAAGGATTTACTTAACATCAGAAGAGCTAAGTGTGACACTTTCAATGTTTTTCTTCAGATATTCATCCGAACAACAAGAAAAATTTCATATTTGGACGAGGCTCAGAGATGCCATATATTTTTGACAAATTTTACTGACACTGAAAGGCAGGCAGTACTCAATCAAACACAGCACTATCCTCTCAGATGGGATGAAATGGTTGCAATTGTAAGGACTCTACCTACAGTTTCTCATAAGAAATGGTCACTGGATCATATCAGTACTTTGCCCAAGGACTGTGAAACTGAGAATGGTATGAACCGAGGGAACAATCTGAGTGTTGAGAATATTATTCAAAAAGTGATGGCTAACTTTATGCCTGCAAGGCCTGCGAGTCATGTTGTGGATGACAGAGGAAAGAAGAAAGTTGAAAGTGAAGAGGATGACGATGATGATGATGATGATGATGATGATGATGGTGATGGTGAAGACTATGGTAAGAAGGGAGATTCTTCTAGATCCAAAAAAAATGGAAAGAATGGTGACAGAGGAAACAGAAAAAGGAGGAGGTATGATGATCGTCCTAAGAAGAGTTTTGTCTGCTACTATTGTGGTGAAGGGGGTCGCACTATCACCTATTGCAGGACTCTTGAGAAGGATGTAAGGAGTGGGGTGGCAAAGAAGGATGCAATGCGCCATGTTTGTGATAGTTTATGGAACAAGTTGGACCGCAGGCATCCAGGAGGTATGAGACTTCTTGCTCTTAAACACGATGAAAAGATGAAGACGAAGAAAAAGAGAAAGGCTAATGTGAATGTTCATTTTCTCATTGATGAGTTGCCTCATGAACTAGTACAGAAAACAAGTGATCCTCATACCACAACTGAGTTGTCCCTGCAATCTTTAACATTGATAGAGTGTGTGTCTGGCGAGGCTTCTACAAGTGAGCCTCCATTGGAAGGGGATTCTACTTCTCTGAATCCTTCTGAATTAGTAGAATCTCATTTCAATCAAGTGGTCCGCTTTCTGGCAAACATGATGTCATTTGATGGTGATCTACCTCCAGAGCTCGTCATGGAAATAGTGTCACGCTTGGTGAAGTGGGAAACCTTCAAACACGCATGACGCCTCAGATGATAGAGGAAAAAAAAAGAAGAAAGGTCGATGAGTCACTGATTAATATTCTTGATGATCCAGAACCAGAATATCCCCTATAGAAAGAATGAACAAAGAAGAAAGAGAATTTTTTTTCTCAAGAGTGATTTGGAAGATGGGACAGTGATTTCTGATGTAATTACTAAAATGCTGGAAGAGACTGAAGTGACTCTGTCCTTCAAGGAAGCAATGACTCTAGCACCCAAACTGAGAGAGGAACTAAAGAAGTTGATTGAGAAGAAGAAATTAGAAGTTAATTACTTGGGATCAGTTTTTCCCAGTCAGGTGAACAGGTCATTGTCAGGCTGCAAGATGAGATTTGCAACCATGGGATGTGGACATCTGACCATTCGTATTAACCAAGTCAAGATTCTAGCCTTGGTGGACTCTGAGGCAGAGATGATACTCATTTCACAAAAAACAATGGAGACTTGTAATTTATCTATTGATAGACCTGTGAAAAATATATTAAGTAATATTGCAGGAGAACTTTTTGTAGCAGGATTTGTTGATAGCCTGCCTATCAGAGTTGGTACTATGACAGTGGAGTTGTTGGGCTTTGTAGTGTCGGAACTAGACCACGACTGTATCTTGGGAACCCCATTCTTGCATAGGATGGAGGCGGTCCAATTTTTCATTCATGAGGGGTCATCTTGGATCGACCTACAAGATCCTGAGACTTCTCAGGAACAAACCTTTATGGTCTGCACTAAAAATGATTTCAAGCATCAATTATCTGTTAATTCAATCAGAAGAGAAGAGTCTACTGAAAAAATTAGGAGACTAAGAGAAAAAGGAAAACAAAAGGCAAAAGAAGAGATTTCAGTGGGTATCAATCAAGTTACGAAAATGATAAAAGTCCTTGGTAATCTCGAGGATGAGGATGGATAAATTGAAACATTTAAGAAGGTTGTAGAGACTGCTGAAGGTGAAAAAATGAAATTAAAGTTTGCATCGAGCCATCTTTTTTTAGGAAATAGTCACTGGGTCAAAAAGAAAATACAAGCCCCAGGGGGTGATGAAAAACCCGGTGGCAGTCCTAATTGAAAATGATTTTGATGCAGCATTGAAAAAGGAGAGGGAGATTATTAAAACATTGAGAGAATCTGCAAAATTGGGGAATAGAATCATCAAAGAGAGATTTGACACAATGAGGATAGGCTCCGATCCGTTTATCCTGCCTAAAGAGAAATAATATATCTTCAAAATGTGTCAGGAAATCTCATGTGCATTCCCCTTTAATGATGAAGAGAGAGGGCGGTTGGACGTGGATATGATCAAGATGACCAAAATTTGGACATTTGATCATATTCCATGGAATGATAGGCCGACCAAGTATGCTCTGAAAGAAGAAGCAGAGGTTGTAAAATATCCTTACAAGAATATTGCATATAATGTTGTTGAACCTGCTGATGTACCGTATGCTAACCACTGGTTTTGCTTTTGAAAACCAGGAGGTGGATTGAGATGGATACAGAATATTCAGAAGTTCAACTCTGTGACGGTACGTGATGCAGATAGTTTTCCTAATGATGATCTCCTCTCTGAATTTTTAGTCGGTCTATGCATTTATTCCCTCGTTGACTTATATTCTGACTATGATCAGTTTCCCATTGACCCCACTAGCCGACCAATGACTATCATGCACACGCCAAGAGGGTTCATTCAGATGTGTGTGGTACCTCAAGGTTGGACTAATGGTGTAGCGGTGGTTCAAAGGGATATGATCCAAGTCATGCAAGATATTCCTGAGATAATCAGCCCCTATATTGATGACAATCCTGTAAAAGACTCTCTGGTCAGGGATGAGACTTTGGTCGCAGGTGAAGTCAGAAAGTTTGTCTGGGAATATGCTGAAGGAGTGAAAATGGTCCTAAAGAGACTTCAAAAATATAATCTCACTGCCAGTGAACCACAGTCTCTTCTCTTCCAGCCAGAAGTAATCATCTTGGGCTTCAGATGTTTCTCCAACGGTAGGAGTCCTGACCCCAAAAAGATAGACAAGATCTTGAACTGGCCTCTGCCACTGAAGAGAATAAAAAATATCAGAAGTTTTTTTGGTGTCTGTGGATTCTGGAGGATTTTTATTCCTCATTTTGCTACCCTTGCGGAGCCTCTGAGAGAGATGGTAAGGCAAGGGGCTAATTTAGCATGGAATGATAAAAGATAAGCCGCAGCAGAGACTCTGCAGGAAAAACTAAAAGATGGTGGTGTAGTGCTGGGAGTGTCATTCTATGATGATGAGGAGGCAAGACCCTTCATCATTGAGGCAGATGGAGGACCAGTTGCTCTAGGTGGTGTGCTCATTCAGAAAGATGAGAATGAGAAAGAGAGGCCTCTAAGATTTGAGAGTAGGACTCTTAATTCCGCAGAAAGAGGTTATACCCAATTCAGAAAGGAGCTACTGATAATCATCAATAGCCTCAGGTGCTTCAGGCATTACATACTAGAGGGGAGATTCATCTTGATGACTGATGTATCTGCTGTGATTGGTGTCATTAAGAAACACCAACAAGTAGATCCAACAGTCAGCAGGTGGATTGCCTTCATCTGGACTTTTTATTTTAAGTTGGAAAAAATTCTCACTGAGAAGAACAGAGCAGATGGTCTAAGCCAGATTGAGTGGAGAAAAGAAGAAGAAGAATATGTAAATGGAACGATTAAAGAATCAGCCTATGTTGATAATTTTCTGAATGAGAAAGATGATGAGGATTATGAAGTACCATGCTCCCGCAAGTGGAGTTTGTGGCCTGAAGAGAGAGACAGTTGGGGAGAGATCCCTAATGCCTATGTTTATGAATGAATCCTTGGAAAAGAAGAAGAGGATGAACCAAATGATTGGTATGCTAAAGTTAACGTAGCAGCAGTGGCTGCTCATGAAATCGGGGAAAACTCTGGTTCAAAGAAAGAAGAAGAAGATGAAAAGAAGGAAGAAGAGATATTTTTCATTTTTGAAGAATATGACGAAAGTTATCAAGAGATTGGTAAGAAGATGGAAAAGGAGCAGTTGAAGGAGTATTATTGTAAAAATTTAAGGAAAAAATTCAGACTAAAAAGAGGACATCTCTTTGTGCATGGTAAGGGAGGCCTACCTCCACTAAGGGTGGTCTGTGGTAAGGAGAGACGGTTGGAGATAATTGCTGCTCTGCATGAGGTGGTTGCTGGCGGCCACAGGGCTGCTGAGACAACCTACTCTAAGAATGTCAAACTCTACTTCTGGCCTGGCATGAGAGACATGATTTTCAGATTTTGTAAATCATGTGTGTTATGTCAAAAGAGGTCGACTACAAGAATGATTGAGTCTGTATTTTCCACTCTTCTGGCAGAGCCAGGCAGCAGAGTTCATTTAGATCTCATCACCATGCCTTTAGGCAAGGGCGGGATGAGATATATATTGAACATGAGAGATAACTTCTCTGGATATGTTGAGGCAAAGAGCCTTAAAAGGAAGACTGTCGAGCAAGAGGCTGACTGGATAGAAGAAGTCTATCTCAGGTATCCTTTTATCAGAGAATTTGTCTCAGATAGAGGATCAAAATTGAGAAATAAGATTGTTTGAAGAAACACTTTTAGATTGGGTGTCAGAATTCGGTACGTGACTACTTATCATCCTCAAGCGAATGCACCTGTTGAAAAAGGTCACAAAACTTTGAAAGACTCATTGACCAAGTGGTGTGAAGGAAATCTCAGTAACTGGCCAAAAGTATTAAGAGTTGCTGTATATGCTGACAACATAACAGTCAAGAGGATTACTGACTATGCTCCATTCACTCTATGGTATGATCGGTATGCTACTTTGTCTATTGATAACATTGTCAAGACGTGGTCAAGTCAAGAAAGTGATAGAGACTTCTATTTCAGAGCTCCTCCAGATCAGAATGAGGCAAATATCAAAAGTTGATCAAGCAGTGATGGATGCTGCAGAGAGAATGACATCCAGCAGATTATCAGATAAGAGAGATGGAACAAGAAAAGATATATAAGAAAAGAGAAACTGAAAGTTGGAGATGTAGTCCTTCTGTTTGACAGTTCCCTTGAGACACAATGGACTAAAAGGTTGGAGCCCAGATGGCTTGGTCCTTACAGAATCACAGGGAAAGCAGAAGGCAAGGTTTATGAGATTTCAGAGATGAATGGGTCTAGGGTTCACAACATGGTGTCAGGATCAAAACTTCATAAGTTCATTTTCAAAAACCCTGATTTGATCCCTACAGTGACCTCAAGGAGAGGGAAGAAAGTTCAGCCATCCAAGTGAGAAAACATTTCCAGACAACTGAGAGAAAAGTACTATAAGACAATGAGATAGCAAAACTGAGTTTTCAGCAGACTGTGATCGTTTGTGCATGGTCAATTCAGCATTTCAATTTTCTACATGTCAGTTAATTTTCTGTTTCAGCAAGCAACAGAGCAAATGAGACCATATCTTTGAGGCACTGCTACAGTCGATCCATGAGTGTCAAGTCCTTGAGAGTGGGGAAATAACTGTGAGATACAGTTTTCGTGAGCATTGACGCAGTGTCAAGATCTGAGAACTAATGGTTGTGGCACATTAGAAGATGTAATCAGTATAATTCTTATTATAAAGAGAAAAGCATGATGGGCATAAAGGAATTCAGTTCTGTCTGATTAAGAGTTGTCGGCAGAAGGACTTCGTGTCTCTTGAGTCTTGATTGACTTGTCCATCTAAGAAGTTCAGATGAGGACAGATATAAAGAAGTTCAACTTTACTTGACTGAAAGTTGTCAGTAAAGGGACTTCGGGTTTCTTGACTAAGTTATCTGTCTTCACTCAGATGAGGGAAGAAACCTCTCTGAGATCAGCATTTCAGTATTTCCTTGGGACTGACAAAACGTCTCTTGGAAAAGAAATTCCCAGCTGAGGGAAGGGACCTCTCTGGGGCCAGCACTGAGCATCCTTCTTGAGGCTGAAGGGAGGTCTCTGGTAAGGGCTTGGTGCTGGTTATCATGTTGTTGTCCAGTGCCTCTTGAGACTGAAGGGAGGTCTCTTGATAAATGTTCGTTCTGTTATGGAGCATGGGCAGTCAGCTTGTGGGTTATGATATGTTTGCCTGATTGTCTGTGCCTGGGATCTTCTTCTCTAACCTAAGGATGCATTGATTGTCGGGGTCAGCCAGAGCCATACCGCAGTAGGTTGCAATCTGCTGGGGTCAGCAGGTCCCCAACGCGAGTGTCGAATTCCGTAGTCGACTGAGGCTAAGGCTCCGGGAGTCTGGCCTATGAGGTCAAAAGGGGTCAGCTGGAACCCTACCGCAGTCAGAGGATGCAATCCAGTAAGGTTCGCCAGAGTCTTGAATCGTAGTTAGACCGAGTCCTACGTTCGAAAATCTGGGCGGGGCAGCCAGCGCCCTTGGCCAAAAACTGGTGGGTGAGCCGGTCCCCGACCGCAGTGGTCAAATCCGGGTTCGGGACAGTTTGACTCATGGGACGTCTGCTGTCATAGGTTGACCAGACCCGCTATAGTCTCGGTGTCCTGGCGAGAGTGCCAAAGATTTGTCATACTCAAGTAGTGGGTATGTTGGTCCTGACCTGGAGGCAAGTCAAAGGGGCTGTCAAGACAAATGGTCTGACTAGTCCTGGCCTGAGGCGGGCCGAATGGGGTATGTCACACTGACGGGACGTCTGACATTCCTGGCCAGTGGTGAGCCAAAACCAAGGCAATCAATAAACTTTTGGGTGGGAAGGATCGTTTTTTGTTGTGTTTATTATTTTATTATTTTGTTATTTTATTATTATCTTATTTTATTTTGGGTTTTATTTTGTTTACTTGTTGCTTGGCTAATAACTGTCGGGAAGCCGGCTTGCTGGGGCATAGTTGCTGTCTGTGGGACTCGCTGTTTTACAGGTATGCAAAGATTTATCTGAAGTTCCCAGACAAGAGAAAAGAGAAGGGGTTTGGTATCCCCTTCCTTTTGTCTGAGAAGTTGAGGAGACGCCTCACTCAGACCAGAGAAAGAAACAGCGTTTGCTATACCCTATTCCCAGCATGGCAGGCTGAACAAGTATTCCTATTCCCAGCATGGCAGGCTTAACAAGTGTCCTAAGCGTTGATATCAGACTGACAATGTTTTCGATTTTTCAGCCAAGGTGAAAGTTAAGGTAGCTTACTCAGACATAAAATTCAGATCGAGAATTGATTTCAGAGTGACAAGAGGTCAGAATCAGCAGCAAACGAGAAAGTGGAAACATAATCCTTCTTAAATTTATTTGGTGGCCGACAAGCGGCCTGGTTCACGAGGAACCTGTGTTCTGGCCTCAAGGAATTCAGACTCTTAAGCCAGGGACACTATGAAGTGATGCATGAATTGAAAGTCTTGAAGAGGAAAGCAGATTCAAAAAGCCGAAAATAATTCATGCCTATACAGGATATAGAAGATTACCATGAGTTCGATCTGAAGCAAAGAGAGAAGAAAGAAGATGCTGAGAAGAATGCAACTATTGGAGTGAGAAGATGAGGAAACTGTGCAAGTGATAGAGGATGGTGGAGCGTTCACTAGGGCTCTACTCGTCATGGGGGTGATAGGAGCTCGGGGAGAGGAAGGAGGGAAGGAAGTGCTGGGGGCGCCATAGCGTGCTTCGAACTTCTTCCGAAAGTACTCCATCCTTTCCGGGGACGGAGTCTTTTCGTACCATGTGGAGAGTGGGTGGCGCGGATGAGACCGTGAGTGCACTCCATAAACCCTTGTCTCTTCTTCCTCCTCCTAAGAACTATAGTCACACCGCGTACGGGTCGGCGGCTCCTCCCTAGCTTTACCCCCTCTCCCTCCTCTTCCTCTTCTCTATCCCCTACGTGCTTCAGACATGGTGAAAACGAGATAGAAGCTAAGAAGAAAGTAAAAGAGATGAAAGGGTGTAGTACTGAGGAGAACTACGGTGCGGGAAATCGCGAACGGGGGAAGAGGGAAGAAGAAAACTAATTGTGCAGATCGCGCAAGATTGCTGCAAACATTGGGAAGAAAAACGCGAGCGCCGTGAGAACGTGGGAGACCAGTTAACGTCAAGGCTGAAAGCGAGGATCACAATGGAAGAGAGTGAATGTATCACCGGTATAGGCTATTTTATACTGACAGCACGTGTGTTTCGACCCAGCGGGGACGCTGGGTGAGGGTTTGGTATCACGTCGGAGGGTGCGGTGTCCCGGCCCTCCTCCGCGTACCAAGTCCCTGCCTGATATCGGCCTCTTGTTCCGATGTTGCTATGGGGGCCTATGGGTATGTTCCCGAATTACGTTCCTTGGTACCGAGGTCGTACCTTGATGTGGACCGACCCTGTTGGTGCCTGGGCCCTGCAAAAAGGGTGCGCCACAGGGTTTTCCATTCGTCCACGCAGGCTCGGCGCCCTGCTGTACAGCAGAGCACTACCGGCCTGTGGCCGTGGTAGCCGTCGGGCTCGCCCTAGGACGCGGAGGTGAAAAGACTGGCTCAGTCTTTTCAACTGTGCGCCAAGCGCCCCTCTAGCAGGTTATGGGTCAAGTGCTTGGAGCATTGGTCGCTGTCAGAGAAAAAGAGGAGGCTGAGCAAAGAAAAAAAGGAGAAAAAAAAAAACGATACAAAAAAAAAAAAAAAAAAAAAAAAGGGAAAATGAAAAGAAAGCTAGAGGTCTAATCTGTGCAACTGAACTATCAGCCTTAGTTCGGGGGAAATCTGACGGCCTCTGGTCACTCCGTCATTACGTTTTTGTTCTTTCCTTTATTATTACTATTATTAATATTATTATTACTATTATTATTAGTAGTATCTTTGATTTCTCATACGCGACTTTCCCTTTTTGCCTCCGTCACTTCGGAGGGGAGGCCTATTGTTCGATTTTGAGTTGTGATTACTCTGACGGCCTAGGCTGGCTGACCCCTCGTAAATTGCCTGTGCCAGATCTGCCTGGCCGAGCTCCGCGCGAAGGAACCTCAAAAGAGGGGCGACCCGCGACCGCATTGGTAGGAGGCTTATCACCCTCCGTGGAGGGTCATAAGCCCCCTCCTTGCCATCGGACATGGGTACTTAGTAGAGATAGGCCGATAGTGCGTTTTGAAGGGATAACTGTGTCTGTCGGTATCCCGTTATGGGATTATCCCTTTTGATCGGAGGTTGTGTCTGGGAATTTAGGGGTTGACGGCTACAAAGCGAGAAGTCTTGCCCGTGTACTTACTGTTGAAAATTCTCGTATTTCCTTTTGTTTTGTTTGAAATTATTTGAGTCGTGTATTTGATTAATTTTGAAATTCTAAATTATTATCAGAATTCCCCTTTAGTACACATTGATCGCGGCCCCTCTGCACTCTATAAAACATTGGTTGTTCCTTGTGAAGGGTACGTCATTGCCCAGCAAGTGTAAACAATGATAATGCATTGAGGCTTCGGTTCTTGAGTCTGGACTTAGCCTGTCCGGTAGTCTCACGTGCAGTGCTAGTACGGACTGAGCGCTGGCACAGGCTACTGGAGAGAAGGCGGCTATGGCGTATCGGAATGGTTTGCGTGGCTATAGGCCGAGGTATATAAGGTACTCCTGGACGTGGGAACGCGGTGACGAGCAGGGGTCTTTGGTTGAGACCATTCTAACCTACAGGAAGTCTGCGGGAAAGCTGAGGCTAAGGATTAACGTCCGCGGTCACAGAGAACAAAAAATGTGGCGTGACGAGGGACTGCAGGCAGCGATTACCGAGGCTCGCAACAGAGCTGAGCGAAGGTGCAGGCGAGACGGGGTGACTGCTAGTATGCGGGTAACGATCACCTACCATGAGGACGACTCATCAACTGGGACCACGACGAGGAAGGTACAGCACAACGAGAAGAACTCGGAAGGAGAGTCGGAAATGAGCGATCGAGAGGCGGATGTCCAGTCCTGGCATGGGCTGGACCAAATCCGTCGAAACCATCCACTGGCGGGACCAGTGGAGGACGGGCCCAAGGCCACTTCGGCCCGGGGCAGAGCGAGGCCAACAGGGGTTGGACCATCGAGCGCGGAGGATAGTAGAATGCGGGACTGAACCCGCGGTAGTTACACATGCCGGCACGGGCTGCAAGTGACAGGGTCTGATACTGTGAGGGGAAGTCAGCGGAAGGGAGACACTTAGTGAGCGAAGCGGGACGCGAGCTGGTGGTGTGCGACTGACGTCAACCGCTGTCTCCACACTTACGTGATGTCTTGCGCCTATTGCAGTGACGAGAGGACAAGAGGGAAGAGATCCTGCCAGAACAAGATAGCAGTGGTCATCAAGAGAGAAGGTAACCCGCGGTGCATAGAAGAGGTCGTCACTTGATCTACTCGCCATGCGCCAACTACGACTTCTCCTTCGTCTTGGACCCAGACCAGCTACCTCTTGCTTGCTCATGGACTGCAGTCACCAGCTGTCTGATATGTGACCAGTGAGAAGTCGAGTTGGTCCCAGCGCAGGCAGGGGAATTCGTGACAACGTGACTAGAAAGTGCTAAGTGGTCACGGTCAAGAAAGAGAGGAGGGGACACTTGCATGACTGACGTCAGTTTGACTTAACACGCTGGAAGCCAGTACGGAGGTGAGTGAGAACCTAGGGAGGCGGGAGAGAGTCATTGCCGAACTCTCTCAAACGAGCAATCAAGAGAGAGGTTCTGGCCCATTCGCTGCGTAAGACTCATGTGTGGCAATGTGACAGAGGGCCAGGTGTCATGTGTGCGTGGAGAGGGTCAATGGACGAATGTGGACAAGACAGGAAGGTGGCACGATTACGAGAGAGGTAGAGAAAGAGAAGGAGAGAGAGAGGCTGGTTTAACACAAGCCTGTTAACAAATCTGCGAGATCTTGCCTGTTTATTTTTATCAGTCTGATTGATTAGATCTCACATTCCATATTTGACAACATTTGGGTGAGTTCACTATGCTTCTGTCGGTGATCCACTGATCAGTGAGCAAATGCTAATTGCTTTGCCTTAACGCATTGGTGAACGGGCATGATGTCCTACCTTCACGATGAGGCAGGGGGTAAGTACGCCTTGTTTGCGTTCTCGTTATAGAAAAGAGACAATAAATCTGCCTTCTTTTGGGTCATGACATTGCGCGCACGATTCCTGTGGCAGTGACTGATAAGAGTTTAGGGTGTAAATGACTAGATTGGGGGTGAATGACAGGATTGTTTTCTTGTGAGAATGAGCAAGGTTCTTTCGGTTGGTGGTACGAGTCGATTGACGAGTGTTATTGGTATTGGTCATGAGTTGGCACTAGCTGCCACTGTAATCAATCCACATGAGAAGCGTTATAACCGCGTACACGAGGTGCTAATTCAGACGAAAGGTTGAGGTAAGCACCGGTTATAGAGACAGGGCTCAGAAAACCCAGGGCCAAGGAGTTAAGTGAGGGTGAGACACTCTTTTGAACCTTGCTCAGATTTAACAAACCAGAGTTGTTGTCCTCACTGGAATGGTTACAACTACTGCGAAGTTTAGCTGAGCGTGCAGTACATCCGCGCATGAGTAGTGGTCTCTTGCTGTGCTATGCGTGAGGGTGGAGTCGTCTGGATGTATGAGGGGGGACGTGCATCTGAACACATTTCGTCTTTGAGATATATTGGGACAGGTGGTTGACCTTTCCCTCTTCTCCTCCGTTTTCCGAAAACATAATCAAGATAGTAATGATGGCATTTTGCCCTGCCTTTCTGGCCTGTTTACACCTAGGATTAACGGTTGGGCTCGTTCGTGTCTCATTCTAGCGAGTATCAGTGGACAAGTGTCTGTTTCTTTTTTAACGTGTGTTAAGCTTGACAATGAGATCAATCCTCTGGGGTGTTAATTGATAGGTAATGGGAGGGCTGATGAGTAAATCGTCACAGCGACTGCAAAGCTGAGTGTCTTCCTCAGAGGATTGTATTTTTTTTTTTCTTCTTTTTCTTGTTTGTCATTTGTTCATTATATTGATGGTACCCCAATCCTGATAATGTTTCTCTTTTCTGATATGAAATGGGATTCAAATCAGCCCTGATATGATTAAACGGGTCTAGCCTCTGCCCATGAACAAGGCCGGCAAGGACAGTGCTTTAGCCACCTGATCTGGGAGGCTAGTGGGATAGTGCTCACGTGTTGCACGTTCTTAATTGGTTTATGGGGAAAAGGAAGATTTTGAAAAGAGTCGCTTACCTCCTTGTCAAGTTCCTGGTTAATGGTGACTGAGGGACCATGTCCTGATAAGACACGCAGGTAGGTGGGCTAGTTACCCTCGCCACGACAACGAACAGATTGAGATGCTTATATAACAAGTGCCTAGTGCAACAGATGAATCGATGAGAACCTCGTGAAAAAAACCCTTTTCACCTCGAGCCGACAAGAGTTGCACTTAGAATGCTCTGCATTGTGAACCGATGAAAACCGACTGGCTGGGACCCAACCTTAGCCGGAACGATTTAGCATTCGATACTCCCCCTGTGCAGCATACGAACATCAGCTATGACTGATGACATGGTGTGCTGAGTACGGGTGGGAATCGAACAGGGTGCTTGGGATCTCGTACTGTGTCAAGCTTAAACGATGCCCTATGCGTGGGTGGATTACAACTAAAGTGAACACATCTTTCTGTGCATGCAGTTGGGGCACGAATAAGCTCGTACTTTGAGGCCGTGACGTCGAAGTATAGAATAACCGTGCTCTTACCAGATGGACAGGGTTTGGTTAGGATAAATGCTCCTAACCATCCTAACGAAAGTGACCAGGAGCGAGCCTCGAAGTGGCCTATAAGGTGAGAATAAGACCTACAGTTAGGGCGGAACTGTTCTGGGTGGCAGACTAGCGTCCAAGCCGCCAAAGCAAAGGGGTTTGAATAGCACGCTTCTGAGTTGAGTGAACGGTAGTCCGGGTGTGTTGTACTCAGACGTACCTGTGTGTGCCCGCTGTTCAGGGCGAGACCATATATCTTTTTTGGAACGGATCACTATCGTATTAGCAGCAGGCTGTACTCATGTCCGATCCCTGGCATCTCATTATCAGGCCTAAGAGACCCAGCATCTATGCAAGCGATTCTGTCGAGGAAGGACTAACCACTAGTGAAGTAAATCGAAGAAGATGGTTTGTGAGGGACTCTATCGTGGGCCTGCTGTGAGACTGGTGCCAAGTGGGTCACAACGCGGGCCAATTGTTGTACGCTCTGCCTATTGAATCGGTGACTAACGATCCCTAGAGAGTGGTGTTAGCAGACTGATTGCCCTGATTCACGATTATTCGAGACATCTCCATATCGAGATCGGAAAGTTAACTGCTTAAGTCAAAACGTCTATACTCTGCAAACTAGCCAGGTTGGACTCCTGAGGCTATGTTATTTTGTTACCCCTTGAATAGTGACCCGTAGTAAGGCAACAATCCCCAGTTATCTGAGTTACTGACAGCCACTCTCTGCCGGTTTATCTTGACGGACCAATATCTATCAGTGGGATACAATCGTCTTCATTGCTCTATTGTGAGAACTGAACTTCAAGTGCATCACGAAAAAGTGAAGAGTGCTAGTAACCAGTCCGAACCGAGTCCAAAAACAAAGTTGTTTCTAGTCTATCTCGTCTACTGCTTGGGTTCTAGAGCAATAGGGAACATGAGCGAAAACGAAGTTCTCGTGGTAAAATCCAATTTCGTAAGGAACAAGAAAAAAAGGTGGGAGATAGAGGCATGCGAGAATATGGAGAAGCACAGACTCACACAAAGGGAACTTGCAGTTAGGAAAGCAGGGAAGAGAAAGTATATCGAGTATGTGATTTATTTCTACGGGCTTGAAGGAAAACTGCACAGCATCAGTTCGACCTTAGAAACTATTGAACAGGCCAGGGCGAAGCTTGTATAAACTTGGTTGTGCTTGAGTCACAATCTTCAGAAAACTCCATCAGTTCCAAATAGCAACAGATTGCGGCATCTGTGAAGTGTGATGCCACTTGAAGTAATGATTCAGTGACTCAAGACTTAAGGCAATACTCAGGCAATAACCATCCCAGTCCGAACAGTGTTCGGCTGATGACCTGACGAAGTGTAATTGGTGTTTGGTCGGTATTCTATCGGTGTCGTGAATGTTAGCAACCAGCTAGCCAGTAGCGGTTGTACTCAATCGGTGAATGACCATTGTATGGTGACTCATTAGTCCAATAGACCCAGAAAACAGCAATCAGAAAACAGCAATCAGAAAACAGTATTCAGAAACAACATTCAAAAACAGCAATCAGAAAACAGTATTCAGAAGCAGCATTCAGAAACAGCAATCAGAAAACAGTATTCAGAAGCAGCATTAAGAAACAACAATCACAAACCGCATTCAGATAGAGTGTATGGGAACAACATTCGGAACGGTATTCAGAAGGCATTCAAGCAGTACTCAAACAAGCGTAAAAAAACTTGCCAGCCCGTTAGCAGTTGACGCCTATTCGGTGGCCAACGACTGATTTGGCTCGCAGCGGACGTCAACCAGTTAAGCATAGTTTTCTCTTCCTCTGCCAGGGAGTGACTATTCAACCAATCACATGAGAGAGATTAACCCCATTTCAGTTGGCCAGCCTGTCCTTGAGAGCCTCAATTCGATTGCCGCCAGGGAGAGCTTCCCCTACAAGTATGTAAGGATTGATGGGTTCAGGCGCGAAGATCTGTCTATCTTCGTTGTTCTCACTGAGTTCGCGGAGGGTACAGTCAACGATCTTCGGATCTTCCTGAAAAATGGGAACGAAACACACCCTCATTTTGATGCAGTTTGGGCCGCAACAGCCAGGGTTATGCAATGGAAGCCTGAGAGACTCCAGGAGAGCACAAAGCTAGTCTATAGCTTTGGTCCTAAGCTTTTCACTAACTACCCCAAACCTCTGGTCCCTTACTACCTTACAGACGACTCTTATTGGGGTGGAGTGGTGGACTTGGCCAAAAGATACATATCGCCTGCAGAGATCGACTACGAGGCAATGATTGAACCCTCCGAGTTTCCACATCTCAGGAGGGGCATCTTCTCTCAGCCCTATCTCCCCACTCTATGGGAGGAATTTTGTGCTATGGTTGATTTTCGTATCATGGGACTTGGATGAAAATGTTTGGAACTAACAGGCTTCAGGTTGCTTTACATTTAGAAGCCACAACCTCAGAGAGTACGGAGACATGGCAAGAAGCCCAAACGACGGACAACAAAGTGAGAAGATGAGTGCAAAGTTCAGAGGGAGGAGTGAGGACTCTTGATCGGTGTTGGTCGTGCTCTCTTCCATATGTACTTCCTGAGACTATTATAAGTTTCCATTCTTCCCTCATTCATTTGACTCTGTCTTTGCCCAAGTCAGCCAGTCGGTCTTGCTTCTTGCATTGTTCTTGCTTGATGATTGTTTTTCTTGGATGATTCTGTCACAGTTCTCAAAATGACATTGACATAATTGATGCATGCATAGCACTCCATAATTTTATGATTATTATTTGCATGATTCTTTGCTGTTCCGAATCAAAATAAAAGATTCCTAAGACCGGGGACCGGCGAAAACCGCAATTGAAGGGTCTCGCTCGAAGTCGGACGCACACAACAGGAAGGAATTTGCACTATTTAATTTATTTTATTTTTTGCAATCACAACCAAAACCCTGCGTGACAGCCTGCGGGCTTTTCGGTCGCCTGAAGGGGCTCGACTAGAAAAAGTACGACAACGAGTCCCACGCCCGTTTGAACGTGGGCGTTTGAACGCGAACGCCCGTTCAGAGCATTCACACGGTCACATAGCACAGAAGGATGATCGTATCTACACGTACAGGTGCTGTGAATTCTAGGACAAAAGATGGTTGTGCCATCCTTGAATTCCGAGGACGCCTTCTAGACGTGTTTTCACATTGCTCTTGTAGGCAATGAGATTACCTTCTTCCCCCGAATACAACGTACAGTCAGCATAGCTGTGTCTGGGGTATCCCTCAATCTAAATACAACTATAATAACCGTACGTTGTATTCGGGGGAAGAAGGTAGGGATGAGTGGAACAACATCAGACCACGGTTTCTACTCTCTTTTAGATGTGTCGAATGATACCCTTATTTAGAGAAGATTTTTTTTATTCTACCTGGGCATATTCCCCTTGGAATGCAGCCTCACTCATGCACGGATAGACCTGCGGGGGAGGGGGGGGGGGG
>BFEA01000754.1:117145-129834 GCA_003427395.1 Chara braunii | reverse complement strand
GAGAGAGAGAGAGAGAGAGAGAGAGAGAGAGAGAGAGAGAGAGAGAGAGAGAGAGAGAGAGCAACAAAAGAGCAAAGAATAAAGAAAAACCAACACCAGTATACAAAGAGAAGAAGTTTAATATGAGGATTTATCGTTCCATTAAAGTTAGCAAGTGCCCGCAGTATAATCAAGGCACAATTATTGCGTAATGGAATCCACCTTGACGTAAAAAAACGCAATAAGATTAAGTCAAAATTGTTTTCTTCTCTCTCTCTCTCTCTCTCTCTCTCTCTCTCTCTCCACCCCCCCATTTATTTCTCTCTCTCTTATCTCTCTTGTAGGGGCAATTACTTAACCGAAACCGAAGCTGATCATTAACAAATCTGCCATTAAGGCAACTCTTGGACGACCGCCCAATGAACATCTTTCTCTTCCTATCTCTCTTATAAGACCAATCAACTTCCTTCACTGGAACGATACTCTTGCAGCACCTCACGAACAGAAGCTTGTTGCAACACTTTGCGACGATACTCCTCAAAAGTTCCGAATCGACCTTGTCTTTGCCGACTGTAATCGAGATGAATTGCAACATCAACACATCTCCAACGCATCACCTCTGCTGCTGCTTCCACAATATCCTGCGCCCTGTGAGAACTGTCAAGATAGGACAGGTGTGCAAGTGTTTTTTTGGGACCAATAGATTCAAGAGGATCATAAATGGTAATGTTAAAATTAGAAGAACCTGGTTGTTCCAATTGTCCTGTATGGATATGCAAATGGTCTCTTGATGGCGTAAGAGCGTGGACAACACAACTGACGGGAGACGGAGTAACCATAGCGGTCGGCGAAGCAGAAACAACAACATAAGTAGTGACAATCGGCGTTGACATATTGGAGGGTGGAGCATAATCCGCAAGACGTTGAAAATTTGGAGGAGACGCTGCTTGAAGGGGGAATTTACAGACCGGAGCGGAATGAGGAGTGGAAGAAGCAACCACAGGAAGAATCATTTTCCAAAGCAGCTGTATCCGTGCATATCTGTGAAAGGGTTGGGGAATGGTCCCTTCTGTCGGACAATGTGGCAAATCAAATGTCATCCTAGTAATCTCCTCATTAGAGAGACCAACATACTAGTCGGTCAAAAGTGAATTCAACATGGAAGAAGCCTCAAAATCCGAAACATTCAACGGGTCTGAAGGAAAAGGGGATTTTCGTTCCAACCGCATATCAGCGAGTTTGTTTTTTTTCCACTCGAGAAAGTTTTCTCATATTCGTTCATCTTTTACGACTGTGGCACTTTTGACAAACATTTCAAAAAGCACCTCAGTCAAAATATTTTGGATACCAACCTTCTTCACATCGTCAAACCATCTAGAAACGTAAGCGCGCGGATTCGGAGTGTGGATTGTGGGTGCATCGTTATCATCGCGCACAACAGTAACCCCCAAAGGATTTTGTGGTTGCGATGTGACGCAAACATCTTTTTCCTGTCCACTGCATTGAGATTGCGAACACAAATCACGAGCACGTGCAAGTCCACCGACCCGTCGACACAACGGTCCGGGAAGAGATCCAAGCGCATCGGGAGGAAGCGCATTCAGCGCTCTCACAACCTGGGTTGCGGTTTCAGCAACAATAGGTTGTCGTCCTGCCTGATTATTAACGAATGTAGGCTCAAGCAATTCGGGCGAATCCAAAGGATTAGATTTTCTACCACGGCGCTTTTTTCTCTTGAATGTAGAATCAACATACTCTTCTATCGAATCACTTGTAGTGTCATCATCCTGGTCACCGGGAAATGTAAGGTTATTAGGCCCACCCGACAAACCTCTGCGCCAACCATCCCCATCAGCATGACAACCGTCACCACCCGACTCCACAAACATATTATCATCATCCTCAAGGGTATTCCGGGTACTGTTTCCTTCTGAATATCGATGTTCAACTTCACCAAGAGGAGCATGATCGCCTCGAGCATGTTCACTTCCAAGATTCACCGACCTCTTATCATTTCCACTCTTTTTCGACCTCTCTGAATGTTCGGCTTCAACTTTTGATGTAACGTTTGTATCATATTGAGTGGTATTGCTGGTTGCCATTGCTTTCCTCTTAGCACGAATGTCGTATTTATGCGGCATTCGGGAGTCGCCCGTAAAAAAAAAAGAGGACGGAATTATTTGGAATGCGAAGGCTCGATGAAAAAGAAAAAAATAACTCACCCAAAAAGTTCATGATATACAATATTCTTCGTAAAAAAATTCTTATCAGGCAATGCAACACGGATGTTGTTGGGATGGCCAACACGCAACAAAGCAATGTACAGTTGGTCATGCGCAAAAACCGGTTTGCATAGCCAAACCCCTGAACGTGATACGGTTTGTCCTTGCGACTTGTTAATCGTGACAGCAAAAGCAAGACGGACTGGAAATGACCTCCTAAATCATTTGATCTTGGGGATCAGTGTTGTCTTACCCATGTGCATTATTGTCACTTCCAACAAATCATTATTAATGATCTTCTTCAGAATCCTTGTACTGTTGCAAAGTCCTTGCTTCGGTGACAAATGTCGCAAAAGCATCAGAGGTGCAGAAATTTTCAAGCGTAACTTGTGAGGTGGAAGGTCAGATTCGTCGAGAGAGTTTAAGAACTCCCGCTCAATAATGAGTCCAATATCATCCGAATCAGGATAATTAACACTAAAAAGGTCACGCACCTCCCAGAAAAGTCGTCAAGAACACGGTTGTTAACAGAAGCGGCATCGTCACTAGTAGGGCATAGAATTAATCGAGGCAAGAAATAATCTGCATCCCCCACATTGTTGGACATATCATCAAATGTCCATGAAATCAACTCATCAATCGGTTTATCCATACAAATCTCACGTGGCAATCTCACCGCAGCAGGTTCATTAGGAACAACACGAGGATGGTCACCATTCCCAATTCGCATAAAAAAGTGGTCGTACATTCGTGCAATTTCATCATTCCCCTAACTTAAGATTCGTATATTTTCGGTCAATTCATAAACCTCAAAAAGTTTCCACAAAGGGGACATTTTCATGGACGCATCAATTTGTTGCGTTCGCGATCCGTGTTTCACAACGGGCAAAACCTGTCTAAAATCCCCAGCAAAAGTTGAACTTTCCCACCAAACGGTTCGTCGTTGTTACAGAGGTCCCGAAGCGTAATGTCAAGAGCTTCCAAGTGGAACTTGTTACTCATCGGAGCCTCATCCCAAACAATCAAGTGTGTACGGCGGATAAACTCCACAAGATCACTTTGTTTCGGAATCAAGAAGGGACGCGTGTTATCAGGTTTCAAAGGTGCGCGAAATCGTGAGTGAAACGTTCGACGGTCCGTCAAAAGAGTCGTCGCTATCCCACTGGACACGACGACTAATGCAATGGCAGAATGAGACCTGATGCCTGCCAAAATTGTTTCAATGCAAAAAGTATTTCCTGTTCCAGCAGGTGCATCGACAAAAACACGCAACGGTTTTTCTCTTGCACACCCCGAACGATTTTTTCCACCAAAACTCGTTGACGTGGACGAAGACGTCGAAAATTAGAGTCATATTTGCGTTGCATTTCAATCGGATCATACGACAACTTGTCATTAAGAATCGAGGATATCGTTCCCTTCTTGTAATGTCTGGTTATGTTCTCAACAATTGTTTCCCCGTCGGGTGTCAGATAATGAAGGCAGAATTGATGGATGTTTTTTTCAGACTCTTGCAAAATACAATCAAGATGGAATAACACTAACGATTGCAAAATGTTCGGGGGAACAATTTCACAGTCGTGGCGATACTGAAAATCGTCACACATCTTATCCCAATGTCGTTCGAAGAAACAGACCGGATCGTTGTCGGTGCGAATACCCTTACAAGGGTATCCGCCCTGGGTTTTGCAAGTGACAGGAAGAACCGGGAAAGGTTGGACTTTTCGGGTAACCGCGCGAGTCACGGCAGTTGCCTGGGTGTAGATAAGGGTTATTTAGAATAAGTGTGAGCGCGCAATTTTAAGGCGCGCGTGTGATTTTTTTTCTTTGATCATGAAACCGGCTAGTTTGGCCAGATTACTTTCCTGTGGATTAAACTAAGCATTTGGGACTTTTCGGAGGCCTTTGGCGGGTACATTTGACCAGTGATAGGACAGGCATATAGGGAAGCGTGCGGAGTGGCCACGGCGAGGGTCCGGTAGGAGGACGAGGGCGTTTAGCAGCCATGGGTGCACATGTGGTTGAGAGAATGGCTAGGACGTTTTCGTAGCCCTGAACATGGCGCGACACTACTTTATGTAGGAGGTCGCGCCCGCTAGTACTAGGCTTGGGCTTAGCTCTATAGGTTACGGCACTGGACTGTTGCTACGGGGGTTCTGGGATCAAGGCCAACGGACGTCGGCACAACAGCAGCGGAGCGTTATGGAGGAAATAGAGGGGTTGAGGGCCCGACGGGGCTCTCCCCCTCTGGTTTTATTGAAGGGTGCGAAGTTGGGCCGTTTTGTAAAACCAGGGAGACGCCAAGGGGGTTCATGCCCCCATGCCCGGTCGATCGCCCTTATTTGTTAGTTTTTATTGTTATTATTCTTATTTTTTATTAAGTTTTTTTTTTTTTTTTTTTTTTCCGTTTATCCTACGACCGACACAGGCTCCGAGACCGATCACGGACCCCAAGAGCCTACCTCAGTGGGTGCACCATTGAAACATTGTAATACAGGCCTGTGTTCGAACCAAGCTGAGGGAACTTGACAAGGGAAGGCCAGGGATGAACCCAGATGTCGATGAGGCCCTGCTGCTAGCTAGTGGGGGGGGGGTAGAAAGGTTGGGCGGCCTTTGGTATAGCCACGGGGCATTACCCCGGCCCGGTCCTTCGGGGCATCCAGTAAAAGTCTGAACGATACGGAGAAGATCGGCACGCTCCCTGGGTACGGGAGGAGAGCGGGCATAAAGTCGGAGGCGGTCCGACAGCAAGCACTTTTGGGAAAGCTGGATGCCGTACAGAGAGATTGGAGTGACGACAACAAGGGCGGAGGAGTGAGCGGCGGAACGACGGGCAGAGAATACGGAGAGGGCGGCCAAACCCGGATGCGAAGTAGTGTCGGGTGCATGCAAGTGGAAAACGGGGATGGCGGAGTGGAAGGTGAGGCGCAGCGGAAGAAAAACGGCGTGTACGGCTCGCTGCGAAACTAGGTGAGGGAGAAATTGGGACGGGAGCTTGGAGGCGAGGCGAACCCGATGGTGAGAAGGGAATGGCGACTGATGGAACGTAGTGGGAGGTAGGAAGAAAGAGGGGTGCGGGGAGCTATGTCGGGGGAGGTTGAAGTTGCAATATATCGGCCAATTTTCGATCGATTTTTACGATTTAAAATGCTAAACCAAGTCGTTTGGGTCGGGCGATTTCAGCCACGGTGTTAGTTTCGGTGGTGGATTAGTAGATAGAGGGGAGGATAGAAAAAGGGACGCGTGGGGGATAGCGGGAGAGATCGGCCATAGCAAAGAGAAAAGTTTGGGAGAAGAAATCGCAAAGCCCGTTCGATTCCTTGCGAATTTGGGGTAGGTGGAGGAGGGAGCCGGGGGTTCCGATGCATTATGGACCGGTCGGTTGCATCGGATCCTTGGTCTAGGCAACGGATTGGGTAGCTAGTCCGATGGGAGCTGCGCCCGGGCTATTGCTCAAGGAGGTGAGTGTACCTTCCCGCAGTCTAGCGGAAGTTTCACTCTGGCTTCGCCCATCCTATCGATGGGAGTAGCGGGGGATCAACCAAGTGTAGGGACACTTACCCGATGACCGAGTGCATTTGCGTGCTAATGGGCGCTATAGAAGGGATGTGGGCGAGATAAGAAGGGAGATGAAAACTTACCTGGATGTTACGCGTGTCATGGCTGAGCCACTCGCAAGAAACAGGGGGGGCTCGACAGCAGAGGGAAGCGAGAAAATCGAGCTTACCTATGTCTTTGTTCGAGACCATCTGTAGCAGTTGAGCGGCAGGCTGCGAGGTTTTTGGAGAGCCGCCTGTTGACTCGCCGTTTACTGAGCCAGCAGTTGGTAAGTTACTGTGGGTGGAGCCGCGCCAACTACGATTGTTGTGTGCTGATGCACCAACCATCCTTGTTGCTGGCACTGAATCGAGAACTGAAGGGTTGCCGCTAGGTTATACTGCGGTACCTGCGTACTGCCACTAACTGCTATAGGCCGCTACTAGCTGCTAGGGGCTGCATGCTACGGGCTGTGTGTCTTGTGCAAGGGTTGCTGACTTCCAGGCTGTGAGATCCCACGATAGCATGTGTTCCCTGCCTTGGTACTATGACGTTGGGGTCCCCGTGCCAAGGAATTTGGGCTTGTAGCCGCAGAGAGCATCCAGCAGGCTAGGCACTAACAAACTGTCGTAGACTGCCGCACGTAGCAGATTGTTGCGGATATGGCGAGTAGGATGACAAGGGCTAGCTTAAGTCATCACTGCTGATCGGCTGCAAGGGAGGCTGCTGCATACTGTCGGTGGTTGCCATCGATTGCTACAGGCCACTTCAGGCTACCATGTAGCTGCAGTTGGGCTAGGGAGGAAGTTGCAACGACAGTTCAGGGAGGGTGATTGGGCTGGAAGGAAGGTTGTTGCCGCAGCTTGGAGGAGTAATGGTGACAGGGGGCTACTGATATGAACTAAGGGTTTGTCAGGAGGGCTGAATTCGGCAGTTTGACTTTGGGTTGACCAAGTTGTTGCACTTGGCCACCATTGCGGGGCCCTCAGGCGCTGAAGGTATCACGTCCCTCTCCTGCGAGTCTCAGTGCATCATTCTTGTATCTAAGAGTCTCAAAAATATCTCTATCTGCCTTTCTTACTCTAAGTCTGGTCTATTGGTTCTGAGAGGAAGGCGGCAGGCGGGATTGCAACCCGTAAACCTTGCCAAGGCCTCTGTGGGAGGTTCGCCCCACCGATTGCGGGAGCTCTGCCGGAACTCAGGAGGGGTTCTGGAGGCAGGGAACTGAGAGGTAATCATTGCGTCCCCCTTATATACCCAAGTATGACCCCTGTTTGTACATCTCCCTATGCTTGGCTGAGTATATTGAATGAGCCTCTACCCTTGACTTTAGTCTGACTTTCAGGAGACAACTCAGACTAAGTAAAGGAATGCGTGTGTAATGGCAGTTTCAGTTTTTTGACTGCCTGAAAGCAGATTGTCACAAGGGATTGCATCTAGGGGAAGGGTGGAAGAAAGGTGGTTTTGCTTGAGATTGAAATGGTCCTATGGGGTCAGGCATATTCCATAAGATTGGATGGCCTGACTGTTGTGTTTATTCTGGTTTTCTGAAAAGGCCAAACTTTGTTTCTAAGATGAATGGCTTGGCCGTCGTATTTATTTAATTTCGCAGGGCTTTGTTTCTAAGATGAATGGCCAGGCTACTTACTTTGTAGGGTTTTGTCTGTGCAAACTTGAGTACCAGACTTTGTTTCTAAGATGAATGGTCTGGTCGCTGTTTATTTCTGGGTGGTTTCTGAACAGCCTCTGGGTTCGACTCATAGTGCTTTGTTTTTTTGTGCTGAGAAGAGGGAGTTGAGCTTTGTTTCTAAGATGAATGACTCAACTCTTTTGGTTGTTTATTCTGAGGGAGTAACTCATGCTAAGGACAAAGCATGTTCCATAAGATTGGATGGCTTTGGACTCATGCTGCACATCAGAGAGAAATGAACCTAGCAGAGGACAAGACATGTTCCATAAGATTGGATGGTCTGACCCAATGCCTCGCACATGCTGGAACCCAAAAGATTATAATTTGCCTATACTTTATTACTATTTTATCTATGAATAGGCTAGTCAGGCAAGAGTTCCATAAAATTGGATGACCTGATTATAGCTTATCATAAGTTGAAGAGAGTATAACTAAGAGTATAACTGAAGGTAACCTTGGGCAGGCTGAGCTTTGTTTCTAAGATGAATGGCTCAGTCCTACGCTCAGCTTTTGAACAGTAAGTTCAGACAGGTATATATAACTTGGATGTTAAACAGTTCAGGGCGACTAAGCATTGTTTATAAGATGAATGGCTTAGTCGTGTGCCCAAAGGAAGAGAAAAATAGTTGTGCAACCTGTTCGTGTATACTTAATGGCTGAGTCACGCATGTTCCATAAGATTGGATGACCTGACTTTATGCCTTATGTAAGCAGGGTATAAATGGATAAATCATTGAAAGACTATGAACTATTGTCTGTTAAGTTGGCTTGGGGACGGTGAGAGTACTTACCCTTGTGGTTTGACCTGCATGTGACTGAGTGGGGCTGCTACTTGGTCTGAGTTTCAGTTTCACAGTTAGTTGCTTTAGAGGCTCGCCACTTACTAGAGCGATAGGAGTTAGTCTCAATTTCTGCATTTTCTGAGCTAAGTTTATTTTACTTAGATCTATTCTCGTATTTTCTGGGATTTTTTGTTATACTTGGCTTTGTATAAATTTTGGTAAGCTACACTCTCTACGGGAAGCGCTGCCGAAATTTCTACAAATCCAGGAAGTTAGATAATTCTTGACTTTCAAAAGTCCAACTTGTCTAAAGCTCATATAAGACTTAGTAAAAATCTGAAAAGTCTCGCTTTGTAAAGGGAGTGCTGCTCAAATTTTTGCTAATTGAGGGAGTTAGACAAAAATTGAACTTTGGAAAGTCAAAGACTATCTTTGTGTTCATATTCGGGCTGATATAAATTTTGAAAAGGCACCTTTCCTACGGGAAGCGCTGCCGAAATTTTCTAAGGATAAGAAAGATGGATTATATTTTGACAGGTGGCAATTCTGGCGGTTCACTCTATATAGGGGAGGCTTTGCCAAGGTCTACCTTTGCTTTGGACACTGCTTAGGGGTAGATTTAAGCTTAGTTACTTAGGTGGATTTTGGAGTGAGATCGTGATTATCCTCCAAGGACTTATAGATTTAGCTTGGGGATTGACCTCTCATGTGTTACAGGTCCTCTTGATCTTTTGATTCAGGATCTGGACTAGATTCAGCTCGATCCTACGAGGATCACCTTCTGTTATCACTGATAACAGGTCGGTTGCCGATTCGCCGGCTTACGACTCAATTCCAACTCACTCCCCGGACTCCCAAGATGTTTTGTTAAGGTTTCACCCGGACCTTCATTGAATGGTCATTTAACAAAGGTGCTGAGTATTTAATTATGGTTGGTTGGACTGGAGATTGGGGCTTGCATGGCTAAAGAGAGGGGTATGAGTGCAGAGAATGGTTGGGGTTGACTCCGTGTAGCGCGTAGACTGTTGTTTGATTCCTGGGTATGACTGCAGGTATGTTTTTGCGGCTTAGATGTTGGACTTTGATTGTCTGGATCACATACATACATATGGTTGTGGAGAACCCCACTGAGACTGTGAGAAGTGATCGTCACGTACTTACCCCCTTATATATGTATACGAGTGTGCACCTATGATGAGTGTTCGCATGGCCCAAGGGGCCCCGTGCTAAAAGCATGCTCAAAGGTTAAGACTGAGAGGCATAGGGAAGACCCTTCCTTCTTCTTGTTTGCTTCTTAAGGGGTTTTCTTAGTCGGACATTGGTCCTGGGCCGGGATTCAAGGTCCTTGTCCAGGACATCCCAAACCCTAGATTTTGCAGGGGAGAAACCTCCCCTCGCGCAGGGCCTATCTGCACTGCCCGTCGAGATACCCAACCCTGGAGGCGGAAATGTCGCGAGGGCCGAACGACATGTCCTTCAGCCGTTCAATATCGTGAGGGGTAACCCCTCCCGATATATTCCTTCAGTCGTTCAATATCGTGAGGCCGGAGCCGCGATTACCACGTATGACTGGCATCGCTGGTTGGTATGGGACTGGCTTGCAGCCGCGCGACTTTATGTTAAGATCCTGCGGGCGACGTTTCGCCGCCCTAGCGTTTAAAGGTTATGGGATCAAGGGACTCGCACGTATGCACGAACGCTTGGGATTATTATAGGCCGCTGACACCACCCGAAAAGGGGAGGGTACCCCAGGGTCATGATTTCTTTCGGAATAGGGAGACCCCCGACCTACCTTTGCTTTTTAGAGTTATCATGGTTGGACGTTATAGTCCGTGGCAGCCGTCAAAGTCAAACCCCTTGACTTCTGTCTGGGCCCGGAGTGGAACTCACCTCCAGGACAGCAAGAAACGACTGCCACCACAGGTATGGACCTGTGTACCACCCACTCTACACAGTGTGCAGAAGAGGGTGTGTGGTCTTCAACCGCGCATGGCGGTTGTCCAGCGTCGGGAGATTAACCTTCAAAGCGCGTATCAGCCGACACTTGAGTGTCGAATGCGACCCTCGAAATTAACGAGGACCGCATGAGTATGGGCACTACATACTGGGCCATCATTGCGATCGCTTGCATACACGTGCATTGCGAGTCGATATGAGTTAGCCCTGCGTCCATGCGGTTTTATATTAAATCTCGCGCGCGACGCCTATTCGATTTCCGCATCGAAAAGTTATGGGACGGCTACTAAGGGACTAGGAGTGTCGTCGCGTTGTTCAATGTGTATGCGTGTATGTGTTTTATTTTTTTGTGTTTGTAAAGTGGTGTGCGCGTGGTGTGTGGAATACATTCTAGTCGACCGACGACGAGTCGCGTTTGGGACCTCAGCCCCCCAAGATATCGGTTCGCGTGCGGGTCCGATAGAGGCGTATTACCGCGCGTACCCCCTATGCTACAACGAACGAGAAACGCCCTCCGCTGGTCCACCTCTGCGATTGCAACTGATCAACTTTCGTATTGTGAACAAGTAGCTCGGCGGGGATACGCCCACCGAAGGGTGGTGACAACTCCCGTAAGGTGGAGGTAAGTCGTGCCTCGTGTAGGCCCTATCCTGTTGTAGGGGCTCGCGGGAGGTATGGTTGGCGCACTCGGCCGGAGCGGCTTGCGGAAGCTCCATGTATATTTGCGACGAAGGATTTAAACCAACTCCTGCGTGACGCGAGCGGGAGGGTCCCGCGCTGCCCTGGTGCGGTGTCGGACCGATGCGCTCGATATCGTTCATTGGACCAAACTTGAGAAGCATAGCGAATATTTTACGAACTTCTTTAGGCATGTAATGTGCAACGGCTGTGTCTATGCATTGATCGTATGCATCGTCTGTTTGCAAAATGTCCGATCGAAGATACACGGATCGGAAAGAATCGTATTCCGCTCCGTCCACTATACGAATTTCGGCAAAAGAGTGCACCCCACGAGAATGTTTATGGTTTAGCAACACGTGCAGATGAAATCGTTCGCCTTCCATGATCCTCACGTGATGCAACCGAGATATCTTTTCGAAGGGACCACCGTGAAGATCACGCTTTTTTCAGTTCCACTTCTTATTTTTGTTTTCCCACACATGAGTATTAACGATCTCTGCGTACAGAGAAAGCTCCTCTTTAGGAACATGCTCATTCAAAGAGTTGTGTTCCATCCATGCCGTCAATTTTGTTTTCGGGGGCCCTTACGAAACAACATCATGCTCAGTGTCAGGTTCGAATTGCACTTTTTGCATGTTTTCGAGATGCACGGGCAATCTTTCGACCGCGAGCCATTGTTCCGCAACATCGAACTCAAATAGACGCCAACATGCTTCGCATGCACCTAAAACACACATATCTTGATACAATTTGACATCGTCAATGGGCGCATTATTATCTTGCTCGGAAACCACATCACGATCACACATTTTGCACACGTACTTATACACGTACTTGCACGCCTTGATGTTAGCACAATATTCAACATTTATGTGGCAATTAAACCTCATTAGCAAGTACGGGTTATACGAGACTACATGATGCCGATTGTCGTAAACGATTCCATTTTGAACAATCGTAAAACCACTGTCACTTGGTTTCCTTCTCCTATACAAATGGTACATTTGTTATTCTTTGAATCTTGTTGTTGAAATTAAGTCTTTCGAAAACCCTTTTGTGCATTCTCCGTCCTCCGTACACGAAGCGTCGCGTTTCTCTGCACCGTAAATCCTGTTGAAGGACCAAATACCCTTACAAGGGCATTTGACCATGTTTTTGCGTTCGACACAGTGACGGCGTCGGCTACCATGATGGAGCCAGTCTGGAATGGAAAGGGTGTGCACGCTTGAGCGTGACACTCGAAAAGAATTCCTCGGCCATTGAGGCTGGGGCAAAATTTGTGGGAAAATTTCGTTAAGTATGCGCGCAAATTGTTACGACGCACGCTGTGAAGGTTAAGATCTGCAGTGATACCCTTCGACCGAAGAGGTTGAGGGGTCGATAGGGTTGATGTTATGACGAGTAGATCTACGATGCACGCTGAGACTTAATCGTCAGTACATCAGTCAGAATAAATTAATACGCGCCCGGTCGTACGACCGGAGCGATTATTGGTGTATGATTATCGAGGTTGAGGTAGCGCCCGATTGTTGACGTTTGCTCGAGCGATACCTTTATCCTTACTACTGCACCGTAAGCGAGGTTGAGGCTCTAACTCAGCCTCCCGTAGGTAGAAAGGGAGTCGCCCTGGGGAGGTGACTTCCTGACCGCATGACTACCCTAGCGACCGGTGCCTTCGTCCTTCTGCAGAAGGAGACACCGTTGCAAGTTYTGATATCATCCGCACGGGRTCTAGACTGAGACTACTTGACCTAGTACCCGCCTACCTAACTGTACCGGGCCTCTAAAAGTGCTAACTTTTGTCTTCTTCTGCTCGGCGATCGGTTCCCCACGCGTCTACCA
>BFEA01000754.1:102226-114110 GCA_003427395.1 Chara braunii | reverse complement strand
AGAGAGAGAGAGAGAGAGAGAGAGAGAGAGAGAGAGAGAGAGAGAGAGAGAGAGAGAGAGAGAGAGACGACTGCAGCGGGGCCGGATGTGATTGCGCAGGTACACTTAGAGAGAGAAAGAGAGAGAGAGAGAAAGAGAGAGAGGTGAAGTGAAGAGGGGGAACTTACCTTTTCAACTGTCGACGGTCACCATCAATGTCGTGCGCCTCTCTCTGAAGGGAAAACACACACCCTTCTGCGTGAAAGTTATCAAGAATATAGCTTGTATACGTTCAAGTATTATTATTATTATTATTATTATTATTATTATTATTATTATTTTTATTATTATTATTATTGTTATTATTATTATTATTATTATTATTATTATTATTATTAGTTTGCTACCGTACTTTGATCTTGGTCGTGATCATCGCTATGCATGAGGGTGAGAACGAGCAAGAAGGGGAGGAGGTGAATAGTGGTCCTTGGGTGCATGAGGCATCTGTGAGTTGGGGAATCGGGTCGTGAGTGATACAGAGGACATACCTGGCGCTCGAGTCGTGCGACATTGGTCACTGTGCGGTCGTACTTTGGAGAAACAGGGTCGTCATCTTCAGCATTGTAGTGTAGGCTAGATAGGATCTGCAATCTGTAGCCTGGACCTAGCACCAGATAGGACACCGACGTTGGTACTTCGTTGATGATGATGATGGTGGTGATGATGATGATGATGATGATGGTGGTGGTGATGATGATGATGATGAAGAATGATGATGATGATGATGATGATGATGAGGGTGATGATGATGATGATGATGTGGGGGCACTTACCTAGTGTTGGCGATGGTCTGCATAGGCGACATCTTCATGTACTTCGGGCTGCAGCTGATGTCAACAATCGCATTGTCTTTTAGTCTGTAGTAGCTGTGTAGGAGCAGGCTGGGCGCTGGGCGCCCAGTGTAAGTGTGAAGGATCTGGACTCTTCAGTTGGTGTGGAAAGAGCATGCTCTCCTTGACAGCGGTCTTCAGTACTACGGACCTCAATTGGTGTAGTACTGATGCGATGCTGCTCTCTGGACACGTTTTAACTATCAGGCTTTCAAGGTGTTGGTGTGATCTGGAAGTGTCATCTCGCTGTTGCTATTTTTTCCGGTATTATTATTATTATTATTATTATTATCATTATTATTATTATTATTATTATTATTATTATTATTATTGTTAGATGCACGGTAGCCCTTGGGTCCACGTGGCATCTGTGAGCTGGGGAACGAGGTTGTGAAGGAGGAGAAAGACGTACCTGGTAGACAGGAGGCCGGCATTGGTGTCAACGTCATCACTCGCTGGTCGGCAAGTTGTATGGCTGCTTCCATGCTGTAGTTGTAGTATTAGGCTGTAGAGTAGGTAGGGCGTCTCGCGCCATTTAAGAGAGAGAGTGCTGCGTTGGGTTGTGCTGTTGGTGATGCCCGATTGGGCTTAGACATTGACTCACGATTCTTCTGTATCATTCTCAAATGGATGGTTACTCGGTTCCATTGTGCTATCTGCTCTTGCTTTGACTACTTGGACTTCAGTGTGATTTTGCAATCTGGATTTTTGTGCTTCGTCCATATTCTTGCTCCTTGCATTTTTATTATTATTATTATTATCATTCTTATTATTATTATTTTATTATTATTATTACTATTACTGTTATTAGGTGCATTGTGGTTCTTAGGTGCACGTGGGGTCTGTGTGGGGAACCGAGGTCGTGAGTGAGGCGAGAGACACACCCGGTGCTGGAAGTGTGCGGCATTGGCCGCTCTCTGCTCGGACTTCGGGATGACTGTTGTCATCATCTTCGGCAGTATAGTAGTAGGCTAGATAGGATTAGCCATCTGTTGTCTGGGCGATGGACGCCAAATAGGATACCGGCATTTGGTCCTTCGTTGATGATGATGAGACTATTCCAACATTGTCAAATTGTGAGTTTTACTGCGCTCTTATTGTGTGTGACCCGTGATGCAACTTAGCTTTGGTTCAAAGTCATGACCATCTGGGCACACGTGTATGATGCTGTTTGATTTCTGAAGTTGCCATCTTCCTGGCATTTTATTATTATTATTATTATTATTATTATTATTATTATTATTATTATTATTATTATTAGTGAAAATCAGACTTGCTATCCTTCATACTTCACATGTATGCAAACATCAGCACAGCAAACAGGCAACATGAGCCCGCTCAGAACTCTGAAATAAGAAAACACTGATAAAAGTTCACTTTCACTGACTATGGCGACTCAACGCCCGAACAACCCTTTGTTCGCATACACCAGGTCCCGCCGGATGTCCATACTCACGCAAGGACAGCCTCGGGTACACAGACATGCATACCTCCACTGCGACACAGGGCATAGGCACGTAGTGCGTGGTGACACTCGGTGCACGGTGAAAACACACAGTGAAAACGCAGTGCACTGTCACTTACACAGTCGCACCCACCCAGATGCTGTGACACAGACCGATGCTGTGGCACAGACGAATACTGTGACACCCACAAATGCCCGGTGAACAAAGTCACAAGGTGACATGCACGGGGACACACAGTCACGGTGTGACACACACACGGACACTTTGATACACACACACGGATACACGGTGACCCGTACAGCGGCACAGTGCACAGACACATAGTGTGCGGTGACATTCAGCGCACAGTGAAAACACTCAGTAAAAACGCAGAGCACTGTCACTTACACAGTCACACATTGCGTCCTTCGGGGCCACTGAAGACCTCCTTGCACAAGTCGTTGTGACAGCGCTTCCGCATTGGCTCCCGCAAGAATGAATGAATGACTGTGCGCGGCCTCTTGATTTATACTTTTGTGACTCGTCGGTCGGCCCCTTTGTCCCTGGCCCATGGTGCAACCAGTCCCAGGCGGTACTTGCAGGTCTGGGCCGGACTGACTGGAATGGGACTGCTGACTCTGCAAGATGGGACGCACACATACCTTGTGACAACACACAGACGGACATACAGTGGAAACAGGCACGGTGACACATAAATGCGCAGACAACAATGCACGGTGACACTTAGAAGACACTGTGACACTCATACAGGCATAGTGACGTACCCAGTGTGACACGGACCGTGGTATACACAACAAGATACACGCTGTGACATACACGGTAACAAACACCGTGACACACACAACAGACTGTGACATATACGGGGATGCATACACACGGACACGCTGCGACAGTCACACAGTCACAAAGTGACACATACACAAGAGACGATCACGGTGATACCAATGCTGTGACGCACACACCACAGACATGCAATGACCTAGTGACATATACATAAGTAATACACAAACGTACAACAACACACGTACAGTCACGCAGTGACAGTCACACGGTAAGACATAAACGGTGACAGTCACCAGTACCATGCACATTGACATACGAACGCGCGGACACCGTGTCACATATACCGTGACAGAGACACGCTCGCGGTCTACATCACTGGTGACGTTATGTACACTGGTCTTTTGAGGTTAGAGTGAACCTGTTGTGAGTTTGTGGCTCTAGAAGGAATAGGCAAGTAATAAAGGTTGAGTACGGGGCGCCAGTCTCCAGATAGAGAGTGACCCTGGATACCGTGTTGGAGTAGGCCTGAAGGCTTGAACGTTGGCTTATCACATCATTATATTGCTCTATTTTGATGGATTCTCAGCGCTATGGTGTTCGCTGATTGTATACGGCTACCCAGAACATCTGAGTGATCTCGTAACTTGGGATTATATCGTTCACACTTGTGTTTCTTGAAAACTATTATTATTATTATTATTATTATTATTATTATTATTTGTGCCATTATTATTGTTATTATTATTATTATTTTATTATTTATTATCGCTTGATTATTTTTGTTATTGGTATCACTAGACATCATACAAGGCAGGAGATGAAAAGAAAAGTACGAGGCATTGGGGAGGAGGGAGACGCCATCACTTGTGATGATGCCCAACCCCTCCATCATCCTCCGTACTATCTTTGTTTGGTCCTCTCAGATGCATGCCTCCTCGATCTAATTGTTCGGCAACATGATTCTCATTGATTTAATCCTGACCTCAGCTAACCCTAACAGTCAGCAATTGATTCCATGAGTTGTATATGACCAGTGACAGGGCGATTGTGGGAGCTCTGCCGGAGTTCAGGCGGAACTCTGGAGGCAGGGAACAATGAGGTATGTGTGCTTCAACATAAACCCTAAACCCTAAAACCTAAATCTGTAACCTTTAGGCTGCTACCTATGACTATGTTAGTAACAAGGGTACAACGATCTTGCTATATTGGTGTTCTTTGGGGATGTGGATGCAACGAGGATCGACCTCTCATATTCTTCTCTCTATATGTCACCTAACGATGATGGGTATTCATTGGTTCAACTTGTTCTGATTGAATGCAAGAGTGATGATTTCTTGTCATACGCCTGATCCGAGCATAAGTTTTCGAAACTGACAACGGCTCAAGGCGAGTGCCAACAAAGGCGATAACTTGATCCGTCGATAAGACTTGTGTGGAAGTAAGAATAGCAGGGAAAGCCTACCTTACCTCCGATAAGCCTTACACTCGATCGGTGGTAAGAGTAGCAGAATTCCTTGAACACCCACCTTATTGAAGGCTAGCCAGTGATAAGAGTAACAGGGAAAACCTGCCTTATCAGTGACTAGTCTGATATAAGAGTAGCAAGGTTTCAAGGACACCTGCCTTATCGTTGATCAATCTAACCTTCCTTCAGTGGTAAGAGTCGCAAGGATCCTTGGACACCCGCTTTATTGAGGGCTAGACATTGATAAGAGTAGCAGGGAAAGTCTGCCTTATTAGTGACTAGTCTGATATAAGAGTAGCGAGGTTTCAAGGACACCTGCCTTATCAGTGATCTTCCTAGCATTTAGTCAATGATAAGAGTAGCAAGGGTCCTTGGATACCTGCCTTATTGATGACTGGCCAGTGATAAGAGTAGCAGGGAAAGCCTGCCTTATCAGTGACTAGTCTGACATAAGTGTAGCAAGGTTTCAGGGATACCTGCCTTATCAGTGACTAGCCATAGGATAAGCCTACCGCTAAGTGTGCTTTGGCGCACAGGGGCCAAGACCCACAAGGTTTGCCTTTTGTCAAACAAGCTCCAGTAACAACTGGATATTTCCTGAATGGTCTGCCATAYCACCGCTAAYTTTCTCCASACTCRGCATTATTCGATCCTAACTAATTACYTCTGATTYTACTRWGAGRGGATRAGTGAGATYTTGCCTCAGAGAGAGACTATCCGTTTGTCTGATTTCTTTCMATAAGATTYCWTCCACGGGTTGGATTRATSWTGTGTTCAGGTGTGTTGGGAGAAGGAAGGGAACTCAGAYAAGATAATCCCAAGGGGGATAGGAATGAGATAGTGAARAGAATATRGAGAGTTACTGCAACAGTAAAAAGGGAARTGAACTATTATTCACTAYCTGAAGCGGAAGGGCAACARCCCAAMCGATTAGTTAAGGATAGGAGTCAGACAGAAGACACARAGTCTAGAAGGAACTTTCTAGATMTSAGTTAGGAAGAGAGATGTTAAGTTTCTCTTGGACTGTGTTGTGTCTACAGGTCTCGACACTTCGGAGAACTTACGGGGGAATCCGTAAGAACAACAATTATGTTATCATTTGATAACAGGTCGGTATAACTCCGACTCAACTTCCACATGGCTTGATACCCAGACCTAAGATAAGACCTAAGACGGGAACAGATAAATCTTCCTCCTGTATCTACACCTAAATTTGTCCAAATCACACTCAGAGGTCTTTGAAAATGTGAAGGGCTGGGGTAAAAGGAATCAAGCTTAGGAAGGAATGTTGTTTTCAACGTTTTGGGGCGTGAGTGGTTTGCTATGAATGAGTTAAAGGTTGATACTTGTAGCGCATTTTGTGTCTGCATCTGTATGCATGTATGCGATTTCTTGCATTTGCACAGGTGTTGTGCTGTCTTCTAAAATTTGAGATCATCTGGGATATTCAGACAAGGGCACAACAATTGTGAAAGTAAGGTCTAGCGCTCATTCAACTCCCCTGATTATATGCATACTTATATATATATACTTGTGAAATAAGATCGTAGTTGGTGAAGGCTCAGGAAGTCATATTGTCTAGGTTTCTGTTTGAATTGGAGATTACAAAGGGGCTTGACCCTGACTTTTCTCATGAGGTCAACAAGAGAAATATAGACTTATTGTCATAGTTAACTAAGCGTGGAAGACTGTCCGAGAAAGTCGACCTGATTGGATAGTCGGTCCGGGGAATTAGCACCTCGGGACACGATGTAGGGGTCAGTCTTAAGGCGTTCTACCGCGCGTATGCCTATGCTACGGCGATCGAGAAAACGCCCTCGGCTGGCCTACCTCTGCGATTGCATGTAAAAGCCTTCGTATGTGGGTCAGTAGCTCAGCAGGTATACGCCCACCTAAGGGATGGTGACAAATCCCGCAGGTAGAGATATGTTGTACCTCGCGGGACCCTAACCTGTCATAAGGAGTCGCGAGAGGTATAGCACGCGCGCACGGTCGGAGTTGGTATTGCGTAAAGTAACAAAGAAACTCCTGAGTGACACGACTGTGAGGTCCGACACAAAAACTAACTCTGCGCGTGAGTGTGGGACCGACGCGCGCGACACCTTGCAACATGAACTTGGTCACCCTTTCTCTCAATTTCCCTTCCGGAGGAATCTCGGCACACACCACATTGTCAACAGCATCCACATCCCGAATTTTATCATTCGGATGCAGGATAACCAATATATGTACATGTAGTAGACCCCTTTTTTGAAACTCCATCACATACAACATTCCACTCACCCTACCAAAGATCTGTTAATTCTTGATCTCATCAATCAGTTGTGCAAGATAACCTTTGAACACTCGCGCCAGAAGATCCGGCCTGTCGTTAGGACATTGACCAGGCAACAGGGCTTGTTTGATCTCCGACCAGTTAGTGTTGCACGTCATAGTGATGAAAAGATCTGGTTTTTCGAATCGCCTCACAATTGTCATGCTGTCGTGATATCTTTCACTCATATATCGGGCCCCCCCAGTGAACGTTGACGGTAAAACCACTTTTGTCCCAACACCATCACCACGTTGATTTTTGCACGGCGTCTCTTAAATCCTGATAATTTTCTGAGTGCAATTCTTTCTGGTGGAATCTCACCCATTTTAAGCGGAGGGATTCAACTTTAGCGTATGCCACGCAACAAAACTCGTGGAAGAGACGTGCTGCATAAACGAGGCAAGGACTTTCACCATCGCGCTTGTGAAGGTGAAAAACATAATACTCCTTGGCACTAAGTCCTGACGGTCATCCAACTTCCGAGGAACGTCGAACAGACCAACTATCAATCCCCTCCGGGAAACGTAAAACAAACCTTACGCAGTCGTGCGCTCGAGAACATTCCGGAACCACAACCGTCTGTCGCTCACCCGGAAGAGGAGCACGCAAACGAATCTCGAGCTCAGGAGGAATGAGTTCATCGGTCATCATAACACACATCTCATGTAAACCCATAGGACGGTTATAACGCCTTGCATGTTCCCCATCAGGCACGACATCCGGATTTATGACCAACTTCCTCCCGTTCAACGTTTCCAGCGGAAGGTCATCAACCGTCATAAAGTCCTCCATGTAATTGTTACATCGTTATAGCAATTCGTGAAACCTTTTCAAGATGCGTTTCGCTTGATCAAGTTGGGCATCGGTGCACGTGGAGGTAAGTTAAGAAAATCTACCCTTTGATCAATCGCATCGTCCAAACGTTGAGGATCGTGCAAGTATAGTTGAGCAAACTGAGGGCGTTCGCCTTCCCCCACAGCCAATGCACCGACACGATGAAAAATTAAACCTTGAGCCCTAAGTTGGCTCTGGAATCCTCGAACACCATCTCTCGGTTGCTTCAACCGCGAGGATGCAAGGGATACACTATTATTAATTATCCTCACATTGTTTCAAAGAAATCGACCGTCGGAACTTTGAGACGTCCAAAGGGAAAGAATCTCATGCTCAGGGGAGCCTTCGCAAGGTCATTCCCATAGAGGACAACGCTTTGTACCTTTTCGACAACACATTTTTGTCAATTTTCTTTCATGATGCACAATTTAGCACCACAATGCTTACACGGATCTCGACCGTCAATGCCCAATGGTTCAACAGTGCTAACATTCCCAAATATCGCCACTGTGTTCTCAAACGCCACATACGTTATTGCCACAGGTGCCGATGAGAGTGCATTAAGATCAGGAGCCGGAACATCATGGGAATCATTAATTTCTTCCTCGTGACTATTTGACTCACTGTCTTCGGGATTGTTCATTGAAGTTCGATTTTTCACATATGGATTCTGCGGTCGTCTCCCTCGCGATGAGAAACTCCACGAGTGTCGCGCCCGAGAAGATTGACTCTGCGATTGTCTCGCAGAAGAAGATGCGCTCCTCGATTGCGTAGAGGCGCTCACTCGAATCTCTCGAGAGATATTCACAGCGAACAAACTTCGCCTCACACTCCGTACAAATTTTTTATGAGCACGCACATCTTCTTTCCTCCTATGATTTTTAAGTGCGACTGTCAATGCACGCGTACATTAAACATAAAAGTTTAGTCGCCTTCCGTGATTTTTCCTTCGTTTTGAAATTATACGTGACGTAGAACATGGTTCATTCACATTCATTCTATCAACTTGTTTCATTCCTTCACCAGCCTCTACAATACTTACAACAACTATTGCACTTGCATCACAGCCCGATGACACATGGTGAGACATCGACTACAACGATCCAAGTTCCAAACGACACACGACTTTATTCGCCCGGAGCCGTCGAATCAATAACATACGGTACCGTCGGTTACGCCTTGAACGAATCGGTTTCCACAATAATATTTTTTTCCGTCGATTATAAAATCCAACAAACTTTCTAATCAACGTGTTCGGCGAATTCGGCGAGGTCGTGGCAGCAGAAGATGCATTTGCATGAACATCGCTCAAGAGAGGACAAATATTACTCTCCACAAATCTTTGTGGGACATCGGTAGCCAATGTGGACGATGAACAATTATGCATATGTGTTGAGTGCGATGGAAAATTATCGAGTAAAATGGATCTTTCGACAATTGAAACGGGATCTGCATTTATTGCAACATCCGTATGAATTTTAAGTGGACGTTCACTTTGCAAGGTCATAGAGAGATTTCTATGACAACTAATGTGATCTGTACCATAATTATTATCTCCTCGACTCATTCTGTTGAAAAACACGGGGCTTGTGAAATCATTTATTAATGAAATTGGTTGTCGAAAAGATAGAGGCTTATCACTACATTGTTCTTCATTAGAACAATCAAGACTATAATCTTGACTTACCACCGGTTGTTTATCTCTCCTGCGAGCACTTTGCTCACCTACAACACCTACCACTTGTAATAAAGACCTCCGGGTTCGACGACTTTGGGAAGGTGATCGTCCGCGTTTGCGGTGTTCGTGTTGTGATGGCATCGCCGTCTCACTCGTAGAGCGACAGAGAGTAATATCCGAACCTATACGCAATCTCAATCCATGGTTGGATAAGGAAGAAAGGTCCTCGAACGAAGATAAACCGACTAAATCTGGAAAATGAAAGTACACCGAGTACATTCTGATATTATCGGCGAGGACACCAAAGAATCAGTAACAACCCTTTCAAAAGGGCGATGGCGTTTGCGACGCTTCCACGGAACATGCAAGGACCTATCCGCAGGTGAAGAGAAGGTTTGAATGGTGGATAGATTACTGTTGGTTGAAGTGTCACGTGGGTCTTGGTCCTCTGCCAAATTAATGGGCACGTACATACGTATTTGTACATGGGCACATCACGGTGGATAGGAGGAATAAGATGCATATAGACAACCGGAACGAAAAGAATACACCTCAAAACATTCATATATAGATATTATTATATGAAGATGATTAATATAGTGTCAAGTAGAAAAGAAAAAAAAAAAGAAAAACAATGAAGACATAGTGCAACACAAAGAACGCAGCCAAAATGAGAAGCACAGACGATCAAAAAAAAAAAAGAGTCAGTTCGTTTTTTTTTTTTCTATAGCGCGTCTGTCGAGGTTACTCAATGTTAATTCACATCGGAATTTATTCGTTCGTGCAAATATAGATGTACAAGTCCACTTTCATGTTCTTGCAAATGTTTGATCGGGACCGAAACTTCTTTAAACTCCTATTGAGGTTAATTAACACGCCTTCTCTTTTTTTCGTATGCCTCATTCATTTCTTATGTTCGATTTATGATCCTATACGCCCCTTAGTCTTTCAAGGGCCCCATGCGATAGAGTCATACCTACCTCGTCTATCCACGTTTGCCTTTTGTCATTCTTTGACAGGGTTCACTTTCCTGTTCGGATAAATTTGTCATTGGGATCGGAACTTCTTTTGGCTTCAATCCACCATAATCTAGGCGGCTCCTAGCCTTAGGTATCCTAAGTCAGTCATCCGTCCACAAAAAAATTGAAAAAAGTAACATCTCTTCGCCAACCTTTTCGAACCCTGATCGCTAGGAAGTAATCCGTAGTGCCCATTCTCCTCGCCTGAGCACGACGCCCAGATCTCAGAAGTAGGCGTTGGCTCCACCCCAACAACATTGCACCACCCCCATAAATGGGTCTATGCGGCGTACCGCACCTCCCCCCAGCGAGCCTCGAAGGTCGTGGATCCAAGAAGAGTCATTCCTAGCGATCGAGGTCGGGCAAACCGTTGATGGCCTCACCTTTCTTCTCCTCTTTTGTTTGGGCGACTTTGATGAAATAGGAGCAAAGGGGGTAGAGAACATGACCTTTTGGAACAGGTCTACGTTAGAGGAGGTCATTTGGGATAGCATGAGTGTCTTGGGAAAAAGACTACGTTTATTGTCATCTTTATTCCTTCTTATCGGATTGGTTCGTTCTCCAATATTCATTCAAAATACATGGTGTGACCCAACCCTCCCAATAACAATTCATTTGCTTCACATAAGTGCCTGAGTATTTTCACTGGCCCATATAGACCAATCATACGAACCTTGATTATTCTAGAGCATCCTTTGCGTTCCTTTGATACCGTTTACACGAAGGCAGCCTAAGTTTATTGTTGTTTTTTAATCTTACTATCGAGACTCTTCCTTTCTATACTATCGAGACTCTTCCTTTCTATATCATCGAGACTCTTCCTTTCTAATTATTCATAAAATTTATATTATAACCTCACATGACATTTAAGGCTACATTTTTCTTTCCTGAAACTTCTTACCCATCTCAACCGGTTTAGAACATTATCTCATATTTATATTTTAACGGATACTCATCTGGTTGTTTTTTAAGAATAAGCAGAACAGTATAAGAACGAACACACAAAATCACACAATATTGACAAACAGAATTTAACAAATGTCAGCAACTAAGGATTAATATCATCTTCATTACGATGAACACGTACAACACGAGATCACATACCAATAAACGACAAAGATGATTTTTATTTGTATACATCAACAATATTTTCTTCACATTTCATGAATACTTTTCAAGAAAAGAAATGAAAAAAAAAAAAGGAAAGAGAGAGAAACGTCTTAAATAAGAGAGAGACAGAGACAGAGAGAGAGACGACTTAAATAAAATAAAGAGAGCGAGAAAAAAAGAGAGAGATAAAGACAGCGATGACTTAAATAAGAGAGAAAGAGACGACTTAAATGTGTATGTGTGTGTGTATGTGTGAAAGAGAGAGGGAGAGAGAGAGAGAGAGAGAGAGAGAGAGAGAGAGAGAGAGAGAGACGACTTAAGAGAGAGAGAGAGAGAGAGAGAGAGA
>BFEA01000753.1:602171-612549 GCA_003427395.1 Chara braunii | reverse complement strand
CGATGGACGAAGGACGGGTCATTCTCGGGAAGCTGGCATTGAATGGCTCCATGTCGATCTCCAGCGTGGCGAAGTCGCTGCAAACTGGAGGCGCCTCATCGTCAGTAGCCTTCACGCGCTCCTTAAACTCCAAGTACTCCGACGGGCTGAGCTGCTCCACCGTGAGCTCGAACACGTTGATTCGAATGTACTGCCATTCCGCCACACGAGGACGGACTGCCAGCGCGATGTAAGGAGGAACGACGACTGCCTCCTGCGTCCCTCGCAGGAGCTTGGCGAAAGCGCTCTCCTTGATCTGCGTGCCGGCGAAGCACTCCAGCTCGGCAACGCGGTCCAGCTCGCTTCTGAGCTCGTGCGGCTGCAGCATGTGCTTCCCGTTCGCCACGTAGCGAGACAACAGCAGGACGATCTGGTTGCGGTACTCGGCGATGGATCCCTTCACACGATCCGTCATGCTGTGCAGCCGAGTGAGCTCCGGAAGCTTCTCCGGGCGAGGGACCAGGTCGCTCAGGTCGGCGGTAGTCCGCTGGCTCGCCATCGCCGCTGTGCTCCTCGCGTTTSCCGCTCACCGATAACCACAACCTAACAACGCAGTCAAACTACGCACCCGCAAGGAACACGCGACAGGACCGACCGGCACCGTGGCGACACACACGCTCTGGTGTGGCGACACACACGCTCTGGTCGGAGACTGCGAGGAGGACGAGATCGATGCTTTCTCGACTGGAGACACTGCCTTTTTACGTTGAAAAAGCGCGGGTCTTTTGGTGCTCTGTCTGTCACTTAATGGAGCGGACGCGATGAAGGATAGCGGCGCCTCGAAGAGTTTTCGTCTTTGTCGCTTTTTTGTCTGCGAAGGAGGACAACAGCAGTGCTTCCCGGCGTCAGCAATGCGCCTGTGTATGCATTCATGGTGCTCCCTCGAAGGGTACGCGGCGCAACGCTTTTTGTTCTCGGTTTTTTTTTTTTTGTCCGTACCTGGGATGCGTCTCACAAGCCAAGGCACAGGCGCGCATCGAGGCGCGCATCAGGGACAGACGTGAACGAAAGGAGAAGTGCTAGCTGCATCGCAACCCGAGGTTCACTCCATGAACTGTCGAGCATTCTTCAATGTTTCTTGGGCCTCGCTGCACTACTCTCGAAATGTGCAAAACGAGAGTGAATCGTCCCGTAGAATATGGACGGATACACCGACAATTTTTTATTTATTTTTTTGGGGGGGAACAATATTTTTGTCGTTTGTGCATGTTCTTTGTTTTTTTTTTTTTTTCCGAGAAGGTCCGTCGTTATATTTCAAATCGATAAAATTCGAGGCCGGGGACCTCACAATTCAACCCGGAGTTGCCTTGGAACCACTTTGCTGGAAACCGGGTCCAGCGTCTCTGAGCTACCCCTACCTGTAAGAACCAAAAACTTCTCAGAAAAACATCTTGAAGCACAGTAAAAGTGGACTGTTCGTAAGATTTACCCTGCATACCACCAGTCCAACTGTCTGAATGTCTCGCTAAAACAAGGTTTGTCAACCTCAGTGTTTGTTGGTTATCACTGTTGAAACACCGTGAGACACTAACTCTACCCCAGGCGGCCTCCTTTACATCGTTGTCTTTTGGCAGCGCCCTGTGGCCTTTATTTCCTTCTTTTGGTCTACCAGGCGACCAAAATAGTCTCCATTTAAGGAGAGATCTTTCTAACTCATCATATCACTACTCAAGAGACTCTGCTTCCCGGAAGTAGCCACTTGGAGATTTCCAGGCGTCCCTCAGTCGAGACGGATGCCCAAATGTTGGCTCTTGCCCAAGAACGTCGGAATTTTGAGTTTCGTGCCAATTTACATCTTGTAGCTCGCCAGTCTGAGCGAATGGCTTACCGAATCTGTTCTTTGACCAAGGTGATTTGCTGTTGGAGTGGCATCTTTTCATCTCTGAAAACCTTAGCATTTCTTGCTTTCCAAATAATACTCATCACTGCTCCCCTGCAAACAAACGCTCCGTAGCCGTTTCCGGACATGAAGTTCGTCTTCTGTGGAGGAATCGCATGGAGGATCCAATCATCGGTCCACTCCCATTCCACTCCCACAATGTTCTGCCAATGGTCTCTCCACCACCGCCAGAGTTCGTCAGACAATGGGCAATGTAGCCACAAGTGAGTGCTGGTTTCCCAGCCCCAGTCGGATCTCTGACAGTTGATATCAATCGGCATTCCTTTCGCCTCTAGCCATACTGCTGACGTCGTCGCCTGCATAGCCTGGAGCCACATTATGCCTGCATGTCTCTGCGAAGGTATCCTCTTCAAGATCCTCCAAATGTCTTTGAAATCTTGTTGCTTATCTTGCCGACTGATTTGCTTCTGGAATCTTTCTAGGGCCATCTCACTCGGTCTCTTCTTTACCTTTTGTCGCAAGAAATTCACCCAAACCTTCGGTTTGTATCTGTATATCGGAATGCTTCCCATGCTTGACGTCCGCCCCCAACGGAACAGTAACGGTTCTACCTTATAATCTTTGGTTTTCTTTCCTAGTAGCACGTAATGATGTGCCTTGTTGTTCCTTGTGTCCAGCGGACCAGCACCCTAGCTTTTGACAAGCCCACCGTAGTCTGTAAAGTCTCCTCCATTTCCAAACTCAGTAGGGATTCTCCTTTCCACTTCTTACATGCCGTCCATGTCTCAACTTTCATCCCCCCTCCCAAATCTGGCCCAACTACCTTCAGAATGCGTTGGGGGTTGGTGTCCGTCGGGTGGAAGAGCCATGTTTCTTCCCCATGCTCCGCCTCCTCATTCAACAACCCCTTCCAGTGGAAAGGAATAGCTTGTTTAATGAGGGTAAAGTTATGGTCCACATTTCGCAGTCTTGGCAGTTTTTTCTTTAAATCCGCTGGGGAGATCCAGTCTCCTATGCCTGCGTCCCGTATGTCCCTGATCTGTAATATACTCTTTTCTACCCAGCTTTTCCCGAAATCCCCTGCTTCCTTTGAGACCTGGAAAGACTCTCTATTGCTTCGTGTTATATATGGGTCTGAGGTTGTCTTAACAGATCTGGACGTGTCTGGTTCCATGCTGTCAAAATAGCGGCCCATACTTTGGACTTCAGTTTCTTACTTGCATATGCATCTAGCATGATGGCTCTCCAAACATCTGAAAAGGAGTTCAGTGACCACTCTGTACCAATGATGTATTCTGCAAACTTCACCCACAGTTTGTCTTCCTCCTCAAACAAAGTCATTTTCACCCACTTACTCAACAGTGCAAGGTTTTGTTGATGTGGGTCCAGTATTCCCAAGCCTTCCTCATCCCTTGATTGGGCCACCGCCTCCCAGGCAACTTTCGATAGAAAGTTCTGTGTCTCTAAGGCATCAGGCTTCCAAAGGTACCTGGCCGCCAGTCTCCTTATTCTCTTGTACACTTCCTCCCCCAAGTAATGAACTGTGAGGGGAAAACATAATACAGAGAAAGCAGTTGTAGACAACACCAAAGCCCGTCCAAAAAGAGAGAGCTTGTGAGATCTGATCCACCCTGCTATTCTTGCTGAGATCTTTTCCACCAGGAGGTTGTCTTGAGTCCGTGCACAGTCTGTTAGGGATATCTGCACTCCCAAAAAGCGGTCAGAGTTACCCGTCGGAATACATCGCAATCCCCAATCCACACAAAGCACAAACTTGGGGGAGAGGAAGAACACCGATTTATCCCGGTTTATGGAAGCCTCAGACAGCGCACAATACTCATCTAGTACATTCCTTGTCTCATTCATAGATATTACTGTGTTTTCACATGCCAATATTAAATCATCTGCTAGGGTTCCTCCTTTCGAATGAAGAGATGGGGTAACCCTTAGTCCATTTATTCTATCGTTGTATCTAATATTATGAAGTAGTACTTCTAGTTGTAGCACGAAGCGAAGTGGTGCAAGAAGACAACCCTGTCGCAGGGACCGGGATAACGGGAAATCTTCTGATAATTTGTCGTTAACCATTACAACTGAAGTTGCTTGTGAATACATCAGAGTGGCTGATCTCATAAAAGCCGGGCCAAAACCCATTCTTTTTAATGTCGTGAGTACAAATGTCCAGCCCACTTTATCGTAGGCTTTTTCCATATCCAGTAACAGAATTGCCACGTTCCTTTCCTCCTTACCAATCACTTCCAGGGCTTGAATGGTGGTCAATATATTTTCAAATATAGACCGACATTTTACAAAGGCTCCTTGTTCTCATCCAACTTACCCTGAGAGCAACTCGGCCAGTCGGAGGGTCTGGGCTTCGGCAAATATTTTATATATCACGTTTAATACCGAGATAGGTTTATAATTCCTCACTTTTGATTTGTCACCTTTTTTATATAGTAAGGAAATTACCTCTTTGACAAAGCCCTTCGGAAAAGAACCCGACTGAAGAGTCCTATTATACACTTGAAATAGAAATAAGGCAAAAGAACCCGAACATTGTTGGAACAGCTCAACCGACAGTCCATCCAGCCCAGGGCATTTACCCTTGGCCATTTGATGGATTGCCTCTTTGAGCTCCAGCTTTGTCTAGGGGGTTTCCAACATCACTGCCTGCAGACGTGTGAGCCTGACCTGCGTGTGAGCCCAGAAGTCCAAAGTTTTCGACAAGTCTGTATCCAGTGTGTCAAAAGGCCGTTTTGTGGTAACTATATCCTTGAAATATTCAGCCGCATACGAACACATTAAAACTGTAACCGTTGCTTCAGGAGCGGTTAGAGAGAACGGGTGCATGAATACAACCATCAAGGACTTAGTTTGTCTTAATAGAAGCGACCTAAACGTTACCTTTGACATCTTATCATAGCCCACTATTCCCCTAAGTTTTAGCCAACCCAACCATTCCGCCTGTTTTTTGGCATCGACACCCTCTAATTGTAGAAGATATTCTTTCATTTTTTCAGCCCAATAATAATCTTCAAAAATATCTTTGCCCATGTTTGCTTCGGCCTCTCTAATCTTGTTCTGCAGCGTCTTCTCCTTCCACTGTCTGTTTACTGCCTTAATTCTTGAGAAGACCATGAGGGTCGCCCTTACTATCCCTAGACCCACCACTGCCCAATAGTCCTCATTCCCATAGAACAAGTTTTTTGCATTCATCCAATCCTTCATATGATCGTTTATCCGATTTGTTATCCCCTCATCCTGTAAATTATTCACATTTAATCTGAACAGGGGTCTGTGTTTCTCTATGGATTCACTCGAAATGACATCCATCAGAACTACATAGTGGTCTGAGTATGTTGCCGCTTTCAGATCAGACCACATGCACCTGTCCCATGGCGCTCCCCTGGCCAAAATAAAATCCAGTCTTTTCCTCGGTTGAGGAATGAGGGGTTTTGGTCTCGGGCCGTACCAAGTAAAGCGAGGGTCTTCTGGGTTAAGCTCCCTAAAAATATCAATCAAACTCTGCGATTCTTTGAAATAAGAAAGAATTAAGGAATTATTCCTAAACGAAAAATTAATTAAAGAATCTAAGCCCGGATTAAATATTGTATTCCAGTCTCCCAGCAGTATCAAATTCTCTATGTCCGGGATAATCGCAGGGAGGTTTGTGAGGAATTCGATCCTCTCATGATACATAACTGGGGCATATATTGACATAATGCCCCAATCTTCAGAACCCTGTGCGATTTTTACTTAAACCCATCTGCCACCCGAGTCTACGCATGAGTCCACAATTATAGTCTAGATCCTTGTTAATTAGAATCGCTATACCGCCCCGGGTTCCATTTGCAGGAGCCCAGAATTGCGGTCCTTCCCACCATCCGGCTATGTCCGTAATCTTGGACGGGCCCAACTTCGTTTCTTGTAGCCCCAGGATGTGGACCGCATTTGAGTGCAGCCAATTCTTTAACCGTGGTTTTTTATCAGAAAAAGATGTGTCCCCAAGTCTTCTAATATTCCATAAAGCAATCCGTATCTTATTGGGCAAGACCATTACTGGGTCCTGCGCCGTCTGTCTGTTGGATACGGCTTTCACTTTTCATGGACTCAGAGGACGAGGGCAGAACCGGATTGTCATGCATCTCGTGCAGGTTTCCGAATAGCATATCCCCACTAAGACGAACCTGCATATTCGCGTATCTGATCCAGTCTGCCACCTCTTTCCCCGTTAGACCTTCGAAAAGTTTTATATTTGAAACTGCGTCTACCCTATTAAGGGTAAAGTCTAACAGAGGGGACCAATGTGCTCTGAGACCACTTCACCTTTCATATGAGTTGCCCACTTTATGTATAGCCATACAAAAGATGTGCAACAAGACTGATTCTCCTGTAGGGAGAATGGACAGGTACCTCTGTGGAAGTATCCCTGGGATTAGTTGGACTGATCCTGTGCCATTCAGCACCCTGCGTTTTGCCAACTTTCGAGCTTCCTCTTCCATTGGTTGGCAGGACACTGGGATTGTAGAGAGTTCTAACTCCTCCTTGTCTGTTAGCTTTGTCAACACCATCACCCCCTAGGGGGATGGCGACAGGATCAGAGGAACTAGCATTTCCTTCATCGGAACCTTTAATTGACTCTTCTTTTCGTGTCTCATAAGAGTTTTCATACGAGCTGTCATTGAGAGGGCTTGATGAATTAACTTTTCAGCCTGTGACCTCTTCTTTCTGGCTGTTTCCTTATGCGTTTGATCCAATGGCTCCAATGTCGGATCAGTATTGTATATGGATTTGGCCTGTGTTTCACTAAGTTTCACTTTCTTCCTTGAATGACCACGATAGGCTGAGTCCTTATTAGCTGTTGAGCTAGAACATGAGTGACCACGCAGGGAGCGTTTCGCAGGGAAATTCAATGGGGATTCCACCACGCCTGCCTGATTTGAATGAAGGACGTTTTTTTCCCCTTCTGTTCCCACAGAAAGGGGGGGCCACCTCCGCTTCATTTCTCATTTGTGAAATCTCTTCTGAGCCCAATTGGTTTTGTGCATCTGCGAAACGATTCTCTGCAGGTTTTTCCGGTACTTGAAAAACACTCCACTCTTCAGGAACTTTCATTATCGTTTCTTCCACCACTGTTACCGAAATTAAGAGTGAGGCACTTGCTGCGTTAGYGTTTAGCACACTTTTACCCTCCCCTTTCGATTCCTCCACCACCATTTCACTATCCCCTTTTTCCTCCAGAATTTTTCCTTCTGAGTCMTTTTCCTCTCCCTCCTCTCGTTCCCCCTTTCCTTCATTTTCCCTGGACTGCAAATCTTTCCCTCCATCGGTCCCGCTTCTATCCTCCTCTTCCTTTGTACTTCCTTCACTTTCGCTTGCCTCCGAAGAGGCTTCGTCCATCTTCATCACTGTGTTTTCATCATCCTTTGGCAAATCTTTCTCTGCTTTTCTCCCTTCATTCTGATTTTCTTTCTCCTCCTCCCTGCTCTCTTTCCTTTCTCTTGCTTTCACACCTCTACTCACCCATTTCTTCTTCAATAAGCCCACAACCTTCCTCTGTTTGCCCTCTTTTTGGCTTTCCCCTTTTCCCCCTTCTCCCTTCCATGCCTCTTTCCCTCCAGCTTCTCTTTTCCTCCTTCTTTCTCACCCTCGTCCTTCTCTTCCTCCCTCTTCTTTGTTTTAGTCGTTTCCTTTCCATTTGACCCATTCGGAGGATCTGCCTTTCCGAACAATCCAAAAAATGATCTGAACCAATAAAAGCAAAAACGAGGGAAACTACCAGAGAGATACACTACCTACTATCCTATTACAAATAAGTTTTTAAAAAACAAAAGAATCAACACTAATTGCGCTGGGAACAAAAACCCAACAATTTACCACCTTAAGAATGAACAGTAGAGTCTTGTGGCCTATCTATTATGTATACCTACCTTGTTCCAATTGCATTACTAATCTACGTTATAAGTGGTCTAAAAGCGACCACAAGGAACCCCAAGGATCCTTGCAAAGGACATATCAAGCTCCCACCTCGGTCACTCCCCCCGCCTGTCTACCCGCGACCAAGCCCGAGCGAATTAGGTTTGTTATTGTACCATGGCTATTACGTTTCTTCCTTAAATAACCAATCCTTCAGAGCCGGTATTTCGGAACTCTCAATCGACGCAATCGAGTTTTGGAGACACCACGTTTCACGAAACCATCCCAAACCACACGAATCTCTAGCAGAGGTAGTCACTTTTCGCCGCCAGTCTACCAATATTGCAATCTTGAGATTTCTCAGAAAGGTGGCTCTTGCCTGTTTGTTGGACCACTCCTTCTTCTCAAATACTCTATCATTCTGTTCTTGCCAGATAACCGAGACACCCATTGCCCGTATGGTCTACGCTACATAGCCCCAACCCTTGGCAATAGGAAAACCATATGGAATCCCTCCCAATAGAACCCACAATTTCGACCATGGGAAGGCTGGGCCCGAGATTCTGTCCCATATAGAAGCGATCCATTTCCAGAGCCTCACAGACCTTGGGCAATCCCACCAAAGGTGAATGGTGGATTCGAAAGCCCAGCCACATCTCACACATGTTAAATCAATGTTAAGCCCATGTTCGGCGAGCCAAACCGCCGACGGAGTTGCCATAAGGGACAACAGCCACAAGTTGGCAGCCTATCGTTGGCAGGCATCCTGCCAGGAGCAGTGCTGGACGGAATGTTGTCTGGCCGTTTTGGGCACATGGGACAAGTCGGGTTTGGATTTGAGCTCGACGGCGCAAACCACCCGTTCCTCCTTCCTAACCCCAGGACGCCCGCCCGAATGCCTCTCCGACTCCGCTCCATTTGAAATTCAAAACCGGTCTCGTGTTCAGCGGCCGCCGCCACCGCGAAGCAGAAAAACGAGCGTGCCCCATATCCTACATAACAGCTGCGGTCGTGGTGTCCAAGCCCTTGTGGAGTGAGCGAAGCTAGGACGGCCATCGTTGTGAGCGATGACAACCGCAACACGTCGCGCACGGGAGCGGAGACACGTCAGTCGGTGTTCATCAACTATGGAGCACACGGGGGCGGAGGGACGGAGGGGAAGGGAACTGGCAGTCCAGGAGAAGAGTTTGTTGGTGGCATCATTGGTCGTGGTGTGCCGCCATCTTCAGACGGTGAACAATGTGCTGCAGGGTTTTGCCAGACAGAAGACGACTAGGGAGGCGGCCATCGGGCAGGCGTTGTTGGACGTGCATTCCTCACCGAGTGTTTGGGACGCGCCATTCCTCCTCAGCAATGCCATCACCGCAGGGGTGCTTCCGAGAGAGCCTCCGCGATGGTGGGTGAAGCGCAGGACAGGCGGCACATGGAACGACTTCGTCATCTCAGACGATGCGACAGCGGACTATTATCATGACAAGCTGCGCATGTGGAGGACCGTCTTCAATGACATCGTCGCCGCCTGCGCTCCTTTCCTTCAACGTCAGCTAACCCACTACCGCGAGCCGCTCCAGCTGGACCACAAAGTCGCGTACGCGCTGTATAGGTGGGCGAGGGGTGAGACTTACGAGAACAGCACGTCAGTGTTCGGCATTGGAAGGGCCACTGGCAACAACATGGTGAGGGACGTGACAAGCGCCATCTTGGCAGCCTACCCGGGCAAGATCGCCATGCCGACAGGCAGACGTCATCTCCAAATTCTGCGTGCTTTCGCAGGAAAGGGTTTCCCCAATTGCATGGGTGCAATCGATTGCACCCACATTTATGTCGATAAACTTGCAAATGGACCATCCGAGAACTACTTCGATCGCCAAGTTAACAACAATTCTCAGTGGTGGTGCAGCGCCGCAGGTTGTCGTGGACTTGGATATGCGCGTGTTGGACGTCTTCGCTGGTTACCCCGGGAGCGTCCACGATGCGCGCGTTCTACGGAACTTGTCTCTCTTCAAACGCGCCGAAGCAGGGGACATTTTCAACGCTGACGTGGTCTCCCAACCAGGTGGTGTCACAACTACAGGTTACCTGCTCGGGGACAACGGTTACGCTCCGCGTACGTGGATTGTAGTTCCTTACGGGGGCTTGAACCAGACCGAGGACGTCGCCCTATTCGACACAAGGCAGAAAACGACGAGAGGGGTGGTGGAGAGGACGTTTGGAAGGCTGAAGGGTATGTGGAGGTTATTCCTTCGTCACCACAAGACGAATATGAAAAACCTCCCTCAACAGTTTATCCGTGTGCATCGTGCACAATCTTCTCCTCGAGGCTGGTATTGACATGGACGAGGGGTTATGATGGAACCCGATTCGAACGGGAATCCGGTTCTGATTGACCTTGGTCTGCAGAACCTGATCCATCCAGTGTCCCAGGCCGGCGTTACCGAGGCCGCTCTCGCTCTCCGTGACGAGTTCCGCCTTCGCATGGAACAGTGAGCTCGTCCTTCGTGTTTGACAACTTGCATTTCATGGCAGACGCACTTTGATGTATGAGGATCGAAACGCGGTTAGGGTTTTCGAGGTTGTGCCGCC
>BFEA01000753.1:563161-585639 GCA_003427395.1 Chara braunii | reverse complement strand
CCTAGCTGCAAAACAGTGGCAAGCGATCACCAGACCGAGTTCCAAGAAACTCTCAATTGGAGCAGAGACGCGCCAGCAAGCGCTCCTATTGTCTTTTCCTACCCTGTAGGCTGTAGCTAATGAAAACCCCATCACCGCCCGAGCTCGACGCGCGCGCAATCCTACAATTCCATGAATGAATTTGCATTCTTGACTCACTCAAGTGCGAGCGGCACCGTCTTGACGCACTCCTTGTACTTGAGATTGTAGAACATCTCGATGTACCTCTTCGCCTCCCTCCTCTCCAGGTTGGACACGAACTTCCAGAAGGTGTACACACGGGAGAGAGTCATGAGCCTCTCCGCGTAGATCTCCCACGTGAATTTGCTGTAGATCCTCTCCAGTCCGTCCTTGGACAGCTGATCCCACTCGCCGGGGTTTGTCTTGCACCTCTCGAAGAAGTCGGCGATCAAATCCGCCACCTCCTCCGGTCGGTACATGTCGATGTGGTATCCCGAAACGCCGTGCTTGATGACCTCTGCAGGGCCTCCGTGACAGGTGGCAAACGTCGGCAGCCCCGAGGTCATGGCCTCCACCACAGTGAGACCGAATGCCTCGTAGAACGCCGGCTGGATGAAAGCGCCCCTGGTGTCTGCAATGTACCTGTACAACTCTCCATTGCGCATCCTGTGCTTCTGCGCCACGATCCACCGCATGTCGCCCTTGTCCAGCCCGTACTCGTCGATGACGGCGTGCATCGCGTTGATCTGGTGCACCTCCTCCCTGTCCATGGACAGAGACGGGTCGATGTAGCCTCCCACGATGACCAGGTTGACCAGTTTGCGCAGGCGCGGGCTCTTGCCGAACATCTCCGCCAGACCCGTCAGGTTCTTCACCTTGTCCAGACGCGCCATGGTGAAGATGATGGGCTTGCTCCTGTCCTTGAGCACGCCGCGGCACAGCTTGTCGTCCTCGGTCTGCCCGTACAGCAGCTCCTCGATCTCAGGGTGGAACGCCGTCAGCCTCTTCTCCTTGATGTAGTACGGATAGTAAGTGTCGGCGTCGGCGCCRGGGGCGACGATGTTGAACTTGGGGTCGAACACGTCGATGCCGTTCACAACGCGGTACAGCCCGGGCATGGTGTATGCCTGGTGCGACTCGTACTGCCCCACAGTGTCCGCCCTACCGGCGATCTCCTGGAACGTGCTGGTGATGATGAAGTCGGCGTGGTTCATGGCGATCAGATCCGCAGTGAATTGGCAGGAGAAGTGATACTTCTCATCCAGCTCCTTCCAGTTAAGGTCGGAGTTGGGGTACTTGGTCTTCTCCAGCGCGTGGGCGATCGTGCAATGCGCAACCTTCAGCCTGTGCGCGAGCAGGACAGCCACCAAATTGCCGTCGCTGTAGTTGCCGATGATGAGGTCGGGATTGCCGCCGAACTCAGCGCGCAGCTCGTGYACGGAGTCCTCCGTGAACTGCTCCATGTAGGGCCARACRTCGAARCGRGAMACCCACTTGCGCAGCACRCTCCCGTCCTTGGGGTTCTTGAAGGGCACACGGAGGATCTTCGAGTACTGCGTGCCGTCTATGTTCTCGATCCGCTGATTGCAGGCCGTTCCCTGGGCGTCAGGGATCAGCCGGGTCAGCACGATGATCTGAGGCTTGAAATTCAGCCCCTGCTGCTTGCTGTGGTTCAGCAAATCTCGTTCGAGCGCCTTCACCTGGTCCAAGATGTACACCACCTGCCCTCCGGTGTCCGGAAGGCCGAGGACATTCGCCTGCCCGAAGTAGCCGTGAGGCGACATGATGGCAACATTGAAGACGAGCGGGAGGCGGCCCAGGAACCTCTCCAGCAGATCTGCACCAGGCGCCTGAATCAGGTCCGACAGCATGACCAGCATCTCCTTGATCCGCTCGGCGGTGTCACCCCAACCGCGCTCGAAGCCCAGCTCCTGCAAYTTGGTGGCCACGCTCCCGACGGGCGTGTCGCCAGGGAGCGCTCCCAGGTACTCCTCCGCCTTGGCGAGGTTGCAGCGGAGYTTCTCGAGCGTGTCGATGCGCTCGTTCAGCATCAGCGTCTCGCCCACGCACTTGTAGGTGCGCAGAAAGTCCAGCAGACGTTGAAGGCCATCCTCCTTGAACATCCGAGTGGACAGGTGCTTGTTCAGGTAAGACACACCCTCCCCGATGGACGAAGGACGGGTCATTCTCGGGAAGCTGGCATTGAATGGCTCCATGTCGATCTCCAGCGTGGCGAAGTCGCTGCAAACTGGAGGCGCCWCATCGTCAGTAGCCTTCACRCGCTCCTTRAACTCCAAGTACTCCGACGGGCTGAGYTGCTCCACCGTGAGCTCGAACACGTTGATTCGAATGTACTGCCATTCCGCCACACGAGGACGGACTGCCAGCGCGATGTAAGGAGGAACGACGACTGCCTCCTGCGTCCCTCGCAGGAGCTTGGCGAAAGCGCTCTCCTTGATCTGCGTGCCGGCGAAGCACTCCAGCTCGGCAACGCGGTCCAGCTCGCTTCTGAGCTCGTGCGGCTGCAGCATGTGCTTCCCGTTCGCCACGTAGCGAGACAACAGCAGGACGATCTGGTTGCGGTACTCGGCGATGGATCCCTTCACACGATCCGTCATGCTGTGCAGCCGAGTGAGCTCCGGAAGCTTCTCCGGGCGAGGGACCAGGTCGCTCAGGTCGGCGGTAGTCCGCTGGCTCGCCATCGCCGCTGTGCTCCTCGCGTTTSCCGCTCACCGATAACCACAACCTAACAACGCAGTCAAACTACGCACCCGCAAGGAACACGCGACAGGACCGACCGGCACCGTGGCGACACACACGCTCTGGTGTGGCGACACACACGCTCTGGTCGGAGACTGCGAGGAGGACGAGATCGATGCTTTCTCGACTGGAGACACTGCCTTTTTACGTTGAAAAAGCGCGGGTCTTTTGGTGCTCTGTCTGTCACTTAATGGAGCGGACGCGATGAAGGATAGCGGCGCCTCGAAGAGTTTTCGTCTTTGTCGCTTTTTTGTCTGCGAAGGAGGACAACAGCAGTGCTTCCCGGCGTCAGCAATGCGCCTGTGTATGCATTCATGGTGTTCCCTCGAAGGGTACGCGGCGCAACGCTTTTTGTTCTCGGTTTTTTTTTTTTTGTCCGTACCTGGGATGCGTCTCACAAGCCAAGGCACAGGCGCGCATCGAGGCGCGCATCAGGGACAGACGGGAACGAAAGGAGAAGTGCTAGCTGCATCGCAACTCGAGGTTCACTCCATGAACTGTCAAGCATTCTTCAATGTTTCCTGTTTTTCTTTTTTTTGGGGAGAAAACTTAAATTCCATTCCAATTGAGGGCATACACACTGGGACCTAGGGCCTCGCTGCACTACTCTCGAAATGTGCAAAACGAGAGTGAATCTTCTCGTAGAAAATGGACAGATACACCGATAATATTTTTGTCGTTTGTGCATGTTCAGAGTAGTGCAGCGAGGGCCCTATACTCCCAAATCCCCCAAGAAAAAGGTAGCGGACCTATCCTACAGATTTGCCGAAGTACCGAATGTACTATTGGTGTGCCCATTTGTCAGCGGCCTGGGAAGCCGCGGCGCAGGAGGCGAACCCAGGTGCCCTATTTATTTTTCGGCATTTTCTTCGAAAAGTGGCAAAATTTTGTTCACAAAAGCTCTGGCACAATTTGTGGATGGCGCCGTGTGACCAGCCAAGTACCAAATCCCCATTTCTCCAGACGGCCGCGACCTTGTCCCATCTGAAAAGGTACAGCAGGGTGACTTGAACCATGGCCGAATCGGCCCTTCCCAAATCCGCATATTTCGCGGACTTGGGTTCTCAGGGCATACTCAGGGCATACTCAGGGCACGCTCACATTGCGGTAGCAAATCCGTATAAAATGCGAAAATGGGTTGGGCCGAATTGGGGTATTTGGGACCTTTCAGGTCACACTGCATTCCCATTTCGCTAAAGACACGGTCGCTACCGTGCCATCAGGGTGCTGCTGTTTGGGGTTTCCAGTCACATAGAAGTAACCCCAAATATAGAAGGTACATGTTCCCTTTTCAACTTTGCATTCATTTACGAAAATTAAATAAAAAAAGAAGAACCATTTTGCCGTAACCTCTGGAGGTTACAGCAAATTCCGCAAACCCGCGGCCAGGCAGGCCGCTGACAAATGGGTTTGCGAATGGGTTGTTTGGGGTCGGAACCATTGTGTGTGACCAGCCGTGTGCACATTTTTTTGGGAGTTTTACGGTTTTGGTACCCAGTGTGAGCGTGCCCTCACACGAGGACCAAAAGACCCCAAATCCCAAAATTTGAGTCATTTTTCGGGTCACACTGGAGAGGCTCGCTACCCAAATGCCTCAAAGGGTGACCCTTCTGTCAGCGGCCTGTCAGCGGCCTGTCGGCGGCCTGTCGGCGGCCTGCGGGGTCGCAGGCGTACCCTTTTTGAGATCACCTCCGGAGGTGGTCTCAAATTACCTTTCCTTTTGTTTTTGGGGTAACTTCAGCGCAGTCACGAAAACAGTTTGTAATTGCACTTCAGGCAATCCCGTGAATACAACACACCCCCACGCGACCCCACCGGACCGGAAACGTAGGTCATATACATTCAGCATTACCGGCCCTTTTGCCTCAAGTGCAATTACAAACCCAAACCCTGACTGCGCTGTAGTTTTCTCTTTTTTTTTTTCTTCCTACGTTCGCGAATTGAAGAGAATAGGAGAGGAAGAAGACAGCCCGCCAAACAACTGAAAGTGCGACCAGGAACATTTACCTTGGAGATAAGGCCCAAGCATTATACTAACCTGAAAAATTAAATTAAAACAATCCCTCTTTTCGTTTGAAGAGAATAGTAGAGGAAGAAGACAGCCCGCTAAACAACTGAAAGTGCGACCAGGAACATTTACCTTGTAGACAAGGCCCAAGCCTGTCTCTTATACACATCTAGATGTGTATAAGAGACAGGAAAGTGCGACCAGGAACATTTACCTTGTAGACAAGGCCCAAGCATTATACTAGCCTGAAAAATTAAATTAAAACAATCCCTCTTTTCGTTTGGTCCTCCCCCGTGTGACCGGGCACACTTGCCCTGAATGCAAAGTGTCAGGGTGGAGGAGGTCCGCCCGTGTGACCACACGGGGACCAAATGCCTCAAAAAAAACAAACCAAATGCCTCAAATTTTTTAGACTTTTGGTCCCCGTGTTAGTATGCCCTCACACTGCGACCCCAAATATGCGGATTTGGGAAGGGCCAATTTGAGGTTTTGGGCATGGTTCATGTCACACTGCTGTACCTTTTCAGATGGGACAAGGTCGCGGCCGTCTGGAGAAATGGGGATTTGGTACTTGGCTGGTCACATGGTGCCATCCGCAAATTGTGCAAGAACTTTTGTGAACGATTTTTTGCCAATGTTTGAAGAAAATGCAAAAAAAAAAAAAGGGCATTTGTGGTCACCTCCAGAGGTGACCTCAACATCCCTTGCCTCACGGCTTCCCAAGCCGCTGACAAATGCGCACAGGAATAGTACATTTGCGAATTTGGTAGATCCGTGTGACCGACCTTTTCCCCTTTTTTTGGGGATTTTGGGAATATAGGTTCCCATGTGAGTATGGGCATACTCACACGAGGACCAAAAGACCCTAAATCCCAAAATTTGAGTCAGTTTTCGGGTCACACTTGAGAGGCCCACTACCCAAATGCCTCAAATGGTGACCCTTTTGTCAGCGGCCTGCAGGGCCGCGGGAGGACCCTTTTTGAGACCACCTCCAGAGGTGGTCTCAAATTACCTTTCGGTTTTTTTTTTCAATGTTCCCGCCAAACAATTTGAAGTGCGACCAGAAACATTTACATTGTGGCAAAGGCCCGCATGTTATACTGGGGTGAAAAGAAAGAGAAAAACAAATTTTATCTTTTTGTTTGGTCCTCCCCTGTGTGACCGGGCGCACTTGCCCTGAGTGCAAAGTGTCAGGGTCGCAACTTCGTCCTTTCTGGACGAAGTCCGCCCGTGTGACCACACGGTGACCAAAAACCTCAAAAAAAACGAACCAAATGCCTTAAAATTTTGAGACTTTTGGTCTCCGTGTGAGTACGCCCTGAGAGACAGAGGCCCGGGAAAACACCCCACAATTCTGGAGCCCTTACCCAACATTAGGCTCCTGGAAACGGGGTCCAGTGTCCCTCATTGAAAGAATCTCCAAAAAATTAGAAAGAAAAAGGGGTGCCTCTAAAAAGGCACAACATCTTCTGATGAGAGATCAGGAAATGAAGGCGAGACAAGAATGAAGGGGGAGAGGGGGTGGTGGCCGGCGGTGTCGGTGCGAATACCGTTACAAAGGTATCCGCCCTAGTTTTTGCAAGTGACAGAAAATCAGAGGTTTGGGGTCTGATTACATCGCGCGGGTCGTGGGGGTGTCTGTTGTTACGTTGACTGGATGATTGACTAGAGTAGAGAGTGTGTGGGCGCGCAGATTTAAGGTGTGCATGATCTCTTTCCTTGTTGATAAGAGTCGACGCAGGTATCGGCCGAGTTTGTTGTTTCGATTAAACTATGACTAAAAGGATATCTGATGATTGAAGCGCTTGAGCGCGACTTGTGCTCGTACGGAGGATGACATCAACAAAAGTGTGGCTCTTAAATGTTTCAGTAGATCCGCACGCTACGCAATACTTGCTTATATAGGTGTCCGGTAATACTAGGCCCAGCCTTGGGCCTAACACTATTGGTTACGACGTTGAACTTTCATCCACAGGATTCAGGAATCGAGGCCAGCGAGTGGCACCACAAAAGTATTAGAGTAGCGCAAAGGGACCGAGGGGTTGAGGGCCCGACGGCGCTATCCCCCTTAGTTTTGCCATCGGCGGAGACGACACGGTACTAGCGATTATTTTCCCCTGTTCGTCATATTTTAATGATTAAAAGTTTCTAAATATTTTTATTATTTTATTGTTGTATTATTATGATTTTATTCCGGTGTTTTTTTACTAAGGCGCGACGCTGGATTTGGAGGTCATCGCGACGGTCGAGAGCTTTGAGCGTGCACCTCCTTTCGTTGACCTACGGGTTCCTTCGTGTTCGGGATGCCGGAAGAATTACTCTATCCCGCTGTCGGCGCGAAAACCCTTACAAGGGTATCCGCCCTGTTTTGTGCAAGTAACAGAAAATGGTCTGGGTTAAAATTTAAGTATACCGCGCTAGGCGCGGCCGCGTCTGTAATTTACGTTAACAAGGGTGGTTGACTAGAGTAGAGAGTGCGTGGGCGTGCACGTTTAAGGCGCGCGTGATTCTTTTTGTTGTTGATCGTAAGGCCGGCACGGACACCGGTCGTTTTGTCTAAGAGTATTATTATTATTGTTTGTTAATTTTTGATTAAGCAGGAATTAAGGATATTTTTCTTTTGATTGGTGTGTTTGACTAAGACCTGCGCGCGTGCGGAAAACAACCTCGACGACGGCATCAGCAATGACAGCGCGACTTCGTGCGGTGAGCGGGGTGTTGTAGGACGGCGCGTGATGGCTTTCCCCTGTTGATGATTATGAAGTCGGCGAGGATGCCGGTTGCCTCATTTTATTATTTTTGTAAGTACTATTTTCACGATCCGGCTTTTGACTTGGACTTGGCGCCGGGTTTAGTGACCGCCACGACGGTCGGAAGTCTCAAGTGCGCGCCTTTTGGCGAGCCGCTTGGATTCTTGCGTATTCGGGCTGCTGACAAAATTTCCCTAGCCTGCCTGTCCCGAAAGGCCGGGCTGAGGGGTCTGACGTGGATGCGAGTCGGCGGGTGATTAGCCCACGAGCGGGGAGAGACCCTGAGTAGCGGGGGTTCCTTTTTTTTCTGCAGGAGTACCGTTCTCTCCCCGCCGCCCGAGGTAGAGAGGTTGGGCGTACGGATGTCCACGGGACTCTGCCCCGCATCCGACTTCAAAGTTCTCATTTGAATATTTACTACTACCGGGGCCGGTATTGGACCCGTTCTTACCCAAGCAACGCTTAGGCTTGCAACTGGCCCGCATCTGCGACCTTGTCGGGTGTTGGGAGAAACGAAGGTGGGACTTACCTGTTGCGAGGCCGAAGAGGTAGCGGTAGGCTCTGCCTGAGCTTATTAGAACAGCGGAGGCTACGGCGGCAAGGTGTGGAAGCAGCGACGAGCAGGCTATCGGAGAGCTGGGGTAAATCAGACTTGTCTGTGTCTGATCGTTCCCAAAGGTTCCTCGGGCTAAATGAGGGGCCAGGCAGCGGGGATATAGCACAGAAGACCGAGGAGTGAACCGGGATGGCAGGCCGGGCTAGGCGCATTCGGAGAAAGGTGTGCAGCTGCGGATGAAGGCGAGCGCAGAGGGGCGGAGAGGACAAACATAGAGTAGAAATAGTAAAGTCGGCGCGCCCGGCTGCCTACCGCTACGCTACTAGAAGGACCGATCCGCTGCCGAGCGTGGAGCTGGTGAAGGCACCTGGAGCAAGCAGAAGAAGATAGCATAGCGAAGGGGGTGGAACGGGCCGACGGGCAGGCCACTGTGGGACGATGGTCAGGCCGGATCCAGAGGTAGGAGGAGACGGGAGTGCTAAGGCGATAAGGTCGACGCCGTGGGGGACCGGGCGGAGCCGCCAGAGCGGCCGGTGCTAGTCGGGGAGAAAGATGGAAGAACCCGGACGTGGGGTGGGGCCCGATGCACGCGGGGCATGGGGGACGAAGGCAACGAGCTGAGTACTGTGGGCAAGGAAAGGGGCAGAGTGCTGGAGCGAGCAGTTGAACCCGGACGGGGGGGCGGTGTCGGGTGCATGCGCAGCGTAGAGAGAGAGCTGAAGCGACGGGGCAGCGCTAGGGGGATAAGTAGGAGGAGTGGATGAACCTGGACGTGGGCGGCGCCAGGTGCATTCAAAAACGAAGATGGCGGGTTACGAGTGTTGGCGCAGCAGGAAAACGGGATACCGCCCGATCTTGGAAGGAAACGAATAAGGAGAGAAGCTGGTTTGGGGTTTTTTGTCAGGGCGAATCTAGTGGTAAGGTTAGTTTTAGATGAAATGTTAGTAAATTAGAGGTTAGTATGAAACAAAGTGCGCCGGGATATGGCGCAGAGGCAGGAAGATGGGAGTGAGAACTCCGAATCTCGCTCGATCCTCGATGGATTCGAGCGAGGTAAGTTGCGAATCGAGGGTTTTTGCCCCACGCGAGTAGCATGACGAGGTTAGTTATGGTGTTAGGGGTATAGGATAGGAGGATAGGGAAAAAGGGGGTGCGCTGAAATGTTGGGAAATAGATGTATGACAGAAAAGCTAACTCGTACCTCATCCGTCTCTGGATAGAATCGGGCAGATGAAGATTTGAATTTGGGGATTTGACATACTGCGAGCCGAGTGGGCAAGCCGGATTCGACATTTGAACATCGGATTGGTCAGTATCAGCATAATGAGCTGCGCACGATTTGGGGACTGGCTCGACAGAAAGGGATCGATAAGGGTGTGAAACAGTCCAAGGCCAGGACAAGAAGATAAAGGAGGGACATGGAGACAGGGAAGAAACAGGAAAGATGTGCTGGAGGGAACAGACGAAACAGCGGAGGAAGAAAAACAGTAAAAACCTCAAAAGTATGACGATGTATCTCCCTGTGTTTTGGTAGGAGATACATCCTCGACTTTTTGGTGGATTTCTCTGCATATACGTTCTGGCGACGATAGTCGTGTGATCGCCCTGGCAGTTTGGACTTTGCTTGGGTGGTTGCCCCGCCCCGCACTCGAAGTCGCCCCGTTACAAAGTGAGGAGAGAGCTGCTGATTCGCTTGGTTGGGGATGGATTTCGGCGGGGAAGGAATTGACAGGTGGGTTTGGCTATCGTGACCCCAAATCTTAGGCTAGCTTGAGMGGGGAGGTTAGBGGGGCCAGAATTARTGAGGTAGAGGTTGCGCAAAAGCGACGGGCTGGCGCAACTAGTCMCGTTTTARCAGAAGATTCTTTTCGATTTGCRTTGGTTTAAGTAGCAGGGCGGAGCGAAGTCGAGGKCTTACCTGCAGGCAGGCGGATCGTCCTTCATAACTGTGGGTCTGAAATCAGTGGCCAAATCCAACTGGCGGAAGTACCCAAGTAACCTCCACGAGATTTTTGGGCTCAGTCCGCATTGATCCTACGTGATCAAGCAAGCTCRGYGCAGGCCACGTAGAAGGGAGTCTTTGAAGAGTTAAACGGGACTGTCATAGGACCGCATGTGGTCGCGTGGTCGTCTCATACTTGAAGACTCACCTGCCTTACGGATGCGCTGCCTAATCTCGCAGGCTGAGGTAGCGAGAGTCCAACCGTGGGACAGGTGTTGGCCAGGCTCGAAGAAGGGCAGCGCAGCCAAGTGCRCGCACTCGGCCTACTRCAAGGGTGGCGGGACTGCCTTGCKRCCRCATTACAGCACGGAAGAAGGCTGCATTTCTGACCCGCAGGCGGTGYCWRGAGTTGTGGYCAGGGTAGTTCRAGCCGCGAAGCTCWGAGAAGTGGCTGAGCCTYATTSAGGAGTCGCTGGTGTGATTATGGAGGGGTGTTAAGGARTTAATGCGGCAGTTTGGGGAGGATTGACTTYGGCGGTTWGACTTCGATTTGATCAAGYTGTTGCATTAGCTGCCATTGCGGGGCCCTCCGGCACATCAAGGAACCAACGCYCTCTCMTGCGAGTCTAAGCGCACCCTCCTTGGATCTGAGAGTCTAAATTTTTCTCCTTCTGCCTTCCTTACTCTAAGTCTGATCTATTGGTTCTGAGAGGAAGGCGGCAGGCGGGATTGCAACCCGTAGGTCCGCATCAAGACTCTGTGGGGAGTCCACTCACCGATTGCGGGAACTCTGCCGGAACTCAGGAGGAGTTATGGAGGCAGGGAATCGTCAGGTAAACCATTTCTATCTGTACAACCTACNGTCCACTCACCGATTGCGGGAACTCTGCCGGAACTCAGGAGGAGTTATGGAGGCAGGGAATCGTCAGGTAAACCATTTCTATCTGTACAACCTACGACCACCCATGTTTTGCCTATCTCATTGTAATATGACTGTTGTATGCATGAGATTGTCCCTATGGTTTTTGCTTTCACTTCAGGACCTAATCAGATTGAATGGAAGGAACGTGTGAGAGTGAAGCTTAAGTTTCTTCTTTATTTTGGTTGAAAGCAGACAAAGAAATAAACTGGGGGAAAGTGGGAGGAAGGTAGTCTTGCATGCGTTTGGAAGGGTCAACCAAAGCCTGAGTATTCTTTCCAAGGTGAATAGCTCAGGGTTGTGCTTTATTTGACTGTTGTCTGAAGGACCAGGCATTGTTTCCATGGTGAATGGTCTGGTTGCAATGTTTATTTAAGTTGTTTTCTGGGGAACCAGACATTATTTTTATGGTGAATGACTTGGTTGCTCTAGTTAACTCTGGGGCTTTGTCTGGTTAAAGGTGTTTAAGTTCATGTTTATTCTGAGGGAGGATTTCTGATCTAAGGCTAAGCATTGTTTCCATGGTGAATGGTTTAGCCTGAATACCACGCACATAAGTTAAACTGAGTATAAAGGGAAAAAACTTTATATATATTTGCATGTGAACTGGCAGTTGGGCATTGTTTCTACTGTGAATGGTTCAGCGTTAAGTTATATCATTAAGAAGCGAAAAGGAAAAATACAAAGTATAAATGGAAATAGTCTGGGCAAGCTGAACATTGTTTCCATGGCGAATGGTTCAGTCCCCTGCCCATATTTATCTTTTCTTTTAAAAACAAAGTCAGAGAAATACTAAATTTTGGATATTAAACAGTTCAGGGCGTCTAGGCATTGTTTCTACTGTGAATGACCTAGTCATATGCCCAAAAAAAAAGAGAAGTAGTTGTGCAACCTGTTCGTGTACACCTTAAGGACAAGTTGGACATTGTTTTTACTGTGAATGATCCAGCTCTATGTCTTATGTAAGATGGGTATAAGGATTTAAGAACTTTAAAAAATTCATAAACTATTTATATGGAATGAACTTGGGGCTGGTGAGAGTACTTACATTTCTGGTTTGACTTGCATGTGACTGAGTGAGGCCAGTACTTAGTTTGAGTTTCAGGTAGATAAGTAGTTGCTTTCGTTTTTCGCCATGTGCTAGAGCTATAGGAGTTAGTGTCAATTCCTGCATTTTCTGTAGTAACTTTTTTTTTTACTTAGATCAATTCTTGCATTTTCTGAGATCTTTTCTTACATTTGGCTTTGTATAAATCTTGGCGAGCTACTTTCTCTACGGGAAGCGCTGCCGAAATTTCTACAAATCCAATGAGTTAGTTAGATTTTGACTTGTCGAAAGTTCAACTTTGTCTTTTCTCTTATCTGACTTAGTTAAAATCTGGGAAGTCTTCTTTTCTAAAGGGAGTGCTGCCCAATTTTTTGCTAAATCAGGGAGTTAGACAAAATTGAACTTTGGGAAGTCAAAGTTACTTTCAAATTCTGGACCTAGCCTTGTATAAATTTTGGAATAGCACTTTTCTAGAGGGAGTGCTGCCGAAATTTCTACAAAGCAAAGAACTTGGTTAAATATTGTCTAAATTGAACTAAGGTTGTTTTCTGAGTTCATATCTGAATTAGTATAAATCTGGGAAGTCTCCCTTTCTAAAGGGAATGCTGCCCAAATTTCTACCAATTCAGGGAGTTAGACAAACTTTGAATTTCCAGAGTTAGAGATTATTTCAGCTTTCATATATGGACTTGTATAAATTATCGGGAGACACTTTTCCTACGGGAAGCGCTGCCAAAATTTTCTTAGTTTAAATGAGATAGATTATATTTTGACGGGTGACTATTCTGTCTATGCACCCTGAATGGGGGAGATTATGCCACTTGCTTAGAGGTAGGCTTAGATATAGTTAACTAGAATGATTCTTGAGTGAGATCGTGATATGGGGATTATTCTTCATGGACTTATAGGTTTTGCCTGGGGCATTGACCTGTCATGTGTTATAGGTCCTCTTGATCGTTTGGTTCAAGTTCAGGACTAGATTCAGCTTGACCCCTTGAGGATCATCTTCTGTTATCACTAATAACAGGTCGGTTGCCAATTCGTCGGTTTACGATTGAACTCCAATTCACTCCTGCCACTCAACCTAAAGGCTTTAGCCTTGTGATTGAACTGTTTTGTCGTGTTTTCACCCGGACTTTATTGAATGGTCATCCAACAAAAGTACTGAGTATTTATTTAAGAGTTGCACGAGTGAGGCTTGTATGGCTAAAGCAAGGGGTGTGAGAGTAGAGAATGGTTGAAGTTGACCCCGTGTAGCACATGGACTTTCTGGTGGAATCTTTGATGTGATTGCAGGTGTGCTTGGTAATTCGGACCTGGGATTTGACTGTCTGCGCTCACATACATACATTTATGGTTGAGAGGAGCCCCACTGTGAGTGTGAGAAATGATCATCCTATATAATTAACCCTCATATATCTACGAGTACCCTGAGTATTTGAGAAACCTACTGTATTTGTGCACAAGGGTTAACCGGATTATGGCTTGAGAGAAAAGGAAGACCCTCTGTTATCATTTGCTTTTTAGAGATTTTTATAGTCAGACGTTGGTCCTTGGCAGGGATTCAAGGTCCTTGTCCAGGACATCCCAAGCCCTAGACTCTGCAGGGAAGGAATCTGCCCCCGTGCAGAGCCTATTTGCCTAGCCTGCCGAGACGCTCAGACCAAAGGCCGGAGGTCTCGCGGCGGCCGCACGACTATTCCTTCATTCGTGCAATGTCGTGAGGAATTAGGCCCTCACGACACTTCGAGTCTGACACTTGACTGTCATAAGCGGTACTCGGATCCACGAGGGACCGCTTGATTATGGGCACTACATAGTACGTCATAATTGCGACTGCTTGCGTGCGTTTGCATTACGAGTCGATATGAGTAGGCCCTGCGTCCGCGCGGTTTTATACTAAGCCTCGCGCGCGACGCCTATCCGATTTCCGCATCGAAAAGTTATGGGTTGGCTACTGAGAGGCTAGGAGCGTTGTCGCGTTGTTTGTGTTGTGTCGTTTCGTATACGTGTTGTTTTGTGTGTATGTGTGTATGTGTGTTTGTAAAGTGGAGTGCGCGTGGTGTGTGGGATGCGTCCTAGTCGACCGACGTTGAATCGCGCTTGGGACTTCAGCCCCCCAAGCTGTCGGTTCGTGTGCGGATCCGATAGCGGCGTATTACCGCGCGTACCCCCTATGCTACAGCGAACAAGAAACGCCCTCGGCTGGTCCACCTCTGCGATTGCAACTGATTAGCTTTTGTACTGTGGACTGTTAGCTCGGCAGGGATACACCAACCGAAGGGAGATGACAGCTCCCGTAAGGTGTAGGTAAGTCGTGCCTCGCGTAGGCCCTATCCTGTCGTAGGGGTTCGCGAGAGGTATGGCCGGCGCACTCGGCCGGAGCGGCTTGCGGAAGCTCCATCATGTATTCGCGACTAGGATTTAGACCAACTCCTGCGTGACGCGGCCGGGAGGGTCCCGCACTGCCCTGGTGCGGTGCCGGACCGATGCGCTCGAAAGGTGGCGTCGTTGCGGGGGATAGCGGTTGCCTACCGTTGTCCCCGGTGAAACGACATCCGGGTATTGGAAGTGAGAAAATAGGCAAATGAGAAGTTTTTGTCAGACTGTATGAGCGATTTGTTAAGTATTATGATTATCGTTGGAGGTGTTGCAAGACTGGGAAGTCCTTACAAGTCGAGCCTAGGTTTGAGGCAGGATGAATACTCATGCGAAATGACCACTTCTGCTTTATTGATTGGTTTAGGCGGAGCGGTTGGTTACAGACGATGTTGGATAAGGCGTGAAGTGAGGGTTGATTATGTGACTCGGTTTTGATTGAGATGACTGGGTTTTGATTAACGTGGTATGAGTGCCTCAAGAGTAATAAGTGTTTTGATTATGTGTTCACGAGTCCTGACTGACATAATGATAGCTAGAATTGATAACCCTTCTGATCAGATGGCCGGCAGATTTGGACGATGCTTTGCGTGTTTGGCGTGGCTAAGGTTAAGCACGGCTAGGATTAGCCCTATGGTGTACCCCCCCTGACTGCCGTAAGAGTCGTCTGAGTAGTTGGGAAAGCATCGTGATACGGTTGCAGCAGAATGGAGCTAAGGATGAGTGAGATAATATTCCTCTATTAAGAGTTGAAGGTATAGACCCTCTCCTAGGTGGCAGGTTAGAAGTTGTCTGTGCGCCTTGAGGAGAAGTAGGTTAAGGAAAGCTGAAGGATGTTACTTGTATCAACTTACATGTTTGAGTTTGAATTCTAAGCGGATGTTCTGCTACGGGACGTAGTGAGTCTGGGTAGTACCATCTTTACGTGGAGGACATCTAACCCTAAAGGGAGTTGGAGTAGCAGTGAAAGAGCTAGCACTTAAACGGTTTCGCCCACCTTAAATGAAGCGGTGGGTAGTAATTGGTGTTAGACCTTCGCCTGGACCCTTCCATGTTGGACCATCCACTTAGGGAGCTAAGGGCCTGAGGCGTTTTGGTTTGAAGCTATTACTTTGAATTATCTATTGGACTTATCTATGGATGTTAGACCTGGTAAGCCTAGTTTGAGTCTAATCATGTGAAGTCATATGTTTAAGTAGAGGTCCTTTTCATGAGGGTTTCGCGAGGGGGTTATTTTATTAAGAACGTACTTGGAACCTTATTAGCCTGTAAGGGTTTGTATGAATGTCTTCAGTCAAGCAGTTGGCTCATGGTTGGCCATTAAGCCTGTACGTTTAGGTCGCTCTTCCAAGAGGGGTAGGGATTGTTAGCTTAATAATGAAAGGCGTATGCTGGACGTTTGTCTGTGATGGGCAGAACCCAGACAAAGCGAAGGCAACTCAGGATGCCTTACGCACGGGAAGACCCGCGTATGCTCAGGCCAATTGAGAAAGAGGGTGGGCTTGAGGTGTCTTTACCCAGGCGGATCAGAGAAACACAGTACACTTCGTCATGGTGGGGCATGATGATGGGCACGAACGTCTTTGTCTGGATCGAGTCTGGGTTCGATGATCAGCAGGAATGCGCAATTGTAAAGGTGACCCTGTATGCCTCAACCCCCTTTTGGGTCGAGCATGGGATAAAATTGGCACTTGGGCATGGAAGCTTGCTTGCTAAGCCTTTGAGGGTAGCTGAGGCAGCGGCAGCTAAATGGGCGAGGGAAGTGTCCCGTGACGGAGAAGAGCAAGTACTAACCCATGTAGAGGTTAAGTGCGCTGGAGAGTTCGCGTTGCCATCTGCTCCACTTCGAGTCACCCTGCCTAACTTCCTCATAGAGAAGAGCTTAGGTGGGTCGACAAGGGTAGAAGCGGCAGTTGAAGCCGCTATGAGGGTGCGAGACTGGGAGTATGGACGCTATATGTATGAACTCATATATGGTCTGTACTTAGATCCGAAGTTCTCACCCTCTAGTCAAGAGTTAAAGAATACGGCTAATACAGTGGACGTATACGCCTTGTCTCATGATCCGAGTGAGGGAAATGTAGACTGGGAGGAGATTCGGGCAGCAGTAGGCCGATAGGGAATGCCTTCTCCTTTTGCTAGATGTGCTTCCTTTAACTCGGATGTGGTCCCATCTCTACCCATTACCGTAGTTATAAAGGTGAGCATCAGGCTAACTAGGGGTTGAGGCCTGTTTGCATGAGTAAAACGGTAGATAGCGTGATTTAAATGTTGGCAGTTTGCCTCTGATCTGCCTGAGCTTACTCGAATCATTGTTCGATGGTCTATTGTCCGCTATGCGTATTAGGCTGTTGTTGGCGTCATGGCGGAAGAAAGCGACTTCGCCAAGGTCCTGCGTTGGAGGAATTCGTGCCAGACGAAGGTGTTGTTGCGCTAGGCAATGCAGGAGTCGATGCCTCCAGATCTCCGTGCTCGGTTGTTCCAAGGAAGGGACTTGTCTAGCTTTCTGCGAGAATTTCAGGATTTTTGCCTCATAAAGGTGTGGGACGAGAGGGCGATGTGGTACATGTTCCCCTTGTTTGTTTGTGAAGAGCTGAGCGAGGAAGTGTATGCCCTTAATCAGGAGGCGAAGACGTGGGATGAGCTGGATAGTTCCCTAAGGCTAAGATTCCCTGAAGACGGAGTGGAGGGTCAACGTGGGGAATGCTTTGTGCCGCCAAGTGCGGGCGCGCCATCACAGGCGGAGTTAAGTGGGCTACAAAGACAAGTAGGGGCATTGAAAGATAGGTTAGCACGGCTGGAATAGACTAGGAAAGGCAAGCGGAAGATTTCAGAAGATTCCCCAAGTGAGCCGACTGGCCAAGGAGAAAGAGGAGTAAAGAAGGATGACCAGGAGTCACCCCTCTTGGTAGGAATCCCAAAGAGGCGAGCCGGTGTTCAGGCGAGCGACAAAGGCAAAGGATCCATGGAAATAAAGGAGGAGCAGGATGCTACCATGACCCTGCCTGTTATTGCGCCGGGCCCAGAGAGAGGGCTTGTTAACTTGGAAGCATCCTCGGCCGCAGGTGGGAAAGGCAAAAGAATGGATGGTGGCCAGAGCACAGGGTAACGGTAGTATGCGATCATTGAGGAAGGACTGGTCGTACCCCTCGAGGAAGTAAGGAGGAGGGTGTGACGGAAGAAAGGAGGAAGCTTGGACCTCCCAAGTTGACAAAGGCGCAGCGGAAGGCAAGGAATGTCGCTCAAGGCAGTCAAGGCACCGAAAAGGGGCAGAGTTCGCAGCAGGCGGCAATTACCCCGCGAAAGTTGGAAAGCGAAGTAGGGTCAAGGGGGCCTCCTCCGATCGAGCAGGCTTTGCCTGGGCAATGGGCGCCGTGTAACCAAATGAGCTAATGGCCAGCATATAATCCTTACATGCCCTGGGCGCAAGGTAATTATATGGGCCCTTTGATGAACATTATGCCCCGTGGGCCCCTGCCAGTCCAAATCCAACCTGTCGGACCGTTATGGCCGCCGATGCAGCAAGTGCCGCAGGACGGTATGGCAGTTGGAAGGGGCCGGGGAAATGGCGGGCGTGGCAACGTGGGCCGAGGAGATGGCGGGCGTGGCAACACGGGCCGTGGAGATGGTGGACGCGGCAATAGAGGTCGTGGAAATGACGGACAAGGCGCCGAGGGTCGCGATGGGAGTCAGCGAAACCATATGTGGGGCTCAAAAAAGAAAGGGGCATAATGGTGCTGAATGAGATGACCATTAGGGTGAGCCAGATGATCAAAAGCGCGGAAAGGGTAGATGAGACGACTAGGGCAGAGGAAGTATAGTAAGATGTAGTGAGAATTCTCCCTAACCCCTGAGTCGGGAAGCTTCTGTTAATCGTTTGTCTTAGATCCTTGGATTCGTGGATGATAAAGGTCTAGTTGTACATGTATTGATCTGGAAACTGGAGTACCAGGCTAACCATTACGCAACCCTAGCCCCATACTAATTGGTAAGGGCTAGTACATATTATCAGGGGCGGGGCAGACATATACTCGGATGTGTGTATGTGTATAGATCAGATTTGGGGAGGGGTTTCACAATAATGGTCCGGTAAGGTAACTTAGGTTGTAGATAGCTCAGCCGTATAGGTGGAACCAGAAGGGGTAATGAATGAGTGGGGACTGGTTCGCCTGTACATCAGTAGAACCAAGTTTTTTTGTATATAGGGACGGAGCTAGATATGTGTATAGCTAGGTGTAGTCACGACTAGCTTGTCCACCTGTACATATGTAGATTGTAGTACGGGGCGAATCATTTGTTCCCTCTTTTGGGTGTGATTTAGGTGGTTGTGTCCAGATGTGTGATAAGTTGGTGTGTACAGCTGGGCTAGATTTGCGTGATTTGAGCTTCTGTGCATATTTAGATTACCCCGAGGTGCTCGTGTGTTCGGGACGTGGGTTACTCAGCAGAGTGGGATGTGAGGGCTGGGTACCTATGCTGTTGTTGAGAGGGACATTTTATCCTGATGTATATACTGAGTTGAGACCCTATGAGGCTTGGTTTTTGTGACGATCACTATCGCTCTCACTTGTGTGGTTTTATCCTGATGAATGTTGGCTTTGTGCGAAAGATGTATGAATGAATGACATGTAAAGTTGCCTACTCCTCAGTATACTCGTGCGACCTGCCAACGGGCAGCTGATAAGGCAAAGTATAAGGGGAGGAAGTGCAGTCCGTCTGTGAAAGGTTATGAGGGACTTTTAAAGATTTACGAGTCCTTGAGACTCGGGTGCTTCACCATGTCGGTTGTTGATTACTTAAGTTGTGACGAGGACCCATAAGATGGTCTCTCTGTGATGTTTTGTTCTGTGATGAGACCCCTTTGATTCTTGGAGCAGGGGATGTTGAGTGTTATGATGAGACCCCCTCGAATCTTTGAGGACGGAAAGTTTGGTTTTATGATGAGGCCCCTCGTGATTTTTGGAAGAGGGGGTGTTTTGTTCTGTGGCAAGACTCCTCGTGATTTTTGGAAGAGGGGGTGTTTTGTTTTATGATGAGAGCCCCTTGGATTTTTGGAAAGGGGGATGTTTTTGTTGTTGGAAGACTCACCTTCAAAGGTGAATAAACTGATTTATGGCATGGTAAGTTGTCTGATGAGTGATAAAGTCTGACGAAGAGGACCATTTTTGCTTGGAATATTTGAGAAAGTCGCAATGAGTGCAGGGCGAGAGACGTCTCCGGACGGTGGCTGCTGACTCTGATCAAGTCAGGGGTCACGGTCTGGTGGACCTAGCGGTGATTTTGTTTGTGAGCGTGCGAAGGATGCCATGCCTATTGTGGAAGGACAGGTAAATGCCTTCAGACCCCTGCGTATCGCGCAATGGACCTGTGATTTTGTTTTGCGACGCCCCGTCTAACCACCTGTGCTAGTTCTGGGACATATTGAAGAAAGACCAAGCTAACAGAAAAGAAGTTAGTACCTCTAGGGCGTAACCCCATTGGATGGCTGCTAGCCGGCGCAACCTGGCTGCGGGACCGCGGGGTAAGAGTTTAAGGGGGGTTGCCCGCCCCAGTGAAATTACTCCGTGGGATAGTGAAGGTTGAGATTTTTGGGGAAATCCTGATTGAATGCTTATCAGGAGAAAACCTATCTTTGCGTAACCAACGAGGATACTGCCGTTAAATAACAATGCGGTGGGCCGTGGTCCTAGTCCGATCAGCCAGCCTATGGTAGGTCAAGGTGGAGACCTAGCCTTTCTGTACTAGACTGCAGAAAGAGCTGAGCGGATATTAAGCATACATATATACTTATGTATATTTGGTTGCGAGAGATTTTGAGAAGGAAGGCAAGAGTGCCTTCAAAAGGTCTCGATTAAGGCCCGCGTCCCTAGTTTTTGCCAGGACTAGGGACACCCAACGAGAAGCCGAAGGTTGTCTAGGACCGGGGAGAGGACGATTGGGAAGGTCGTTGGAACTTATGTTGTCAGCATTCTAATTTCTGTGCAGTGAAAGGCCTGGGTTAGAAAACTCACATCATATAGTTGTAAAGGCATGGTTTGATGAAGGCCTCTACCCTGTGTTTGTCGGCTAATCGGATTGGTCCCTTCTTTCGGCATCATTTGGAGGGTGGGCGAATTTATAGCCTTTCGATTTGGCGAATCGACGAGGATGTCGCTTAATATGGTCCGGTAAGTTGTCGGCGCGAATACCCTTACAAGGGTATCCGCCCTGTTTTGTGCAAGTAACAGAAAATAGTCTGGGTTAAAATTTAAGTATACCGCGTTAGGCGCGGCCGCGTCTGTAATTTACGTTGACTAGGGTGGTTGACTAGAGTAGAGAGTGCGTGGGTGCGCAGGTTTAAGGCGCGCGTGATTCTTTTTGTTGTTGATCGTAAGGCCGGCACGGACACCAGTCGTTTTGTCTAAGGGTATTATTATTATTGTTTGTTTATTTTTGATTAAGCAGGAATTAAGGATATTTTTCTTTTGATTGGTGTGTTTGACTAAGACCTGCGCGCGTGTGGAAAACAACCTCGACGACGGCATCGGCAACGACAGCGCGACTTCGTGTGGTGAGAGGGATGTCACAGGACGGCGCGTGATGGCTGCCCTCTTGATGATTGTGAAGTCGGCGCGGATGCCGGTTGCCTCATTTTATTATTTTTGTAAGTACTATTTTCACGATCCAACGTTTGACTTGGACGTGGCGCCGGGTTTAGTGACCGCCACGACGGCTGGAAGTCTCAAGTGCGCGCCTTTTGGCGAGCCGCTTCGATTCTTGCGTATTCGGGCTGTTGACAAAATTTCCCTAACCTGCCTGTCCCGAAAGGTCGGGCTGAGGGGTCTGACGTGGATGCGAGCCGGCGGGTGATTAGCCCACGAGCCGGGAGAGACCCGGAGTAGCGGGGTTTCCTTTTTTTTCTGTAGGAGTACCGTTCTCTCCCCGCCGCCCGAGGTAGAGAGGTTGGGCGTACGGATGTCCACGAGACTCTGCCCCGCATCGGACTTCAAAGTTCTCATTTGAATATTTACTACTACCGGGGCCGGTATTGGGCCCGTTCTTACCCAAGCCACGCTTAGGCTTGCAACTGGCCCGCATCTGCAATCTTGCCGGGTGTTGGGAGAAACGAAGGTGGGACTTACCTGTTGCGAGGCCGAAGAGGTAGCGATAGGCTCTGCCTGAGCTTAGTAGAACAGCGGAGGCTGCGGCGGCAAGGTGTGGAAGCAGCGACGAGCTGGCTATCGGAGAGGTGGGGTAAATCAGACTTGTCTGTGTCTGATCGTTCCCAAAGGTTCCTCGGGCTAAACGAGGGGCCAGGCAGCGGGAATATAGCACAAAAGACCGAGGAGTGAACCGGGACGGTAGGCCGGGCTAGGCGCATTCGGAGAAAGGTGCGCAACTGCGGAGGAAGCCAAATGCAGAGGGGCGGAGAGGACAAACAAAGAGTAGAAATAGTAAAGCCGGCGCGCCCGGCTGCCTACCGCTACTCTGCTGGAAGGACCGATCCGCTGACGGACGTGGAGCTGGAGGAGGCACCTTGAGCAAGCAGAAGAAGATAGCATTGCGAAGGGGGTGGAACGGGCCGACGGGCAGGCCACTACGGGACGATGGTCGGGCCGGCTCCGAAGGTAGGAGGAGACGGGAGTGCTAGGGCGATAAGGTCGACGCCGTAAGGGACCGGGCGGGGCCGCCAGAGCGGCCGGTGCTAGTCGGAGAGAAAGATGGAAGAACCCGGACGTGGGGTGGGGCCCGGTGCATGCGGGGTATGGGGGACGAAGGCAGCGAGTTGAGTACTGCAGGCGAGCAAAGGGGCGGAGTGCTGGAGCGAGCAGTCGAACCCGGACGGGGAGGCGGTGCCGGGTGCATGTGCAGCACACAGAGAGAGTCCAAGCGACAGGGCAGCGCTAGGGGGATAAGTAGGAGGAGTGGATAAACCTGGACGCGGGCGGCGCCAGGTGCATTCAAAAACGAAGATGGCGGGTTACGAGTGTTGGCGCAGCAGGAAAACGGGATACCGCCCGAACCTGGAAGGAAACGAATGGGGAGAGAAGCTGGTTTGGGGTTTTTTGTCAGGGCGAATCTAGTGGTAAGGTTAGTTTTAGATGAAATGTTAGTAAATTAGAGGTTAGTATGAAAC
>BFEA01000753.1:523026-561191 GCA_003427395.1 Chara braunii | reverse complement strand
GTCCACTCACCGATTGCGGGAACTCTGCCGGAACTCAGGAGGAGTTATGGAGGCAGGGAATCGTCAGGTAAACCATTTCTATCTGTACAACCTACTACCACCCATGTTTTGCCTATCTCTCTGTAATAAGACTGTTGTATGCATGAGATTGTCCCTATGGCTTTTGCTTTCTCTTCAGGACCTAATCACATTGAATGGAAGGAACGTGTGAGAGTAAAGCCTAAGTTTCTTCTTTATTTCGGTTGAAAGCAAACAAAGGGATAAACTGGGGGAAAGTGGGAAGAAGGTAGTCTTGCATGCGTTTGGAAGGGTCAACCAAAGTCTGAGTATTGTTTCCAAGGTGAATGGCTCAGGGCAGTGTTTTATTTGACTGTTCTCTGAAGGACCATGCATTGTTTCCATGGTGAATGGTCTGGTTGTTGTGTTTATTTAAGTTGTTTTCTCGGGAACCAGGCATTGTTTCCATAGTGAATTGCCTGGTTGCTCTAGTTAACTCTGGGGGTTTGTGTGGTTAAAGGTGTTTAAGTTTTATTTATTCTGAGGAAGGATTTCTGGTCTAACGCTAAGCATTGTTTCCATGGTGAATGGTTTAGCCTAAAAACCACGCACATAAGTTAAACTGAGTATAAAGGGAAAATACTTTACATATATTTGCATGTGAACTGGCAGCTGGGCATTGTTTCTACTGTGAATGATCCAGCATTAAGCAATATCATTAAGAAGAGAAAAGGGAAAATACAAAGTATAAATGAAAATAGTCTGGGCAAGTTGAACATTGTTTCCATGACGAATGGTTCAGTCCCCTGCCCATATTTGCCTTTTCTTTTGAAAACAAAGTCAGAGAAATACTAAATTTTGGATATTAAACAGTTTAGGGCGGTTAGGCATTGTTTCTACTGTGAATGGCCTAGTCATATGCCCAAAAAAAGAGAGAAGTAGTTGTGCAACCTGTTCGTGCATACCTTAAAGACAAGCTGGACATTGTTTTTACTGTGAATGGTCGAGTTCTATGTCTTATGTAAGATGGGTATAAGGATTTAAGAACTTAAAAAAATTCATAAACTATTTATATGGAATGAACTAGGGGTTGGTGAGAGTACTTACCTTTCTGGTTTGACTTGCATGTGACTGAGTGAGGTCACTACTTAGTCTGAGTTTCAGATCTATAAGCAGTTGCTTTAGTTACTCGCCATGTGCTAGAGTTATAGGAGTTAGTGTCAATTCCTGCATTTTCTATAGTTACTTTTTTTTTTAACTATATCAATTCTTGCATTTTCATAGATCTTTTCTTGCATTTGGCTTTGTATAAATCTTGGCAAGTTACTTTCTCTACGGGAAGCACTGCCGAAATTTCTACAAATCCAAAGAGTTAGTTGGATTTTGACTTGTCGAAAGTTCAACTTTGTCTTTTCTCTTATCGGACTTAGTTTAAATCTAGGAAGTCTCCTTTTCTAAAGGGAGTGTTGCCCAAATTTTTGCTAATTCAGGGAGTTAGACAAAATTGAACTTTGGGAAGTCAAAGTTACTTTCAAATTCTGGACCGAGCCTTGTATAAATTTTGAAATAACACTTTTCTTGAGAGAGTGCCGTCGAAGTTTCTGCAAAGCAAAGGAGTTAGTTAGATCTTGTCTAAATTGAACTCTGGTTGTTTTTTAAGTTCATATCTGAATTAGTATAAATATGGGAAGTCTCCCTTTCTAAAGGGAAAGCTGCCCAAATTTCTACCAATTCAGGGAGTTAGACAAACTTTGAATTTCCAGAGTTAGAAATTATTTCTGCTTTCATTTATGGACTTGTATAAATTCTGGGGAGACACTTTTCCTACGGGAAGCGCTGCCGAAATTTTCTCAGTTTAAACGAGATAGATTATATTTTGACAGGTGACTATTCTGGCTATCCACCCTGAATGGGGGAGATTATGCTATGAGTCTACCTTTCTTTGGGCACTTGCTTAGAGGTAGGCTTAGATATAGTTAACTAGGATGATTCCTGAGTGAGATCGTGATATGGGGATTATTCTCCATGGACTTATAGGTTTAGCCTCAGGCATTGACCTGTCATGTGTTACAGGTCCTCTTGATCGTTTGGTTCAAGTTCAGGACTAGATTCAACTTGATCCCTTGAGGATCATCTTCTGTTATCACTGATAACAGGTCAGTTGCCGATTCGTCGGTTTACGATTCTACTCCAATTCACTTCTGGCACTCAACCTCAAGACTTTAGCCTTCTGAGTGAACTATTTTATTGTGTTTTCACCCGGACTTTATTGAATGGTCATCCAACAAAAGTACTGAGTATTTATTTAAGAATTGCATAAGTGAGGTTTGTATGGCTAAAGCAAGGGGTGTGAGAGCAGATAATGGTTGAAGTTGACCCCGTGTAGCGCATGGACTTTCTGGTGGAATCTTTGATGTGATTGCAGGTATGCTTGGTGATTCGGACCTGGGATTTAACTATCTGCGCTCACATACATACATATATAGTTGAGAGGAGCCCTACTGTGACTGTGAGAAGTGATCGTCCTATATAATTAACCCTCATATATCTACGAGTACCCTGAGTATTAGAGAAACCTACTGTATTTGTGCACAAGGGTTAACCGGATTATGGCTTGAGAGAAAAGGAAGACCCTCTGTTATTTTTTATTTTTTAGAGATTTTTATAGTCGGACGTTGGTCTTGGGCCGGGATTCAAGGTCCTTGTCTGAGACATCCCAAGCCTTAAACTCTGCAGGGAAGGAATATGCCCCCGTGCAGAGCCTATTTGCCTGGCCTGCCAAGAGGCTCAGACCAAAGGCCGGAGGTCTCGCGGCGGCCGCACGACTATTCCTTCAGTCGTGCAATGTCGTGAGGAATTAGGCCCTCACGACACTTCGAGTCTGACACTTGAGTGTCATAAGCGGTACTCGGATCCACGAGGGACTGCTTGATTATGGGCACTACATAGTACGTCATCATTGTGACTGCTTGTGTGCGTTTGCATTACGAGTCGATATGAGTAGGCCCTGCGTCCGCGCGGTTTTATACTAAGCCTCGCGCGCGATTTTCACATCGGAAAGTTATGGGTTGGCTACCGAGGGGTTAGGAGTGTTGTCGGGTTGTTTGTGTTGTGTCGTTTCGTATATGTGTTGTTTTGTGTGTATGTGTGTTTGTAAAGTGGAGTGCGCGTGGTGTGTGGGATGCGTCCTTGTCGACCGACGTCGAATCGCGCTTGGGACTTCAGCCCCCCAAGCTGTCGATTCGCGTGCGGGTCCGATAGCGGCGTATTACCGCATGTACCCCCTATGCTACAGCGAACAAGAAACGCCCTCGGCTGGTCCACCTCTGCGATTGCAACTGATTAGCTTTCGTACTGTGGACTGTTAGCTCGGCAGGGATACGCCCACCAAAGAGAGGTGACAACTCTCGTAAGGTAGGTAAGTCGTGCCTCGAGTAGGTCCTATCCTGTCGTAGGGGCTCGAGAGAGGTATGGCTGGCGCACTCGGCCGGAGCGGCTTGCGGAAGCTCCATCATGTATTCGCGACTAGGATTTAGACCAACTCCTGCTTGACGCGGCCGGGAGGGTCCCGTGCTGCCCTGGTGTGGTGCCGGACCGATGCGCTCGACACAGCTTGATTTGAAAGGCGGACCGAAGAGGTCAAAGTATGAAGGAGAATTAGTGGGGTCCGCGGTTGTGGTTTCCCTTGCGTTCCATCTGGAGAGCGTTGATAGCTTAAAGTGGAAGAGAATCGAAGAACGCCCCGAGCAGGGTCCGTGGACCGCGGCCCGAGGGTGGCGGGAGTCACTACGCATGTACCGTCGGCCAGCCACGATCTACTGTGAGAAGAGTGAGAAGTGAGTAATGCCCGGGCAGAACAACCCGGGGCACCTAAGGGAGGCTGCTACAGCGACCACTTACCTGCGGAACCCGCTCCCACACCGACTTCTTCAAAGTTTTCATTTGAATATTTGCTACTACCACCAAGAGATGCACTAGGGTCCGCTTCACTGGGCTTAGGCTGTCGGCTGCGCAGCAAGCATTGCTCACTTCAGCCATCACGATGCCAATAATCGTTACCGAGGAAAGGGCGGGTCGGCTCAGTAGATAAGTGTTACACACTCCTTTGCAGGACTCGGCTTCACGACCACGGAAGTTTTGTGTGTGATGGTCAATGCTCGAATAGGTACGGGCTAGTGCACAGTTTAGCGCAGACGGGGGAACACTAGTTAGCGCAGGAGAGGTTTGCGAAGATGGGGAACGAAAGGCAACAAGGGCAGGGTGAACCTAGGCGTGATACAGCGTCGGGTGATTGTAGAAAACGTGAGCAAGTCATGAGAGAGGAGAGAAGGAGAAGGAGGGAGCAAAGAATCTGAAACCCGCTCGATCCCTGGTGAAAACGGGCGGGAAAATATTAAAATAATCATTTCTAAGGTTTTCCGTTAAGGCGAATCAGACCGTGAGGTTAGAATGGTGGGAGAGTCAGTAGAATATGAGGTTAGTAGGAAATGGAATGCGGGAAGATGATGAAAGTTGGCTATGGCATAAAGGTAAAAAGATGATTTTTCGTCCGTTTTTTTATAGAAACCGGTGAATAAAGATTCATTTATAATGTTTTTGGTCATGGCGACCCCAAATACGTAATTAATAATTAGATTTGGAAGAGGGTGAGAGGGAGACGAGTTAGTGAGGAAAGTTAATGCGCGGAGATATGGAGGAAATGAGACATCGTAAAAAGAGAAAATTGATTACTTGCTTGATCCTTAACGAAATCGGGCAGAGTGAAGTGATAGGTAGGAGTTTTCGGCCTTTGTTGATCAAATGGTGAAGATGAATCTCGAAGTAAGGGGGTCGTTTGTGCGCTACGAGTGATGGGTGCTGCACGTGAAAAACGAGGTGGCTCAATTGAAAATGAAGGTCGAGTAAAAACGAAAGAGGCACGAGAAGGAGAGAGGGGGATGAGAAAGAAGCGTGTGGATTTGGACATAAGGCCATGATAGAGACATTAGAAGAAGGGAAGAATAAAATAAGATAATAATAATGAGATGTGATGTATATTCTCATGTTTAAGGGGAAGATTCACTCTCATTTTGTACACTTCGTATATAACAGGGTCGGTAATTTGTTGTCAGGCTCCTTATCACTGTAGCACTCGTCATCGCAGTCGTATTCCTGATCCAAGTGTTGATCAGTAGATTGTGGCGGTCATGATTTTAAACACAGTCAGGTTTGCCACTCATCGTGGTGCTCGTCGATAATGTCAGTAGAGCTTCCCTCCGCAATAGTCATCAGAGACAAAGAGAGAGAGAAGGTGTTTACCAACGAAGGCATGCGAAGTGAAGTGAGCCAAAAGTTAAGTTACGGCGCCAACAAGTTGGCGGATACATCTTTCCACGATCGAAGGGAAGATTCATTCTCAGATGGGCGTCGGGTCGAGGTCCGCTACAGAGGTCCACTACAGAAATTCGCTACAAAGGTCCGCTTCAGCATACGGAGATCACCTCGCAGGGCACCAACTTGAACCTGCCTACTTCTACCCGTGGTTACGACCTTGGGGGTCTCGCGGAACATTATAAAGAACCCAGTCGGGAGGTCGGCCAGGTTCATAGAAGGGTAGGGAAGGACAACGGAGCGATAGATAGAAAGAGGAGGTAATGGCAGGAGACGGATCGGGAGGAGGAGCGAAAAATGTCCAACTTTTGTTGTGTTGTTGTTATTGCTAGATCGCATTGTTGCTTGTTGCTGACCGACACTGTCTTGTTGTGTATTCGCCATGCTTTCATTGTGCCTTAACTGTACATTGCAGCACTTACTGCATTCTCGTGTTGTGCATCACTAAATGCGGCGCAATAGTACTTTTGTTGGTATTATGCACTAACGTGGTACTTCACGGCTGCGCGCGATTATTGTGTGCACAAATTTGTGCGGAGTTTGGCAGCAATTAGCTCTCACTTTGAGCAAAGTATAGGGCTGGACTGAGTTTGAACGGAACTTTGCGGGGCTGCGTAGCTGCATCCTAGCCAAGAGTTGAACCGAAATACCTAAAGTATGTTATCAGACGGTTCGGGAAGGGTTATTGCTACGACGTGGGAAGTTATCAGGAGGTCAACGGTGAGCAGTTCGACCCGAGGTTGATGAACGACTTCGTTTATTAGCCATCATTGCGGGGCCCTCAAACGTATCAAAAAATCAAAGTTCTCTCACGCTAGTTTGAGAGCACCTTTTTTGGATCTGACTGTCTCAAACCTATCTTCTTATGCCCTTCTTACTCTAAGTTTAGTCTGTGGTTCTGAGAGAAAGGCGGCAGGCGGGATTGCAACCCGTAAGACCGCATCAAGACTCTGTGGGGAGTCTGCCCACCGATTGTGGGGACTCTGCCGGAACTCAGGAGGATTTCTCGAGGCAGGGAACCATCAGGTATACTTCTTTCTATCTGTATGAACCCACTACACCCAAGTTTGAATATTTCGCTCTACTTTTGGTTGTTGTATGCATATGTTCTCATATGATTTTTGCTTTCTTTTCAAGATCTAATCAGACAGATGAAAAAAAAGTGTGAGAGTGAAGCTTAAGTTTCTTCTTTATTCTAACTTAAAGCAGATTAAGGGATGAACTGGGGGAAGGTGAAAGAAAGGTAGTTTGCATGTGCTTGACAGAGTCAACCAAGGACTGGACATTGTTTCTAAGTTGAATGGCTAAGGCTATGTTTATTTGACTGTTTTCTAAAGGGTTAGACATTGTTTCTAAGTTAATGGCTTAGTTGCTATGTTTATTTTTGAGGGTTTGTGTGGCTGATCTTTAAGACCAAACATTGTTTCTAAGCTGAATGGTTTGGTTTGTCTGTTTATTTTGGGGTTTCTGACTGAAGTTGGGCTAAGGGATCTAAATTCATGCTTTGAATGGTTTTGAGATAGGCTGAACATTGTTTCAAAGCTGAATTGTTCAGCTTCTTGTTTTATTTCAGAGGGAGGATTTTTTGCCTAAGGCTAAGCATTATTTCTAAGCTGAATAGTTTAGCCTGAAGCTATGCACATGAGTATAAACTGCGTATAATAAAAAATAATTTATTTATATATGCATGTGAACTGGCAGCTGGACATTGTTTCTAAGCGGAATGGTCCAGCGCTACGTCATATCACTAAAAAAAAAAGAAAAACTACTGAATATAATTGCAAGTAATATGGGCAAGTTGAGCATTGTTTCCAAGTCGAATGACACAGTCCTCTGACCATATTTTCGTTTCTTTTTTATAACAAAGTCAGAAATTATTAAACTTTTGATATTAAACAGTTCAGGGCGAGTAGGCATTGTTTCTAAGATGAATGGTCTAACCATATGCCCAAAGAAGAGGAAAGTAGTTGTTCAACATGTTCGTGTATATCCTAAGGCATACTAGACATTGTTTCTAAGTTGAATGGTCTAGCACCATGTCATATGTACGTTGGGTATAAGGCATAAATTATCAGAGGCTTTCACGAACTAATATATGAGGATTCGACTTGGGAACTCATGAGAGTACTTACCAACATGGTTTGGTCTTGAACGTGACTGACTGAGATCACTACTTAGTCTTAGTCTCAGTTTGAAAGGTAGTTACTTTAGTTGCTCGCCACGTGTTAGAGCCATATGAGTTAGTTGAACTTCTGCATTTTCTGAGCTAATTGTTTTTACTTAGCTCAATTCTCGCATTTTTTAGGATCTTTTGTTATACTTGGTCTTGTATAAATTTTGGTAAGTTACTTTCTCTACGAGAAACACTTCTGAAACTTCTACAAAACCAAGGAGTTAGTCAAAAATTGACTTTTCAAAGTTTAACTTGTCTAAGTTATGTATACGGCTTAGTAAAAATCTGGAAAACCTCATTTTCTGAAGGGAGTGCTGCCCAGCTTTTTGTTAATCTAGAGAGTAAAACAAAATTTGGACCTTGAAAAGTCAATGTTATTTTAGATTTTTGAATTTAGCTTTGTACAAATCTTTGTAAGTTACTTTCTCTACGGGAAACGCTGCCGAAATTTTCACAAATCCAAGGAATTAGTTAAATTTTGTATTAGCTGAACCCAAATCTTACTTTCAGTTTTTATCTAACTTAGTACAAATCTGGGGAGCCTACTTATCTAAAAGAGTTGCTGCCCAAATTTTTAATAATTCAGGGACTTAGACAAAATTTAACTTCCTGAAGTTAAAAATTATTTCAGTTTTTGCATGCGAGCTTATATAAATTCTGAAAAGACACTTTTCGTACGGGAAGCGTTGCCGACATTTTCTTAGTTTAGATAAGTTAAACTATATTTTGACAGGTGGTGATCCTAGCAATCCATCCTTAAATAGGGGAGATTCTGCCAAAAGTCTACCTTTTCTTTGGACACTAACTTAGGGGTTGACCTAGACTTAATTGATCGTTAGCTTTGAGTAAAAATATGTTATTGAAGTTTATCACCCATACACTAATATCTAGCTTGGGGATTGACTTGTCTTGTGATAGAAGTCAATTTTTATCATTTTGAATCAAGATTTTGACTAGTTTCAGCTTGATCCCACAAGGTTTATCTTTTCTTATCAGTGATAACAGGTCGGTTGTCGATTCGTCGGTTTACGACTCAACTTCAATCCACTCTCATTACCCAACCTAAATGTTTTAGCCTTGGTGTTTTTTATCGTCTTATTAAGGTTTTCACCCGGACTTTTATTGATTGGTCATGTAACGAAGGTACTAAATATTTATTTTGGAAGGTTGGACAAAGGTTGGGGCTTGCATGGCTAAAGCAAGGGGTATGGGTATAGAGAATAGTTGAAGTTGACTTTGTGTAGTGTGTGGACTTTGGTTGAATCTTTGATGTGATTGCTGGTATGTTTGTGGTTCATACTTTGGATTTAACTGCCGACGATTACACACATATCTATGGCTGAGAGGAGTCTCACTTTGGTTGTGAGAAGTGATCGTCACATATTTATAACCTTATATTTATATATATATATATATATATATATATATATATATATATATATATATATATATATACCCAATGGGTGTTCGGGCAGCATGTTGTGACTGTGCGCAAGGGTTAAACAAACTCTGCATTGAGAAAAAAATGGAAACCCCTTTTATCCTTTGCTTTTTAAGAGTTTTATGGTTGGACGTTGTAGTCCGTGACAGCCGTCAAAGTTAAACCCCTTGAGTTTTTTCAAGGCCATGGATGATGGAACTGGTCTCCGGGGTGATAAGAGACGATTTTCACCACAAGTATAAACCTGTGTACCACCCACTTTCCGCAGAGGGGTTGTTCTCAACCGCACTTAGCGGTTGTCTAGCGTTGAAAGATGAACCCCTCAAGGCGAGTGTCAGCCGACACTTGAGTATCGAATGTGACCCTCGAGGTTAACGTTGACCACATGAGTACGGGTACTACATAGTACGCCATCATTATGACCACTTGCGTATGCTTGCACTGCTAGTCGATATGAAAAGATTCTGCGTCCACCCGGTCTTATACTAAGTCTCTCGTATGACGCCTATCTGATTTCTACGTTAAAAGGTTATGGGAGGACTACAAAAGGGAGTAAGAGTGTTGTTGTGTTGTTTGTTTTGTGTCGTTCCATATGTGTGTGTTTTATTTTTATGTTTTAAGCATGGTGTAACGCGTGGCGAGTGGCATGCGTCCTAGTCAGTTGACGACGAGTCGCACTTGGGACTTCAGCCCCCCAGTGCGTCGGTTCGCGTGCGGATCCGATAGAGGCGTGAGATCACGCGTACCCCCTATGCCAAAGTATACGAGAAGCGCCCTCAGCTGCTCCACCTCTGTGATTGTAACTGATTAACTTTCGTATTGTGGATGAGTAGCTCGGCAGGGATACGCCCACTGAAGGGAGGTGACAGCTCCCGTAGGTGGAGGTAAAGTTGTACCTCGCGTTGGAGCGGTCTGAAGAAGCTCCATGTGTATCGCAATTACGATCAACTCCTGCGTAACGCAGCCGGGAAGGTCCCGCCCTGCGCGGGACTGATGCGCTCGACAGGGGCGAAGGAGCCAGTAGCGCTAATCGGTGAAGGTAGCGTTAATTTTCGTTTCGATCCCTAATCTGCCACGGTAATTTCCATGGGGGAATTTTTACTGTTACGGCAATTAGGGTTTTTCCATCGCCTTCGGTAAATCTCAATCGCCACCGTGGCCGATGTCGAGTTATTCAGCCACTTTCCTTCCAATACTGGTGTTCTGTTGTACATCGTTATTTCCTCCTCCGTAGCCAGCGGGCTACAGTAGGGAGACCCGTTAGAAAGCAGGCCTGTTGTCTCCTCCAAGAGGTAACTTCATTTGTTACCAGGGTGGAAACGGTCCGCAGGCTAAACGTACTTCACCCAGCTAGGGGAGGATTTATCGTACTTGCCAATAATCCAAGATCCGCCCATAAGTTGCTTCATGACTTCAAGTGCTTCCCTAGCAGCCACAGGCGAAGACAGTCAGGTATATTCCCAACACTAATCCACTCAAAGTAGCCCCAAGTTGGATTAGTTGTTCTCAAGGCTCCCAAGGTGTCCTTTCACCACCGAAGTTGCTCTTCAATGTTCAGCCCCACGTTTGGGTGCAACCGACATCCGAAGCCAACCCTTTCGTCCCTAAGAGACACTCACTGAATATTAATGTTTGTACTTTTCGGTTTGTGCTTTCAGCCTTACAGGTAGATACACTGATCACACGGTCTCTCCTACCGACGGATCATCGGCTTGCTCTAGGGCTCGAAGTGAACACCCTCCTTTGAGGGAATCTATACGTGGTTGCCACACGATCCATTTGGAGAAAGGTCATGTATGAACAAGATTGTTCGAATGACCGACTCTAGTCCCACTTTCGTTGTCCCCATACCGGTGGAGAAAAACAGCGCATTAGAGGGGTGCTTGAGGACTGCTACTCGAAGGGCATCCTACTGGAGGAATAAGCCCCGATAACTTTTGACTTCAACAGAGGCTTGTATGAAATCCAAGCCGAATGGCTCAACGAACATACAGTCACTATGTTGTTCCAGCCTGTTCGGCAAGGACTCCACTTCCCTCCCCACCTCTGTAAAAAATCGTCTGATTCGTATGTATGAAGAGGTTGGGCGATCTCGCGGGGGACCAACATCCGGCCTAAATGAGGGGTTTTCCACTATGAAGGAAAATATGTGATTACCCAAGTGTCGAGTGCCAAGAACATTGCCACGTGGATGCTTGAAAAGGAAACAGAGAAAATCGAAATGGATGATAAATTGTACACAGTGCATTTCAAACCGTGAATGTCAGAGAATGACTTGTATGACTGTTAGGAAGCACAAAAAAATCGGTACTTTTGGGTGAGGGTGATACAATGTCATACAAGTCCCAATTTCAGTCCGACCCCACATTCGGGGTGTTGTTTCGAAAGCATTGGGGAACATCCTGCATGTTCATGATGCGTACGCAGATCCTATCGCGCCGGATCTCTGGGATGTTCGATTCGATATGGAACCCACAGCCAAAGTCTGATATAAACAACGAATGATAATAGACATGGAGGAAGATGGATGGGTGGAACTAAAAGTCATCTGGTTTAACACCCCCTGGTGCAAGAAGTGTCAACGCTATTTCCACTAATTGGTGATGATAGAGTCTCTGAAGGAGGTTCCAAATGGTAAAAAAAAAACTCCCCCTCCACAACAAAAAAAAATGGCCGAAAAAAGGGTGGCGCAAGAGAGAGAGAGAGAGAGAGAGAGAGAGAGAGAGAGAGAGAGAGAGAAGGAAGGGAGAGAGAGGGACAAAGAAGGAGGGAAAGGAGAGAGAAAGAGAGGGAAAGTGTAAGATAGAGGGAAGAAGAAAAGAGAGAGAGAAAGAAGGAGAGAAGGAAAGAAAGAAAGGGATGGAGAGAGAAAGAGAGAATGAGAGGAAGACACTGGGAGAAAAGGAGACGGAGCAAGAAATTGAAAAAGAAAGGGAAGATGGGAGGGAGAAGGGGAGGGAGATAGAGAGAAAGAAAGAGAGAGAGGGAGAAAAGGAGAGAGAAAAGGAGAAGGAGAAAGATAAAGAGAAGAAATCAGAGAAGGGATCAAGGAAGTCGGTTGAGGTATGGAAAAAAAAAAAAAAAAAATCTCATCGATATCTAAAAAAAAAAAAAAACGCTCCTCCCAAAGAGAATTTCAGTCACTCTATGGATGCTGACAAAGGTAAAGTAGGGAAAGAGACAGGAAAAACCTCGAAAGGGAACACTAACCATGAGGAGGAGTCTATGGCAATGAAGAGTTGTCTTCCTCCTCCAAAGGTCCGCCCCCCGGGAAAGAAGTCAACAATATTAACTGCCCCACTTTCTTTCTTAATCTGCAAGAGAAGATTGAAAATCCTCACCTGGGTTTGAGGCTCAAGCAAACCAGAGGATTGTCCCTCCTACCCCCCCCCCCACCCCCTCCCCCTCCCCTTCAGATGACAGAGTCAAACCCTCGAGAAGCCTTTCCGACTTAGAAGGGACAAAAAGTGGCAATGGAAGATAATGAGAAACCAGCCGTGTTGTTTAATGCAAAACCTGACCTGCAGACGACCCAAATCAGAAAACCGAAAATCAGCAAGAAAGGCAAGGGTCAAAGCACGCGCTCCCTGTCTATAACAAAAACTAGACAAAGCCAGCAAGACGCCCTTGCTTTACAAGCAACGGCAAAGAAACTCAGATCTAGTGACCTGACAAGCATCCCCTAGATACACAATAATAGTATTTAGAAGGAGGGGAGGGGACACATCACCTCTATGCAAGAAATGTCCCATCTAGTCAAAGCCCATTAAGAAATCCTTGAGTGACTCCCTTTCAATGGAAACATTATCCAGAAAGGATAAAGGAACGAGCAGAGTAGGGGAAATATCCGTCCTCCTGATCTCCACCATGACCAAGACATCGAACGGACTGAGTGTCCTCATGCAGCAATCTCTAGATGGTTACTCAAAAATCTCTTCGATGGTAGTAAAAGGCTCACCTTCAAAACAGCAAGCGGGAGAGTTCATCACACTTTTGTTCTGAAAGGTTCTTGGATTGTATTAATCCTGCAAGTTCCCCTGCCCAAAATGGGCAGACACATCGTAGAGCTCCCATCCAATAACACAATGATAATGCACATTACCTTTATAGATCTAGTGTCAATTGAGGGTTCAGCGATCCAGTGAAACCAACTCCGATCAGATCTCGAATTTAATGTCAAAATAAACGTTGTACTCACGACCAAGAATGTAGCGAGTTGGTTGATCAGGGCAGAAGTCCAAGACATAATAGAGGCAGAGAAATTTCTTTCCCTGGCGCACTCCAACAATTTGGCTAAACAAATAACCACTCGGCCTTCATTGGAAATACCAATTGGGTCAGCCCGCATCCATATTTCAGGCGGCAGCGGCCTCAAAGATGGTCCTGGCCAATACGATTAAGATAGCAAACTAATATATTGACGACCTATGCAACACCTCAAATAAAAATAAAAGATTGAGACTTTTGTCTTGGGTGCATTCTCATCCATATCCTCTGTTTCCAAGAGACTAAACTCAACAATGAGAAGATGGCTAACATGCAGGGTTGGTGGTTCGGCCTCCAGTTTTGGGCCCCGGTTGATGGTACAAAAGGCCGAGTGAGAATTCTCATCCATAAAGACATGGAGGTAGACATCATTGACTCGTTCATAGACCCAGGGGGTGAATGGGTTTGGAGTCTTTGGACCAAGATGGCAGGAGGGGATGAGGACTGGGTTGTGATGTAAGTCTATGCCTCTTTAGAATACTTGGACATAGTTAATTTTTTCTCAGACCTACTGGCTTCAATCCCAGATGTAAATGATCTGATCATGGCAGGTGATTGGAATACTACCCTCAACCTTGGCCTTGACTCACCTACACCAATTCCCATTAGGGTAGATGCAGTAATGTTGTCCTCCTTTATAGAATCTCAATCCTTGATTGATGTGTACAAAATACTCAATCCGGAAAACTCAGGCTATACCTTGTTCGAACCCCAACCCGCCCCCAACACCCCCCCCCTTCGCAGAAGACTAGATTTTTTACTGGCTAGGGGGGAAGTATAGGATAGATGTATGTGGTGTGAACAAATTATAGTTTTCATAGGCATGTCCTATCACTACCCTGTATACATGGAAATCCTACTAAAGAACAGTTTGAGAAAGTTTGTTCCCTATTCAGACTTAACACAAGCATCCTGAAAGACTTTCGTATTCCTGCATGGGTGACGAACCACATGATCAAGTGGATTGAAGCAAAAAAATTGTTCTCCTAAGAGCACGACTGAGCAGAAACTGGTTTGGGGCTTATCTCTGCAACGGAAAAAAACTTTTCTATAATGAAAGCAATCAACAGAAAATGGACCGAGACTTGGGTTAGCAACAAGATATCTAAGGTTGAACAGAATATTGGGAAACATCCCTTCTCATACCTCTACTGGTCCGACAAACGAAAACCCAGCATGGCACGCTGTCGGCGAGAATACCCTTACAAGGGTATCCGCCCTGGGTTTTGTAAATGACAGAAAATAAGCTAGGTCTAAAAGTTTGAGTATGCGGTGCAGGACGCTGCGATGTCTGAGGGCTATGTTGACTAAGCACTTGGCCAGATTGGGGGGCGTGTGGGCGCCCAAGTTTAAGGCGCGCGTGATTTTCCCGCTTTTGATTGTAGTGGCAGACGTGGCGTGGATTTTGGTCGACATACGTCATTGGTGTTTTGATTAAACTAATTAACATATGAGCGCGTTGTTCTCTGGTTCCGCGGGGTACGGTGAATGGTTCAGTAAGCCGGTGCGGACGTACGCGGAATCCAGATGATGGGACCGGATGGGTTTGGCTAAGGGCGGGTAGTCGCAGCTAGGCCGGTAGGTCGACGTGAGTTTTTGGGTGGTCTTCTATGCGAGTGTGAGCCGGGAAGTGGCGTAGGGTGTTTTCCTCGGACCCAAAAAGTCGTGGGCTACCTCTTTATTAGGAGATTCAATTCCATTAGTACCAGGCTGGGGCTTAGCCCTATAGGTTACGACATTGGGCTGATATTACGGAGGTTCGGGGATCTAGGCCAGCGGGCGTTGGCGCAGTAGCAGCGGAGCAGCTTGGAGCGAAACCTGAGGGGTGGAGGGCCCAGAGGGGCTATCCTCCTCGGTTTTGCTAACTGATGCGACCGTGGGCCAAGCCACGGGATTTTCCCCCTTTTTTTCCCCTTTCGGGTTTTTATTAATTTCGTTATATATATCTTTTATGGTTTTCGTTTCAGTTTTCATGTGTTTGCCGCTCGCGGCCGGCCTAGGGACATGAGGTTGGGGTTGGTATAGGGCCGCGTGGAGTATGTTGAATCCATAAGGGATGACTGGAGTGTAACTTCCAACTGTTTCGTGGCCGCGCTGGAACCGCGCCCCGGTTGCCTCAGGACGCGGCACAGTGGGAGTGTGGCAGGCCCCAAGGGCCTACCTCGGTGGTGCACCCACGCGCTGCTGAAGTACAGGCCCGTGTTTGAACTCGGATGGCGGGGCTGGGGTATGGAGCGACGGCCAAGGGGTGTCCACTTGGGCCGTGCCGGCTGGGGTTACTGTCGTCCCGACAGGGTGCCGCAGGGCCGTGCGACCACGCGCGGAGATGTGGAGTGGCCAGTTCGGCCGTTACATAATCTCCCGTAAGTCAGGGGGTGAATCCGGACGAGAAAGGGAGACGGATGCAGGCGCGACCAGGCTAAGAAAAGGTCGCGGGCCCGATCGGCCTTTGGAAGCGCTAGCCGCTAGAAAAAGTCCTTCGGAACATCCGTTAAAATTTGGAACAATACAGAGGAGATTAGCATGGCCCCTGCGCAAGGATGATTGGCAAAAGGTTGGGGAGTGGATCTGGCGCTGATCTGTGCTAGATACCGGTGGGGCCGGGCGAGTAAAAGCCAACAGCGCCTTGGGTAAGGAGGTCTGCAGTATGCCCGAAGGCAGGAGTGAGCGGTAGCAGGGCCGGTCGGGCGGTACAGGGTAGCTGCGGGCAGAAACGGGTGACAGCGGTATCTGCTGGATACAGTGCTCGTCGGACGGCGGACTGACTGTGTCGGGTACTTACCGGCAGAACGGGAAGCAGTTGAGGTCGTCGGCAGGGCGCACTGGTGCGCTGTGGGGTCGAGGGGAGCAACGAGCAGCCAAGCCAAAGGGAGAACGGAGCAGGCACGGCGGACAGAACACTGCGATAGGGTGAGGCAGCAGAGTCGGGCGGCTACCAACAGAAAACGCAGCGGGTGGCGAGTGTTGTGGAAGCGGGCGCTAAGGTAGGGAGGCAGGCGCAGCGATGAAAGGGGAGCAACGGCGGCGTGAGTAGGCGGATGCAACAAAGGGGAGGGGGCCAAATGACTCCGGATAGGCAATGGTGCTAGGCGAAACGGGCAACAGGCGACGGGGAAAGGTAGGTGGCACAGGCAGGGGGTAGCACCGGGTGCATGCAGACTGGAGAGTAGCACAGAAAGAGAGAGAGAGGGAACGGGAACGGAGGGGCTGCGCCAGTAGAGGCAGGTAGAGCGCTGAGACGGGGAACGAAGCTCGGAGGAACGGGGGCGAATCTGGTCGAGGACCCGCGCCAGGTGCATGCACGTTAGAGGGCTGAAGATGGCGGAGAGAAGGCAAGGCACAGGCCAAAGTGTGCAAACGTGCTCGATTCTCGATGGAGTTGAACGGGGACAGAGTCGAGATCCGGGTTTCTAGAGGAGGCGAATATGGAAATGAGGTTAGACTGGCGACGGAGTTAGTGTTTAGGAAACTAGAGTAGAAGTGGGCTGCGTGATGGCTATGGCGGAAGTGAACGGGATTGCAAAACGAAGGTCTAGCCCGTTTCTTGATGAGAACGGGCGAGGGAGGTCTCGTTCCCAAAGTTCCGGGTCCTATTCTTGATGTTAGTTTTAGTTCTAGAGTTAGTAATTAGAGGTTACCATGAAATGAGCTGCGCGGAGGTGACCGAAAGGGGTTGTAGCAGAGATAGGAAAAAGCGATATTTCACCCGATTCTTAACGGAATCGAGCGAAATAAAGTTATAAACTGTGTTCTTTTTGTGTTGCGAACCAGAATACGAAGTTAGATTAGAGAGAGAGTTAGTAGGATAAGATTTAGAGGAGAGATAGACTGCGGGGGGTAAGGAGGAAAGTGAATGAACTTGGACGGGGTTCAGCGCAAGGTGCATATACAGAAGTACGGAGGTAGATCATTGATCTTTCCCATTTCTTGATGAAAACGGGCAGAAGAAGGCTGGATCCGGAGTTTTCGAGGCGGGCAATCCGGATTCTGCAGTCAGATTTAGTGATGGGTTGGTAGTTGAGGAGGTTAGTAAGAAAGTTAGTGCGCGGGCTATGACGGGGACGAGAACGAAGGTGGAGAAAGAGAGGTATGGTTCGTTCGACTGTGGATGGAAATCGAACGAGTCAGGGAGTTAATCGAGGGTTTTGCACGGCTACGAAATGAATGGTGGAGATAGATTTAAGAGAAGGATAGTAGATTTGGAGTTAAAAGGGTGAGCGAACCTAGGCTGAAGGGTGTGCCAGGTGCATTCAGTAAGGAAAAGAGCAAAAGGGGTCGAAGGAAAACGAAAGAGCTGCAGCGAAATCACGCACTTCGAGATGGGGGCTATCAGGTTCGGATGTCCGTGTTGCCTGTAGGTGATAACGGAAGATTCGTCTGCAAGCTGCATGCCGGTACACTGACTGTCAGGGGAACGGGTGTGGGTAGCCAAGATAGGCAGTCGGGTCTGTATTGTGGTCGTGACTTTCATCTTCGACGTTTAGTTTTACGGTGGCATCGGCCACGACCGGAGACAGGTGAATGGAGGAGACCACGGGGAGGAAAGAAAGCATGTACCTGGGCACGACGACGGCCTACATAGCCTATACCTGCAAAATACCAAGGTGGTGTTGCTGATTGCTACTGATCTACACTACTGTGCACTTTTATCTGCTGTAGATTGTACACAGGCTACTGCAGCGGGCTGCTATGAATTGTGCACAAGGTGCTGTTGCTGCATACTGGGCACGGACTGCAGCTATTGCAGCTGGCCATTGCTCAGTACTGCTGTAGCGTCATGTTGTTGTGTGCCTGCGATCGAACGAGGCTTGGAGAGAAGGTCAGGCTAGGCAAAATAGGGAGTTAGTGTTGCAAATCAAGAGATCGTCGGAGGATTAATTTTGGCAGTTGAGCTGGACATTTGACTCCGGTCTGACCAAGCTGTCACATTGGCTGTCATTGTGGGGCCCTCAGGCGCATGAAGATTACAAGGCCCTCTCTCGCGAGTCAGAGCGCACCCTCCTTGGGTATGATAGTCTGAAACCTTTCTCCTCCTGCCTTTCTAACTCTCAATCTAGTCCTTGGTTACGAGAGGAAGGCGGCAGGCAGGATTACAACCCGTAGTTCCGCCTCAAGACTCTGTGGGGAGTCCACCCACCGATTGCGGGAGCCCTGACGGTACTCAGGAGGAGTTCTGGAGGCAGGGAATCGTCAGGTAAACCACTTCCATCTGTACAACCTACTACCACCCATGTTTGTTTATCCCCCTGCAGTATGACTGTTGTATGCATGAGGTTGTCCCTATGGTTTTTGCTTTCTCTTCAGGACCCAATCATGCTGAATGGAAGGAATGTGTGAGAGAAAAGTCTAAGTTTCTTCTTTATTTTGGTTGAAAACAGACAAAGGGATAAACTGGGGGAAGGTGGGAGGAAGGTAGTCTTGCATGCGTTTGGAAGGGTCAATCAAAGCCTGAGCATTGTTTCTATGGTGAATCGTTCAGGGCTGTGTTTATTTGACTGTTTTCTGAAGGACCATGCATTGTTTCCATGGTGAATGGTCTGGTTGCTGTGTTTGTTTAGTTGTTTTCTGGGGACCCAGGCATTTGTTTCCATGGTAAATGGCCTAGTTGCTCTAGTTAACTCTGGGGGTTTGCTTGATTGAAGGTGTTTAAGTTCTTGTTTATTCTGAGAGAGGATTTCTGGTCTCAGGCTAAGCATTGTTTCCATGGTGAATGGTTTTAAATTGGCCTGAAAACCACGCACATAAGTTAAATTGAGCATAAAGGGAAAGTACTTTATATATATTTGCATGTGAACTGGCAGCTGGACATTGTTTCCATAGTGAATGGTCCAGCGTTAAGCCATATCATCAAGAAGAGAAAGGGAAAAATACGAAGTATAAATGGAAATAATATGGGCAAGCTGAACATTGTTTCCATGGCGAATGGTTCANGTCTAAGGCTAAGCATTGTTTCCATGGTGAATGGTTTTAAATTGGCCTGAAAACCACGCACATAAGTTAAATTGAGCATAAAGGGAAAGTACTTTATATATATTTGCATGTGAACTGGCAGCTGGACATTGTTTCCATAGTGAATGGTCCAGCGTTAAGCCATATCATCAAGAAGAGAAAGGGAAAAATACGAAGTATAAATGGAAATAATATGGGCAAGCTGAACATTGTTTCCATGGCGAATGGTTCAGTCCCCTGCCCATATTTGTTTTCCTCTTTAAAACAAAGTCTGATAAATACTAAATTTTGGATATTAAACGGCTCAGGGCGGCTAGGCATTGTTTCCATGGCGAATGGTCTAGTCATATGCCCAAAAGAAGAGAGAAGTAGTTGTGCAACATGTTCATGTATATCTTAAAGGCAAGTTGGGCATTGTTTCCATGGCGAATGATTCAGCTCTAAGTCTTATGTAAGAGGGAAATAAGGGTTCAAGGACTTAAAAAACTCATAAACTATCTTTATGGAATGAACTTGAGGCTGGTGAGAATACTTACCTTTGTGGTTTGACTTGCATGTGACTGAGTGAGGTCACTGCTTAGTCTGAGTTTCTGGTTGATAGGTAGTTGCGTTAGTTGCTCGCCATGTGCTAGAGTCATAAGAGTTAGTGTCAATTTCTGCATTTTCTGTAGTATCTTTTTTTTACTTAGGTCAATTTCTGCATTTTTTCTGAAATTTTTTCTTATACTTGGCTTTGTATAAATCCTGGCAAGCTACTTTCTCTACAGGAAGCGCTGCCGAAATTTCTACAAATCTAATGAGTTAGTTGAAGTTTGACTTGTCAAAAGTTCAGCTTTGTTTTTTCTCATATCTGACTTAGTTAAAATCTGGGAAGTCTCCCTTTCTAAAGGGAGTGCTGCCCAAATTTTTGCTAATTCAGGGAGTTAGACAAAATTAAACTTTGGGAAGTCGAAGTTACTTTCAAATTCTGGACTTAGCCTTGTACAGATTTTGGAATAGCACTTTTCTAAAGGGAGTGCTGCCGAAATTTCTGCAAAACTAAGGAGTTCGTTAAATTTTGTCTAAATTGAACTAAGGTTGTCTTCTGAGTTCATATCTGACTTAGTATAAATCTGGGAATTCTCCCTTTCTAAAGGGAATGCTGCCCAAATTTCTACCAATTCATGGAGTTAGACAAATTTTGACTTTCCAGAGTTTGAGATTATTTCTTTTTTCATATGTGGACTTATATAAATTCTGGAAAGGCATTTTCCCTACGGGAAGTGCTTCCGAAATTTTTTTAATTTAAAGGAGATAGACTGTATTTTGACAGGTGGCGATTCTTGCGATCCACCCTGAAGAGGGAAGATTCTGCAGTTGGTCTACCTTTGCTTAGGCACTAGCTTAGAGGTAGACTTAGGCTTAGCTTATAGGGAGATTTGGAGTGAGGATGTGTTATGGAGTTGTATTCTCCATACACTTATGATCTTAGCTTTGGGATTGGCCTGCCGTGTGTTACAGGTCTTCTTGATCGTTTGATCCGAGTTCAGGAATAGATTCAGCTTGATCCCTTGAGGATCATCTTCTGTTATCACTGATAACAAGTCGGTTGCCGATTCGTCGGTTTACGACTCAATTCCAACCCGCCCTCCATTCTCGACCTAAAAGGCTTTAGCCCTGGTGATTTTTATTGTTTCATTATGGTTTCACCCGGACTTTTATTGAATGACCATTTAACAAAGGTACTGAGTACTTATTTGAGGTTGGTTTGACAGGAGGTTGGGGCTTGCATGGCTAAAGAAAGGGGTATGAGTGTTGAAGATGGTTGGGGTTGACTCCGTATGGTACGTGGAGTTTTGTCGAATCTTTGATGTGATTGCAGGTGTGTTTGTGGTTCGGACTCTGGATGTGACTGCCTGCGATCACATATATATATGGCTGAGAGGAGTCTCACTGTGACTGTGAGAAGTGATCGTCCTGTATAATTAACCCTCATATATTTACGAGTACTCTGAGTATTTGAGAGTGTATTTGCGCATAAGGGTTATTCAGATTTTGCCTTGAGAGAGAAGGGAGATCCCTCTTTTTACCATTGCTTTTTAGAGCTTCTATAGTCGGACGTTGGTCCTGGGCCGGGATTCGAGGTCCTTCTCGAGGACATCCCAAGCCCTAGACTTTGCAGGGAAAGAATCTGTCCCCGTGCAGAGTCTATTTGCCTTGCCTACCGAGACGCTCAGACCAAAGGTCGGAGGTCTCGCGGCGGCTGCACGACTATTCCTTCAGCCGTGCAATGTCGTGAGGGATTAGACCCTCACGACACTTCGAGTCTGACACTTGAGTGTCATAAGCGGTACTCGGATCCACAAGGGACCGCTTGATTATGGACTCTACATAGTACGCCATCATTGCGACTGCTTGCGCACGTTTGCATTGCGAGTCGATATGAGTTAGCCCTGCGTCCGCGCGGTTTTATACAAAGTCTCGCGCGCGACGTCTTTCCGATTTCCGCATCGAAAAGTTATGGGTTGGTTACCGAGGGGCTAAGAGCGTTGTCGCGTTGTTAGTGTTGTGTCGTTTCGTATGTGTGTGTGTGTGTGTGCGTTTTATCTTTGTGTTCGTGAAGTGGCATGCGCGTGGTGTGTGGGATGCGTCCTAGTCGACCGACGACGAGCCGCGTTTGGGACTTCAGCCCCCCATGATGCCGGTTCGCGTGCAGGTCCGATAGAGGCGTATTACCACGCGTACCCCCTATGCTACAGCGAACGAGAAACGCCCTCGGTTGGTCCACCTCTGCGATTGCAACTGATTAGCTTTCGTACTGTGGACTTGTAGCTCGGCGGGGATACGCCCACCGAAAGGAGGTGACAGCTCCCGTAAGGTGTAGGTAAGTCATGCTCCGCGCAGGCCCTATCCTGTCGTAGGGGCTCGCGAGAGGTAAGGCTGGCGCACTCGGTCGGAGCGGCTTAAGGAAGCTCCACATGTATTATTTGCGACGAAGGATTTAAACCAACTCCTGCGTGACGCTGCCAGGAGGGCCCCGCGCTGCCCTAGTGCGGTGCCGGACCAATGCGCTCGACAACGCCTGGAAGCCTTGGAAAGTAAAAAAACAAAACGATAGTTGGATTGGCTGAAGATGTGTGGTCTGGTAGGCTACGTAGAATGACCAAACTCACTTTCCACTCCCTCATTCTAAAATAGACCAAACTGATCATCCGGGAATTAGCCCACCCTTTCAGCCTCCAAACGTTGTTGGCCACTGGCACGGTAGAGATGTGTCATTATGCCATGGACTATTTCATGAACAGGTGGGCTGCTTGAAGACCCTACGACAATACGAAATTGAATTTCTCCTCCCTCTCAAATTTTTGGGAGGGCCTAAGAGTCAACGTCCCGTTCTCAACTAAGGATCTGCTCAATGTGCCCTTCTCCCCTAAGGAACTTCACGTGGCTGCCAAAAAAAAAAAAAAAACAGATGGCAAGTGGCAAATGTCCAAGCCTGGACAACTTACTGGTGGAATGTTTTCTGTGCTTAGGTGACTCTTGCCCTTTTTTTTTGCCAAATTTTCGATAGCACCCTCTCATCAGGCTCCCTTCCGAAAGTTTGGTTGAAAGGATTGATCTATCTGCTCTAAAAGATGAGAGACAGAAGGAAGTGAGAAACTATAGATCAATCTATGTCCTCAACGTCGCCTATAAGATCTTAGCTAAAGCTTTGGCTATCAAACAAGTGAACATCCTTCCCGGTCTTATCAGAATGGAACAAGAAGCATTTGTGGACGATCGCTCCATTTTCGATAAGATCCTCTCGACACTCCAAGCCTTGGAGATCTTATCCGTCAAAAATCAAAATATGGTCGCCGTACTCATAACCATGGAAAAAGCCTATGATAAGGTAGGATAGACTATCGTCTTCACCACCCTCTTGCATATAGGATTCGAGCGGGGATTTTACAGGTGGGTAAAAACTATGTATTCTAAAGCGACGTCTGTAGTTATGGTTAACGGTCGTCTCTCACAAAACTTTCCCCTGTCGAGATCCCTTACACAAGGTTGTTTGCTTGCGCCTTTACTATTTATACTACAATTAAAAATACTTTTGCTTAACATCAGATTAAACGACAGAATATTATGCCGGAGCATCCCAAGAGCAGTTCAGTGGAAGGGAGAGGCCCTAGCTGACGATCTCACCATAGTCTGTGAGAACTCACAAGGCTCCCTCCTAGCACTAAGGGAAGTTCTTGATACCTATGGTGACTCGTCGGAAGCTTCAATTAGTTGTGAAAAATCAGTCTATTTTTTAGTTGCCCAGTTTGAGTTCAGGGTCGATTGGGATCTTAGACGGATTCCCTCAAATATGTTCGATTGTTTCTTGGGCGTCCAGGTGTCCCTCTCGGACTGCTTAGGCACACAAGACGCTCACAGGACGATATTCTTAAGCCAGGATCATGAGTTGGTCTAGATAAATTTTAGATTATCACTTTTTGGCAGGGCCCTAGTTCTATCTTCGTCGATCTTCTCCATTTTGTGGTTCCCTCTTACAATTAATCTATTGGGAGAAGAAGCCTACAAGAAAATGAAGGAGGTTGCGAGTAGATACTTACGGAAGTCATCTGCGTCAGAAAACAGTCATTTCGTCAAAACGGACATATTATATTTTTTGCATGAAATTGAAATTGAGTTTTTGGACTGAAATCTGGTCCAAATAAACATACTATGTCCGTTCTGACGAAATAGCTGTTAGAAGTTCAAGGTTACTTTATTAAGGTGGCCTGGGAAACCATTACCTTTCCCAGAGACCAGAGAGGCCTAGGCATCCTTGGCCCAAAACAACATAACATTTCCTTATTAGCCAAGTGGTCAATGGCAGTCATCTTCAATGCTGCTGGAAAATACTGGAATGTCATGGCAGAACACATTTTTCTGGAATGGGCATTATCTGACTCCTCTCACGTCTGTTGTGTTTCCTTATCTCTTCTTATTGCAATAAACAACCGAACTCTCAAATTTGAAAAAACTTTTGCATGCTTGGAATAAACTGAAACCTTGTTTAATAGTTGAGCCAGTCTCCAAAGACAAAATTCTCATCAGCTTCTATTTGAAAATGTGTTTATCAAACACAAAGATCGCACCCTTCTTCTAGCAGACGACAGTCCTGGTTCTTTTGGCAGGACCTGGATACAAATGAGGATAATCCAAATAAGGGACAATATCATTTGAGACTCGAACACAAACGACTGGATATCCCCGGAGATGCTCGGGGCTAATCTTTTAAGACTCCATAACGTGGAGCGAAATTTTCGGAAACTAGAACAGGAATCCCCAGGGCTCTTGGTTACAGGACCCAAAAAACAACGGATTCTGCTGGAAAATCATAGGGTTAGACCTAAGACTAGGGTTCAAGGCTCAGAGTTGGGTGATGGAACGGAACGGGAACAAGGAATGCAATCTAAAATTTATTGAAGATTCCTTGATTAAATCTACAGTGGAATGAAAATAAGTCAGAGCTCTTAAAACACACACGCCACCAGCAAAACTATTTGCACCTTGATCCGAACTCAATGTGAGGATTTTAGGATCGAACACCTCCTACACAGATGAAAAAGTTCCCCCTTCCTATCAGACCATACACCCCTAGTCGGATATAAACCCAAAGTAGGGGTTAACCTCATAAGGGCACGCAAGAAAAAGTAACCGATAGCAACAACACTCAAAAGACTCACAGACACTCGTTGCTCTACATTATTTGAATCAGACCTCTTTAAATTGTGGAAAGCCCTCAAAGGACTCTCTCTTATAAATGTCCAGCCCTACAGTGGTTACAATCACTGCAACTTACAGTTACGGCAACTTGACTTACCTCAAAGGGAATGGAAATCCCAGATACTTTTCCTTGGTGCACATGGACTTGAGAAACTGCCCCTCACTTGTGGTTGTCATGTCCGAATACAACTATGGTATGGGAGTGGCGGGAGGAACACTGGAGGAGTATGGATATCCAGACAAGAGACTGGCTGGATATATTCAATCTTCATGGTCAGATACAGGTAAGAGGTTCAGTGGCCTCTAGACACAACTACATCTGTCTCACCTGCAGGGTCATCATCATCGAGAACATCTGGTGGCAAAGAAACGAGTGCCTATTCAGAGGTGAGCGACATAGTCCACATAAGTTGTTCAACAGGATTCTCTCAGAGCTGCGACTCAACCAAAAATATTTTCATACTTAAATAATCATTCTATAATAAAATTACATTCTAAATTTCAAATTTTTATTCTATTTTTAAAAATATCATTCCAATTTTTAAATTTTTCTTTTTACTTGAAAACTTTCATTCCAAGAATAGGGTATCCCTTCTTATTTAAACTGCATGCTAGAGATGGAATGAAAGTCTGGATGAGTTCTAATTGGAATGGCATTCTAAGTAAATATTTAAAGCTATAAATAGGTTAATCCAATCTAAATTAAAAGATATTTGTTGTAGTAGAATAAAGTTTTAATTAAAATATTTCATAAACTCGTCCAGACTTTCATTCCATCTTGAACAAAGAGATATAGTTGGAAAGGAAAACTCGTATTTAGATGGGAACTAATCAAATAAAACTAAAAATTTTAGAATTTGACGAACATTGCAATCATAATTTATAAATATGAAAGATTTTTTTTTGAAGAATGTTTTTTGAACTTTCATTTCTTGTGGAATTTTTTTTGTTGCACTATGCAATCAGACGGTCAAACTGAATGTCTACGAATATATACTGGTTCAACGAAACCTGGGCAACAGCCAACAACTCCGCTTCGGTCTCTCCAGACGAAAAGATGAGCCTGGCGGAGTGGTAACTCCACACAATCGAATAACTGTAGTGACGCAGGTAGTACAGCAAAAAGGTTTTTCTAATAGGACACTGGACCCGATTTCTGGTCTGTAGATTTACTTTCACTTTTCTTATTCCTGTTTGAAACTTCATTTCTCCAGTTGTTTCTTCTTGTGAGGAAGTTTGCCTCTTGGGACGCTAGACCCGGTTTCGAACACAAGCTTAGTAAGCTGGCTAATGACCCCAGTTTCTTTCCGGGTTGAGTTGTCAAGGTTTTCCCATCCTCAATCTTTCATGATTATATACCGCAAGGTTTCTGTTAAATTCAAAAAAAAAAAAAAAATTTTTTTTTTTTTTATCTTCACTTTTTGTTTCCGGATAACAGAGATTAGCGTGTTAAAGTCATATAAAGAAGATTCGCATGACACTAGGAAAGGATGACGCGCATAAATTGAGAAATGGCCCAAATTACATCAAAAAAATTCCCACGAGAAATTAAAGTTAAAAAAATATTTCATAAAAAAAAAAATCCGACACATTTGTAAATTAGCATTCCAATGTTCGTCTAATTCTAAATTTTCCAGTTTTATTTGACAAGTTTTCGTCTAAGTATGAGCTTTCCCTTCCAACTACATCTATTTGTTCAAGATGGAATGAAAGTTTGGACGAGTTTATGAAATGTTTTAATTAAACTTTCATTCTACTACAACAAAAATCTTCTAATTTAGATTGGATTAGCCTATTTATGACTCAAAATCCTTACTTAGAATAACAGTCCAATTTGAATATTTCATGAACTCATCCAGACTTTCATTTCATCTCTAGCATGCAGTTCAAATAAGAATGGATACCCCATTCTTAGAAGGAAAGTTTTTAAGTAAGACGAAAAATTTTAAAATTGGAATGACATTTTAGAAGATGGAATGAAAATTTAAAATTTATAATGTAATTTTGCTATAGAATGATTATTTAATTTTGGAAAATTTTTCTGTTGAATGAAATGAAGTTTCACTCAGAACTTCACAACCCAACCCTATACTTGATCCATCAACGAGCATCAACTTTTGTTGGAAACAAGGTCCAACGTCCTAATGTCAATCCCCACTTTCACCAAGTTGAACATTGATCTGATTATCATGATAGCACCTATGTACTTTTCGTGTTTTTTAACCTTCTTATATAATGGCCCCCGATTGTATTCAAACAATCACGTATGTGCTATCTCACTCGAGTAGATCTCAAGGAACCCCGAACTCATGAGACATGTTTCCCACATCACACGTATGGATCTCTATAGGTGTAACGGTCACAATGGGTATAGTTTAAGTTTTTTTCCTCCTTTGTTTGTGCTAACCACTTGTATGTTGGCTACAATCTGTTAGATCTCCCATTACTGATGGTCGCACTCAGACTCCCTCCTATAGCGCAGGTTAGCACTCATATTACCTCCTCTAGCACCGCCAATAACAGAAAAATTTTCCTCAATTAAATAATCATTCTATAGTAAAATTACATTTAAAAATTTTCGTCTTGCTTGAAAACTTTTCTTCCAAGAATGGAGTATCCTTTCTTATTAGAACTAAATGCTAGAGATGGAATGAAAGTCTGGATGAGTTCATGAAATATTTTAATTGGACTGTTATTCTAAGTAACGATTTTCAGTCATAAAGAGGTTAATCCAATTTAAATTAACAGATATTTGTTGTAGTAGAATGAAAGTTTAATTAAAATATTTCATAAACTCGTCCAGGCTTTCGTTCCATCTTGAACAAATAGATGTAGTTGGAAGGGAAAACTCATATTTAGATAGGAGTTTATCAAATAAAACTGGAAATTTTAAAATTGGACGAACATTGGAATGATAATTTATAAATATGAAGGATTTTGTTTTTATGGAATGTTTTTTCAACCATGCACCCTTGGATATTTGTAGGTGCGAGTTTCTCAAAGGGGTCCCATACGTTCGACCGTTCGGGTTCGGGCGTTCGGCCCGTCCCAAACGCCGGTTACCCTGTATATATATATATATATATATATATATCGTCACAAATAGAACTGCCCGGTAAACCGTAGGCAGAGAGAGAGAAGAGGACAACAAACGAGGGGCTGTGACAAACTGTTTATATATATATATATATATATATATATATATATATATATATATATATATATCGTCACAAACAGGCAGAGAGAGAGAAGAGGATAACAAACGAGGGGCTGTGACAAACTGTTTCGTCGGAGTTTCACCGACTCATCAGGAGGCTGAACCCTCAACAGTCTGCATATATATATATATATATATATATAGTCACAAACTATATATATATCGTCACAAACAGGCAGAGAGAGAGAAGAGGATAACAAACGAGGGGCTGTGACAAACTGTTTCGTCGGAGTTTCACCGACTCATCAGGAGGCTGAACCCTCAACAGTCTGCATATATATATATATATATATATATATATATATATATAGATATATATATATATATACACGGAGTTGTCAGGCCGAACGTACGGAGGCCCCTATGCTGACCTCCGAACGTTTGGCCGTTCAGGTCCCCATACGGTACGGGGCCCGAACTCGAAGGGGTTCGAACCCCGCAAAAAAATATTTTGGTACCTAAATTTTTTTTTTTTTTTCCGTGACCTACTTACCTACTTCAACACCTATAACCCCGGATTCGTGAAAATAAGACAAAACGATAAAACAAGACATTTTTTTATAGAATGAAAACTTACAAGTCAAACTTCTGTTTTGGAAGGAAAAAAAAATAAAATTGTTTCAAGTGTCAACTTAGTAAGTGAATTGAGAGTTGCACACCAAACTTGATTATCTCATTCATAATATTGTTTTTCTTTTAGTGAAATTGAAATAATTTTTTGTGCACTTTGATCTATTTATGTGAACTTGAGAAATGTCCATCATAAAAAAAAAAATCTCAAAATTGATAATTCATGTAGGCTGGTGTAGCAAAATTGATTATTCATATTCATGGAAAAAACTTTACAATATGCAAAGTTATATGAATAAATGTGTAGGTAGATAGTTAGCCAAATAGATAGGAAGAGGATACAGAGGTTAGGCAGTTAGGTAGGCAAGTAGATATCAAGAAGATATGTAGGTTACACAGTTAGGTAGGCAAATAGGTAGATAGGTAGTTAGGTACGTATATGAGTACAATCAGTTTTAAAGGCTCGGTTAGACATGTTAAATAGGTTATATTAAAAAACAAATCAAATTTAGGTGAATAAAATAAGTTGTCCCCCCCACCATTCTCGTTGTCTCATAACCTTCTTGCCTCATCTACCTTTTTGCTTTCTTATCTATATATCTTCCTACTTGTGTGTCAGGAGCCTTGTATGCCAACTTGTTTGTCAATATGGCTACCTTCATGCCTTCCTTTCTGTGTACTCATTGTCGTGTCGCCCTATCTACCTCCCTATTTCTGCTTGTTTGCATTCGTATTTCCCTCGTGTCTCCCTATATACATACCTACTTGCCTCCCAACTTCCCTATCTTCTTTTCTTCTTGCCTCATATTCTTTCTATCTGCATACAGTGACCTACTTACCTACTTCAATATCTATAATACTGGATTCGTGAAAATCAAACAAAACAAGAAAACCAAAGTTTTTTTAAGAGAATGAAAACTTACTAGTAAAACTTTTAATTTAGAGATAAAAAAGACAAGGTTTTTAATCGTTTGTTGAAAAAAAAGGCAAAGAATAGAGCAGATATGACACTTTTGAGGATAAAAAGTCAGACTATGACAAAATTGGTTTATAGGATAATAAATCGATTTTCAAAGTTAACAGTAAAACTCGGGTTAATGCGCCTTCACGCATAATTTTGCTCCCGAAGAGGCCTAAAAATTATATTCTCATAACCTTCAATAAGTTTCGTGCAAACTATACTTTTTTTTTCTTTTGGTTTTCATGAATTATGTGTTGTATATCAATGATGAGTAGAATGAAATGCGAAGGATAGAGTTGAAGAAGTTGTTGACGGACGGTGAAAGAGGTGTTAAAAATGCTACTAACGGATTGTCATGACAATAATAATATATATTTATCAAACAATTGCGTTATCGTTATCATTATCGTCGGTATTTCAGAGGTGTGTCTAACAATGTTTTATTACTCACATCCTTCATATTACTGTAAAACTCAACTAATTTACTGTAAAACCTTCTTATGTGGGTTGTCTAACAATGTTTTACTACTCACATCCTTCATATTATAATTTTTTTTTAATTTTACCCTTCAAGTTATCTTCATAGTTTATTTTTGAATGAGGTGTTTTACTATCGACTTTCATACCTTTCGAAGTTATTCCTCCCCCCCCCTTGCTCCTGTAACAGTTGATCCGCTATGGTTTAAGGGATGGTAATATTGTTGTTGTCATGAGTAAAAAGATTAGTAGTACTTAAATTTCACATTGGTGGTCTGCTGTAGGCTGAAGAGGCGGCCCTAAGACCATCTCCCTATAAGAGAACCCAGTGTGTGTTCTCACACTCTCTCTCGAGCATATTCTCACCACTTTTGGATACAACATCTTCTTGAACGGGTAGTTTCATTAGTTCAAGTTTTGACCTTGATTCATAAGTCTTTTCTTGTCAAGGCACATCTGTGATTTTGTTAGCTCTTATATCTCCTCTGTGTTTTGACAGTGCTTGAGATATGTCTGCATTTATATATGCATTGTGCAACCTTTTGGGTTTGCGCATCTTCATCTTAAATGTGTGAGACTGTTACTTTTTTTTTTATAAATAAAACATCACTTGCGGAACCTCTATGTTGGTGGTGATAAACGAACCACCAAGATTGAGGTATTTTTGGGTAGATAGCACCAGTCTTTCGGTGTGAAGCAACTTCTGCTGAAAACTGGGTTCATTGTCGAATTGTCTTATCCATGCTAAGACTCGGCTGGAAAGAAGGTATGACGTCCGTTTCGTGATAACCTCTGTCTGGGACCAGGTCTTATACCCCTTCCCTTTTCATGTTATCTATATCGAGCACTGCCCTAAACTTCATTTTTCTTTTGTTATTACGAGTCTCGGGTCACCCCTTCCCCTTACATTGTCTGTCACGATTGTTATATATTTTTAAATTTTGGTTTGAGGTGTCTTGCATCGCTTTTTCGTCTTCCCTCATCATGTATTATGCCCTCTTTGTCCGTTGTCTGCACCTCAGAATCTTTAGCTTGTTGAATCCGCAATTGGAGAAGACGAGGAGGAAGGACGCTGCTCACATCGAGTGTTGTGGAAGATGGTTTGGGAGAGGGGGGTCAACCAGAAAATAGAAGAAAGGAGAGGGACACAGTCGACTGGGGGACGAAGATGAAAGATGTAGGCCAGTACGTCAACTTTCATTCGTTCATCCTCTAATTTTTCCGTTGTAGTTGGGAGTCATTTATTTCTGCCATTATTTTCTTCAGCCCAACTATTTTTCAAGTTTAGAGAACTGACCTTATGCTTCCAAGATTTTTTGGTTCTTCACTGACATTGGTGTGTTAGTGTCATCTTCAATAAACGTTATGTGCAGTCATTTGTCCTACGCGGTTTTGATTCAGGATTTAAGGTACATTATTATGTATTCTCTTGCCTGCAGGTTGTCAAATGTGTGTTGGGTGGTCTTGAATCTCGATTTGACTATAAGCACTGACATTTCCTGCATGACGATCTTAAACAGACTCCTTTTATAGTGAGTCCTGGTGGTTGGGAACTGCTGCAGCTACAAGAGGCAATTACTCTGACCTGGGTGAATCTACTTAAAAACAACCCATGGTGGAAGATGAGGACCGAGTCGTTCTCCATGCAAATCTTTATTTTCCCATAAAGGTTATTGAGTGGAGTCAAGGAAGAGGGTTGACACTTACATGGAAGAACACGATTCTGCCCATCTCAGAGCTAGATGGTAAAAACTGGTACGGAACGAAGAACTTGATCGGATAGTGAACTGGTATCACCTCGTGAGAGTGGGGAAAGTAGAAGACGGTGAAAAAAAACTATGTCTATAAGTCAATTACTTCGATTTGTTTCCTACCATTTAATCCAACACAATGGGCATGATCGCTTGAAGCTAACGAAAGAAAGAGAATGTAGTTATGACAATACACTATCAAACAAAGATATTGTGTCTGTAATAGATTTAGTCCGAATGACAAAACAATAAAGGAACGAGGAACTAAGGACTCGCCCATTCTTGGGAGTGACATGGATGCCAACATCGAAACACAAATTAATTACAACTGCCTACCTACACCTGATGGGTTGGTCACAAGGACAAAAGTGAAACAAAAATGGTTTTTATCCCCTACATGTAGTAAAAGTTGTTGTAAGAAGTTCTCCTCATCACCGAGAGCGATTCTGAATCACTGCTTTCTAGTTCGCCCTACGATCCTCTTGATCTAGAGATGGTGGGTTGTCGCATAGATCGTTCTTATAGACAAGCTCAACTGTTGTTATTTCATAACTGATTCATTCAATCCAACAACTTGATGTTGCAAGCACTAATCCCATTAAAGTCCGAGTCCTTATATGGTCGTTCCCCCCCGAAGAGGGACAAACTCGTCATTTGCTCTCTCACCAAGCTGGACTGAATTTGAGGGAAACTGACTCTGGCCAGACAGAGAGGAAGTTATCTTCATTTGAAAGGTTGTGTGGAAGGAGAAATGAGGTGTGGTGAGGGCGAATTCGCCACTGTAACGCACCCTTAAGTCTTAAGGACTTTCAAGTTCTTAATGAAACTCATATACATACTCCTCACACACATTCAATTTGGAGAAAATTAATGATAACAATCTACAAGCTATTCTGGACCACTGGGTTTTCCAGATGCAATTTTCCAAACTTGAAATTTCATAATGAGTTAGAATTGCCAATTCACCCACACCAAGGAATTTTTCAGATATTAACTTGAAATATTCCCAATGATGGGTTGAAGTCCCAACTTGAACCTGTGAATCAGAGTATAAAGACTTGGGACACTCCCTGCAGCTGAATGAGCGAAGAGTCATAATTAATAGTGGGAATTTGGTCTCAATATTGGTCCTTCCACAAAGAGGACGTAAAAGGATATGACAGTTTCTTCATTTTAAGGTAAGTACTCCGCTTGTAAGTTTTTCCTTCAATTTGCTACATGAATGGTGACTCCCAATGGTATGCAGAAGAAATCATTGCAATTCGATGAACTCTCTACTAAGTCATATGATATGGCAACAAATGTATTGCTTGGAGTTATTGTCAATTCAAATTCGAATACTTGGTTTTATGTTTCTGAACAGATCCGTGTTGCTATTTTAGCAGTTTTCTGGACCATCAAGAGTACCTTCGTGCGACAAAAATAAAACTTCATCGCTTATTTATGTACAACGGTTGACTCTTCTTAATATTCAGCAGAGCATACAAGCGGATTTTTTGCAAAAGCACTGAACCATTCCAATTACTTAGTCCTTCTTGGCACGTGTCTGGGCTCCCTTTCCATCTTTTGATACTTTTGATTATAGTTGTAAGCGATATGTTTTTAAGCAGGCACTCATTGTGCAAAACCAACCAGCCTCTCCTAAGGATTCTTAACATCCTCAGGAGGGGCATAGTCCCTCTCAAAGTCTGCAATATTTGAAAGGTCCTGAGTAAAAATTATTAATTAGTTTAGTTTCATTTTGTTGAGTTCAGGTTAGTAAGTTAGATAATGTGGTGTCTAATTATATTGTTTGTTTTTTTGTTTTGCCGGGCTCTTCCTGTGGGGCCGTCACTCGATGTTTGTAGTTGTGTTGTTGTTGTTGTTGTTGTTGTTGTTGTTGTTGTTTTTTTCGTGCTTTGGTTTTTGTGCCAATTTTCTAACGATTTGCAATATGCTGGTAGTTGGTAAGTGGTTCCATGCATTATCCTTAGTGTTACATGATAAGACTGAGTACTTCAAATAGTCCCCCGCTACCTATGGTTGACCCTGAGGAAACCTTGACATTATTGATTTGTAATCATTATCTTTTGCTTGTCGGGTATTAGCAACCGGACTGGTGCCCTCCCAAAATATAAAAGGGGTCTATGTCTTATAAAAAAAAACCTCCTCTGGGTGTATTTGGCAACTATTAGGGTCCATCCTGGGTGTATCCTGCGTGTATCGGATTCGCAATTAGACCCCCAAATCTCTCTCTTCACCCGAATAGAACACACAATCATTATAACTATATTTGGGGAGACTTCCAGTGTTCAGGTGCAACCATAGTGACCTCGTACACTATTAGGGCTAAAAACGGTAGTGTGACTATGCTCTTGGAGGAACAAATCTTGGACCCGACCTCTTAGAGGCACAAATCTTGGGAGCCGACCTCAAATGTCGCATCCATCAGATCTTGATTGTTTTTTTCTTTCGCCTGTCCCAAAAACTAAGCTAGATTCTCCTTTCAATTTCACCTTTCCCTCAGACCTACCACTACTCCTAAGCCTATACAGAGGACCCCTGCAAGGATGGATACCTCCTGCACCCCCCCCCCTTAATCGGCGGTGGTCAGCGAGTAGGGTGGGGCAGCTAAACATTTTGCCAGTAGCTGCACCTCCCATCTACTTCCCCCGCGTCCATCGGATCTTGATTGTTTTTTTTCTTTTTTTTTTGTCCCAAGAACTAAGCTAGATTCTTCTTCTTTCAATTTCATCTTTCCGTACCTACCTACCACTACTCCTAAGCCTATACAGGGGACCCCTGCAAGCATCGCTACCTCTCACAACCTCACCCTAATTGGCGGTGGTCAGGGAGTAGAATGGGGCCGCTCGTGTGGGGGGGCAGATAAGGATTTTGCCAGTAGCTGCGCCTCCTATCTACTATACAGGCACAAGCATCGCTAACTCTCACAACCTTGCCCTAATTGGTGGTGGTGACGGAGTAGAGTGGGGCCGCCCGTGGGGGGGCAGATAAGCATTTTGGCAGTAGCTGCGCCTCCCATCTACTTCCCCCACTGGCGGCCCAGAGAACCATTTTGCCAGTAGCTGCGCCTCCCATCTACTTCCCCCTCCTGCGGCCCAGCGAACCATTTTGCCAGTAGCTGCGCCTCCCGTCTATTTCCGCTGCCCCCACTGTCTAACAGCAGTCTCAATGACCAGCAGTCTCACACACACTGCACACAACACCACACACACACACACACACACCAGACCCCTAACACCGAACGGGGGCAGCAAGCCGACTATCTCAGCTGGTTGGCAGCAAGAGTGCCCCGGAGGTGGGTCAGAGGGGATCGAACCCACGACCTCCTGAAGGCCACTTGCGTGCCTAACCAACTGAGCCAGGCCGCCTGCTCAGATCTTCATTGTTATTTTTATATTTTTATTTTACTTCATTGATTCGAACTTAGGGCCTGTATTTCACACAGTTCATGGACGTGTCAACTGAGCTGGGCCCATCGGCAGATCTGGGTTATCTCGCGGACCAATGGAGTTCAAGCATCCGATGTCCAATCGCCGAGATGGAAGTAGTTCCCAATCAAAAGGCACGCAGTTCCCCCTCCCGCGGGTTCCCAGTGGAAAGGCGATGAGAAAACTGACGTCGCTGGTGCCCTCGAACGGGAAGATCTCACTCATTCAGCCCCCAGTGACCACCCGGCGGATAGGAGGACGAATGTTCTCCGGAAGAGAGCGGGAAAAGGTGGTATAGTGTGTAGTAGGTGGCCTCTGTAGGTTGGCTGTAGTGCTCGTTGGACGGCGGCTGTTTGTCGTCACACGACGAGCAGCTGCCACGTCATTTCGGCCACGTGGGATCTGCCACGTGAGCTCAGGTCAGCTCAGCTCGGTTGAGACCGGGGGGGAGGAGAGAGAGAGAGAGAGAGAGAGAGAGAGAGAGAGAGAGAGAGAGAGAGAGTTTAGGTGACAATGGCAGCACAGGCGTCCCTGGCCGCGGTGAATGGCGCCGCAGCAGCCACGGCATTGAGCTCATCGGCGACTTCTTCGTCTCTATCAACTGTCAAAGGGCGGGAATTTTTAGCCCCCGTCAAGGTGCATGGCAATGGCGGGACATGTGCGAGCCTACGCTCGTCGCTGTTCGGCGGAAAGCAGGCGCTGGACGCTGCGGCCGCTTCCTCCACGAGCAAATTTGGCTGGAAATTTCCACGGCGATATGGCGGGAGAAAGCAGCCATGCCCTGTGTGTTCCGTCGCGGAGCCCGGCGCGCGAGTTAGACCGACCATTGAGGAGTCTGAAGCGGCGGTAGTGGCGGGAAACCCGCCGCCGGCCCCACCCTCGCCAGCGACACCCGCTGCCCCCGTAGGCACGCCCACGGTCACCCCTTTGGTAAGTTACAGGATTCGAACTCAGGTCTGTTTATCGATAATTTGCCACGTGGGATGGTCTGATAAGTTAGTTCTCGCCGATGCTGGCTTCTCGTCTTCTTCCTCATCAGGGCGCCACGTGTCACCTTCCCAGCTGCGTTTCGCTCAACAGCGAATCAATAGTCAATCTTCTTCCAGGACATCTCGCGCTCATTTTATTTATTGTTTTCTGCTGTTTGCCGGCCGAACGGCTAAGGCGATATACTCAGTCTACGACTTTTTATACTGAGCTCTGGACGTAATTGCGGTCAGATGCAGCCACGCCCGACCGTAATTGCAGTCAGATTCGTCCAGAAAAAGTCCTAGTGTGAATACGCCCTGAATGCTCGGGATCACGACCCTTTCGGCTTTTTTTTTTTTTTTTTTTTTTTTTNATATGTGTATGTATGTAGATATTCTTATTCTCTAAATAAAATCTCATGAAGCAATCTGTTGAAGAACGAGTGAAGGACTTGAAATTGAAACCAGAAAAGAAGAGAAATGATCCACATTCTTAAAAGACAGGCGGCAAGAAATAGTGAGCGTCTTCTATTCCATCAATCAGTATAGCCAGCGATAAATTTGAGTACGAAATGACATCGATCTGAAACATCAAGAAAGAGTGGAACTCTCTCAGTCTATATATATTCGAGCCAGATCGTTGAGATTCTTTCAGTCATTTATATATAGACTGAGAGTTTCACTCTTTCTTGATGTTTCAGATCGATGTCATTTCGTACTGAAATTTATTGCCGGACTAGACTGATGACGCAGTAGACGCCCCTAATTATCCCTCCCCCCCCCCCCCAAACCCCCTATCTTTTTAAAATCTGGGTCATTGCTCTTCTTTTCTGGTGTCTATTCCAAGTCCTTCACTCGTTCTTCAGCAGATTGCTCCTTGAGGCCGTGTGTGAATTTCTCGACTGATCTCTGGACGTGCTTGCTGTCAGATACACCGCAGCCCAGCCGTAATTTAGGTCAGATACATCCAGCAGATTCCTAGTGTGAGTATACTCTAGGACCTCCCGGACTGGAACTCTGCTTCTCCCCGTCTGCATTCGTATTGCCCTCTCTCCTCCTTGTTTCCGTTTCCCTCTCTCCCCACCGCCCCCCCCACCTCCTACTTTCTCTTTTTTTTTTTTTTTTTTTTTTTTTTCTCTTTTCTTCTGCTTTCCATTACCCCAAGCTTCCTTTTCTCTCCCTTCTTTTCCCTTTTTCTTCCCATTCTGTTGATCTGATTATCTCAACAGTTCGTTGATGTACCGAGTTCACCACTTTTTTTTTCCTTTTTCCCTCCTTCCCTCTCCATGACCCCGAGCTCCTTTTTTCCGTTTTTTTTTTTAATTGCTTCCCGTGACCCCGCGCTTTGGGCAGCAGAAGTAGTCGGCATTTTCCAGACAGTCGAGAAATGGCCTTGATGATAGCCAAATGGCATCACGGCGGGGATCGCGCAGCTTTCCTTTACTTCTCCTTTCCTTTTCATTTCCAAAAAAAAAAAGAGAAACGAGCTTGTCGGGAAAACTTTCGGGATTCGAGTTCCCTTACTGACAATTTCTGATTTGGTGTTCCACTCTCCTATGTGTGTGTGTGTGCTGTCTCTTATACACATCTAGATGTGTATAAGAGACAGCCCCTAAGTAGGCCTGGCTCTTCTTCATCTTGATCCTCTCATCGTCGCAGGTGGGACAAGAAGACGGGTTTCAAAAATGGCGGGTATGTGCCTTTGCTTTGAGTCCTTGCCGCTCCCGAGACAAGAAGAGGGGTTTCAAAAATGGCGGTTGAAGGATTGTCTGTTTCAGTTGACTATGAACCCGGCGTATGATGTCTAATAGGACCTAGGTATGTCGTCCAGTATAGGCGCAGGATATAAAAATTG